>OY856187.1:125469123-125799991 GCA_963693315.1 Diogma glabrata
CTTCAACACCTCTGACTCTTTCAATGAAATGAAGTGAGGATTCAATCCAATATTTATTTTCATTTTATTGCCAAAGTAACTATGACAATTAGAACTTGGAGTTTTGTAGTCTGGCGCTCGGGAGCACTCTCCAGGAATGGTATTTAATTTAGTTGTACATAGTAACTTATTTTTTAAGAAGAGCAATATCATGACATTGTTTAGGGCCATATCATGCCAATTGCATATGATTGTTGGAGAGTACTCGCGAGCTCGGGTATCAATCATTTTCTTATATGCAGGCGAATCCTGGTTTGGAAATCTTTTATTTTTTCTTCGTATAGAATTAGTAAGCAAAGATTTGTTTGTTTTCGAAGTCTTGTCTAACTTTAAACCTAATCTTGGATGAACTCGATTCTCTAAGACATTTAAGAAATTTATATGACTTGATTTGTTTGGAGCTATATTCTAGTTTTGTCAACCACAAAAATTAAATTGTGACAATCTTGAATTGTTTGAGGATTTGCAAATTTTAACAAAGTCATTAAATATGATAACCCGGTTCGAAAAAAGCAGTTTTATGAAAGTAAACATAAGAAACTTGTTATAGTTCTGAATATTTTTCCACCCCAACACCAAATATTCTTCAATCCATCCATTTGTTCAACTAAATTTGTGCAATTTGATTATTTGAAATGGCAAGTTTTCTCTTCACCCAAAGCAATTTCGAACTCATCACTTCTTTATAATATAAAATATAACGCAATCCATTAGACCTGAAACAAATTGGACGAATCCTTGTGTGGTGCAATTCTGTTGTTCTTGATTTGCAATCATCTAGATCTTTAGATCTTTTTTGTATAGTTGGTTAGATGTAGAACGCGAATCGACCTGGTCAGCAAGTCGAGTTGACCAAACCGTAGTGGAGTTTCAATTTACCACTCGTAGAAATCTTACAAGCTTATTTTCTTCTAGGTTATTTTTGTTGACCCTCAAAAAACAAATTTTGTTACCAATTTAATTTTCTGTTAACTTTACAAAATGAATTCAGTACTTACTCAGCAAAAGAGAGTAAGTAATAATGAGGTTTGTTCGAATGCAAACAAAAAAAAACAACAGAGCTCATGAAAATTTTAATTTTATATATATATATAGTATATATATATATATATAGTTATATATATATATATAGTATATATTTATATATATATATATATATATATATATATATATATATATATATATATATATATATATATATATATATATAGTATATATATATATAAAAATATATATATATATATATATATATATATATATATATATATATTTATATATATATATATATATATATATATATATATATATATATATATATATATATATATGTATATATATATATATATATATATATATATATATATATATATATATATATATATATATATATATATATATATATATATATATTATATATATATATATATATTATATATATATATATATATATATATATATATATATATATATATATATATATATATATATATATATATATATATATATATATAATATATATATATATTATATATATATATATATATTATATATATATATATATATATATATATATATATATATATATATATATATATATATATATATATATATATATGACCTCAACCGACCTCATGCGACCTCAACCTTAAATCTGGCTTGTCAGTTTCTGCGCACCTTATACAAGCAAAAATATATTATTGAAATTAGTATATTGTATTACGAATCCAAAATGATACTCAAACGATCATATGAAATTTACAGCAAGAGCTTAGTGAGGTTTGTTTTGGGAGATATGAACTATATATTTGCGTAGGGAACTTAATTAGCATAAGCGTGTTTTAGTTTTTTTTAAATGGAACACCATTTGGAAAAAAATTTAAATAGTTTGCCATGAATGAACTGAAAATCTAATAATTATTTATTAATTGAAGAATGAACTGTAATGAACTGTAATAAATAACACGATATTTTGAATGCAAAAAACTCCATCTTTAATTCACAACAGCAACAAGTTGTTGGCTGAAATATTTGCTATATAGTCCAGAACTATCCAAAGTTAATTGTAGAAGATTCCTGTTTATAAATACAGCGTAAACTCAAAACATACAATATTCTCATTTACTAGGACATTTACTTTATTTTAAAAAACTCACTTTTATTCACACTATTAATCGTTATAAACTATATCGTGTTTGGTATACAATTATTTTTTATCGTTTTTAACATTATCGCTTTCTGTATAATCGTGTTTTTACTCCGCATATGAGACTGTTTAAATATTTAACTATTTTAACTTGTTCTTGAAGGTTCACTCTAACCAATTAGCATAACTATTCTAAAAACTAATTTTTTCACAAATATTTTATACTTGTTTTGGTTGTTTTTCTACCAAAGAGCACAATTAATTAAATTAAGTTTGATCTGGTGTGTT
This sequence comes from Diogma glabrata, assembly GCA_963693315.1. Lineage (NCBI taxonomy): Eukaryota > Metazoa > Arthropoda > Insecta > Diptera > Cylindrotomidae > Diogma > Diogma glabrata. The sequence continues at coordinate 125,471,594 of OY856187.1, forward strand.
GAAAGAAATCATTTTTTGGTCATTTGTTGTCTATTACAATACATGGTCATCCGTAAAAATGTTTTAATTCTTTACGAGTAGATAACTGACCAAACCACTTCTTTAAAGGTGGTGTTCTGTTGTTGTGAGATATATTATAATTTCTACTATGTACACAACACATTTTATTGAACAAAGATAACAATAATATTTCCCTGTTGAACTTTAAATCCATCGGTATGCATTTCGTTTGCATAACTCAACTCAAGAATGTCTAATGATAAGCATGAAATGTCTTCCTGTTATAATAACAACATTTCGTGGATAGTTCGATTAGTATAGAATGCAATAAGTCTTATTAAGTTAAGTCAAATACATATATCTAACTGATAACGTGTTTCTATAAAAACCATCAAAATTTTGATTTATTAACATAATTTAATTTTTTTTTAAACGAAAATGATAAATAAATTCACTTTTTTTTAGCATTCGATTTACGTATATGTGATGGAATTTAACTTTAATCGTACGCGGTTTATTGTAGAAATTGTTTTTCTATTACTTTTATGATTTACTTAATTGAAATTTGTTGACTTTGTAGTTAGTTGATACAATAGTTAATTGATAAAACATTTGAAGTTGTTTTATGATAACAATATGATGACATTCCAAAACTATGTTGAGAATAAAATCTTTATCATTATATGTATTTGTTTTATGTGAGAAAATAAAATTATGTAGACAACACAATATCGGATGATAGATTTGAGAAACGGATTTCCTTTTTTATGTTAGTAGAAATTTGCTTTTAATAGTTTGGTAAATGTCTATGGTTTCGTAGTAATTGATACTTAAATACCTTTTCACTTGTATCAGCAATATATAAATTTTATTTGACAAATAAAATACTGATTACTCTTCAATACCATAAATTAATTCCTTAGCTTGCTACCGGACAAAATTTTAAGCAATAAAACCAAGAACTAATAACTTGAAGGATTTATTCACAACTTTAATCGAAAGAATTGAGGAAGAAACACTTTAGAACATACTTGAATTTGTCAAGCGTAAAAGAAAAGTTATTGCCATATGCTAGAGTTTCTCTGTACCTGTCATATAATACTCATAAATTAAGTAAAATATGTCTTTAAATCAAACGTTTAAAAAACATCACATTTGCTTATCAAGTCTGATACCACCGTACGTTTAAGAATCGTGATTTTTCAATAAAAAAATTATTAGATTTGCAGTAATTAAAAATATTACTTAGAGGCACGTTTCATACAAACTATTCGTACAACTCTATCGATAATTTCCATAGACTCGACTAACTGCTATTGATAGTTCAATAGATATTCTGATATGGATATGGGTGATGAATTATAATGAAATGATAATTATATGTGTAGCTACAATTGTTTCACAAACTTTAGAATAACCATGGGGGGTAATATTTCTATGTCAATGACTTTTTGTATTCTCATGTTTTTATTTTGTAGTTCTTATGTTTTGATTGATTGATTGAATATTTTGTTCGAATTAATTTTTTTCTTATGTAATATGAAACGTTAGACAATGCAACTAACTTGCATCGTTTATAATTTTACATAAACTTTTTGAGTCTAAATTGGTTATAATGTAGGCTATTTTTAATACTAACAAAACAAAAACATATATAAAATTGTTACTGTTGTAAGTAATGCCGCGTTTATTAAGGCGAACTTGCCACACCAAATGTCTTCATCTGCAGTTTTGTTTATAAAATTCTTACTCCTAAATGCGGCGTGGATTTTCGAAAAAGTCCTTAATACAAATTAGCAAATAAATTAATTTTATAAATTGCAAATTGCACTTGACTCCTTTTTTGTGTTGAACCGTTAAATTGCCGCTGAAGTTTCATTCTTTAACCCTGATGTTTATATCAAATTTCCTTAGTTTGAACTGATTAAACTATTTAGAAAGTTTAACTTTCGATGAACCAATAGGTGAATGTAAAAACATTCATTTATTGGGTGTCACAGTTTCAAATGACCTACTCTGGAACGATCATGTAATGGCGATGGCAAAAAGCGCGTCTAAAAAACTCGGCCTCCTAAATAGATGCAAAAAATTTTTCACTCCATAGCAATTGCTCCATGTTTATAAGACCTATATTCGTCCCTGTATGGAGTACTGCTGTCAAGTTTGGGGTGCTGCCTCTGTTTCCATCTTGGCCCTCTTGGACTCTGTTCAAAAGCGAGCTATACGAATTGTAGGTGATCGAACTTTGACATCAAAACTTGATTCCCTACAACATCGTCGCACTGTTGCTGACCTCGTTGTTTTTTACAAATATCGTCATCAGCAGTGCTCAGATGAAATCAGCGGCATCATGCCTCAAACTTATTCTTACCCCCGTTCCACTCGGCAATCGGCTGCCGCAACCAGTGAAACGGTAAAGATCCCGCGCTGTCATACTGGCAGATTGCAGAGACTTCTTTGTCCGAACTGCGTACAAATGGAATAGTTTGCCGGAACACTTAGTCTCAGGTGGCTTCAACCCACAGATGTTTAAAAAAAGCGTTAATCTACACCTTAGAACGCCAGTTGTTGTGGGGCCCAGGTCTAGACCTAGGTCTTAAAAGGTATTTATGTGTTGTTGTGACATATATTCTAAACCCTATTACACAACACATTTTATTAAAAAAAAAAAAAAATATAAATATCAGTTTCGATTGCGCAGATATTTTTACTGCGCATATATGTTACTGCTCACATTGTTTAAAAGTGTTTTCTGCTGTTTATATGAATTTTGACTCAAATGTGAAAATGAAATAGAAAATCGGACAACCAGTAATAGATTTTTATATTTTTTTCAACAACAGATTTTCACCCGTTCTGAGTCTGTCATGGGTCTCGCTTCTTTCCCATCATTTTTGAATAAAGATTTGTAGGTATTTTGTGTTCAAAATATCGTGGACACGAATCCAAGTCAAAAAGTCGTGTCATGAAAAGGATTCGTTTTGATAGTGCTGATTTGGTCACTGGGGCTTTGCATATTCATACACAGGTTTTTTTACAATTTAAAATTAAACATAATTGGTACCAACTGTTTCTTGAAGGACTGCTTTTCAGCATTTTGCATATCGACGTTTGCTTTTTAAACTCAACATATGTTTGACAACACGACATATTGACATAGCACACGACATATTTCTTTAGTTAATCTTTGTTTTAATGACTTAAATCTTTAAGGAGAATTCTCTATCATAATGAACAATTATCACTCAGAAAGGCCTAGGTGATGAAATTCGTCTTCTGATCGAACTAAAAAGTCGAAATTTGAATCGGACCATTTCTGAACGAAAAAATTTAAAGTTTTCAATAAGAGAAAAGGGTGCTCCGAAAGATTTCTGGAAATTATCTCATATTAACTGTTTTATGTGCATTAGAAAGGAACACTAAAAAAATATTTGTAAAATTTACCGAAACCATCGATTCAACATACATTTCTGTTAGTTTGTTCGTTGAATTCAACAAATTGATGTCAGTTGAATTTCTTTTACCAACAATATTTAACGGATAGCTTGTAAACTTTATAGACATGTTTGTTGATTATTACGAAAAAAAACACAACCAGACTGTTAAAATAACGAACGTGTTTGCAGGGTTCATATGATTTAAATCAATTGATTTAAATCGTTGATTTAAATCACTTGATTTTTTAATATAAATCGCTGATTTAAATCAAAATTTTAAAAAAAATAAAATGCTAAATAAATTATGAAACACCAATTTTGAATATAAAATCCCAAAAATTTCCTTTCAGTAGGTAACACATAGAGGAACGTTTTACATTCCTATTGTGCACTTAAAAAATTATAACATTAGTGAAGAAAATTGTAACGGGTGTAAGGTGTGACGGGTGTCACACAAATAAATCAGCATATATTTTAACGCAAGGTCTATTATAAGGCACACGAATATTTTTCAAGTATTGTTTAATCCTACAACCTTACTTTTGTAATAAGGTCAATACAAAATAAAAGCTAGTATACCTCATGTAAGATACACTTTTCTGTACATTTTGTGACGGGCGTTACAGAAATGCCTGCGTTACAATTTCATCAATAAAATGATTACTACTTACCTGATCGCTTTCAATAAAAAAATGTCATCTTTTGGTTTGAAAATAATCTGGTCACCTTACATTATGTAAAAAACTCTACGAATTCGTTTAGGCTGGAAATTAGGTTCAATTAGCGTATAATTTTTATAGAAATAATATTGTGCCAGCTAATTAGATTTTTTTAATGGGTGAATGACAGCCATAACTCTCCATAAAATTTTATGTTATGTTATGTTATGCTATGTTATGTTATGTTATGTTATGTTATGTTATGTTATGTTATGTTATGTTATGTTATGTTATGTTATGTTATGTTATGTTATGTTATGTTATGTTATGTTATGTTATGTTATGTTATGTTATGTTATGTTATGTTATGTTATGTTATGTTATGTTATGTTATGTTATGTTATGTTATGTTATGTTATGTTATGTTATGTTATGTTATGTTATGTTATGTTATGTTATGTTATGTTATGTTATGTTATGTTATGTTATGTTATGTTATGTTATGTTATGTTATGTTATGTTATGTTATGTTATGTTATGTTATGTTATGTTATGTTATGTTATGTTATGTTATGTTATGTTATGTTATGTTATGTTATGTTATGTTATGTTATGTTATGTTATGTTATGTTATGTTATGTTCTGTTATGTTATGTTATGTTATGTTATGTGTAAAAAATGTTTTAGAGTAAAATCTAAATATTAGTTTTAATCAAAAATTCACCTACGATCTTCCGAAATATTTTTAAACCAATCGACGAATTAAAATCAAACCGCAAAGAATCATCTCTGAGGTCAATTTTCTAATGTAAGTAAAACTATTCTGTTGCCATTATTGATGAATGTCATAAAACTTCTTTTACTTAAAACTTGCATTTTTCCCCTTTGCTTTTTAAGGAAATTCTTAACATTTTTCTATAATAAATAAATCACAATGAAACACAAATAAATTTATTGAAATATTAAGTAGGTTGTGTTGCCATGGTACTTTTATTATTTTGTAAAAACAATCCACTATCGATTTGTTTGAGAAAACTATTATTTCTTGCTTTTAGTTTAACTAATATTTTTTTTACTACTAACATAATATATTTAAAGGAAAATGTATTAAAAAATTAAACAGCATACGATATGCATTTCCTTAAAAATTCAATCAAAGTCAAAATGTCGTAGTAAAAAAGTCGAGAACAAAATATTCATCAGTGACATACAAAACAAATTTACAATACCATGTACATGAAATCGCAGGACAGAACAAATAAATGGATACATGCATGTAAATATAATCATACATATTTAATTACAAGCTGCATTGGCCTTGATAATGAAAAAAAAATTGCTTTTACAAGTATGCATATTTTATGTAGAAAGATAAAATGTTTAATTCCAATAAATTTAAATACGAAATCAACAAATCATTTTGTTTAAAGCTTTTTAGTTGGATGGATACATAAATAATTAAAGTACAGTTCGTTATTATCGTGCGGTGTAGCGCGTTAACATTGACATTGTATAGCAATGACTAATGTAAAGTAAAGATTAGTTGCTAGCGATTTATAGACACTTTTGTGATTAATATACCTCATGTAAGGTGCAAGGTGCTAATACTTTTGAATTGTATCTATTTTTGGATTGTATCAGAGAAGTATTAAAGATCTGAAACTCCAGGCCCCGAGGTATTAAAACTATGTCTGTGTTAAGGGTTTAAGACATTATTTTTAATTTTTCCCTTTTTGGTGCTGCTTTTGTTATTTTAAAAAATCGGTTTTATTTTTTTAACATTTGTTTTATTCATTTTATTCACTGAATAACTTAGCACTAATTTATTATTTGATTCCATTTAAATTTTAGGTTGTTATTTCCCGTGGCAATCAATGCAAATGGATAATTTTGTTCCTCCAACATATAAAATATCAGCAACCATGTTAACTTAATTACATTAGTGTTTATATTTTTATTTCCATTATTTAGAATTGAATTCAGTGTTTTGGTTTAAAAATAACAAAGGCGTGTATTGTGTAGTTAATTATAGACTAAGAGCCCGCGACGACCAGACCTTCGTTATTTTATAAAAGCTGAAAGCTTCTCTGCGCATACCCCCCACTCAGGTAGGAACAATTAACAACATATGAAGTTTGGATCATAGTGGCTTTGGCAGGGAGCAGGTTCCAAAGGGGCCTCCAAAGTTTCGTGAAAGTATAAAAGCTAATTTTTTTATATATTACTCGGGATAGTATTAGAAGTCACGTCACCCAATGCCAGACACTTACTATCGTGAAAACCCCCTGCCAGACACCCTTAAACTTTAAAGTTTAAGGGTGTCTGGCAGGGGGTTTCCACGATAGTAAGTGTCTGGCATTGGGTGACGTGACTTCTAATACTATCCCGAATAATATATAAAAAAATTAGCTTTTATACTTTCACGAAACTTTGGAGGCCCCTTTGGAACCTGCTCCCTGCCAAAGCCACTATGATCCAAACTTAATACGTCGCTTATCGTTCCTACCTGAGTAGGGGGTATGCGCAGAGAAACTTTCAGCTTTTATAAAATAACGAAGGTCTGGCCGTCGCGGGCTCTCAGTCTATTATAATCATATTAAGTTTGCATTTATTTTGTCCAAATTTTTGAAGTTCCAAATGTATTAAATTTATAAAATTTAGTTTAATTTCATTAAGTTTCTTAAAAATCTAAAACTATTAGAAATAGACAGAATAAACAACCTTGTTTATAAGACTTGATACCGATGGAAAGTTGCTAAGAAATTGATTTAAATGTCCAAGTCAATAAAGTATTGTAAAAACAGATTCATTGTGTTTTCATGGACAATTTTATTTTGTTAATATAATAATTTATTGAAATATAATTTATGTTCACGTATTTTTTTAACTTTATTAAGAATTAATTAGCATGGTAAATTTAATTATTTAATTTATTGTTTTAATGTTTGGAAAACAACTAATTAGAAATTAGTTTTGGTGCTTTGAAATCATTTTGTGTATATCCGTAATACAATTAATTGTGTTGGGGAGAAGAGATTATTTCTTGATTAATTGTGTACAAGAATTGATTGCATAACTTCTTACAAGATAATACAAAAATGAATCATAACCTCTGCATAATTCTTCTTCCAGCAGGACATCGTTACGATAAAGTAGAAACCAGACATTTTAGTTTAGGTCTAAGGTCTCAAAGTTCTTTAGTTAAACGGTTTTATTGCATTTGTACTTTACACACCAAATGCTTTGTCCACTTATACCAATAACAAAATAATTTCTGAGGCTGTTGTAGAATTCTTTTGTCTTTGTCGATCGTTATGGTAAAGTCGATCGTTATGTAAGTAAAGTAATTTTTATTTAAAAAAAAAAACTATTAACAATAAATTAATTTGATTAGGTATATAAAAAATTAAAATATATTAAATTAAATTAATTAAAATAATAAAATATGTATTGTTTATTTATTATTTATGAAACATTTATTTATTTATGTTTTTATAAATTTAAATTTATAAATTATATTATAAAATTTCATCTTATAAAAGTTTGGGTTGGGTGATTTCCAAATGTGTTCTTAAAAGTTTTTTAAATTGATTATGGTTACATGGTTTTTTAAATTCATATGGCAATTCATTCTATAACAAAGTACCATCAACTAGAATATTATCAGAACATATACTATATTGACACTTAGGAACAATTAGATTAATAGTCCGTTTAGATTTACCAAAAGTTAATTTAGAAAATAAATAATTTGGACTGTATGTTTGCTTGGTCTGACTGTTTGCCTGCTGTAAGAATCAAGCTATCTAAGGATAGCAAATTTCTGCAAAGCAGTTCATACAAGACTATTGACTTTTTCAACCTTCACCTTTTGTACATTTTGTACATGTACATTGCTAAAAAACCTTGGCAGTCTGCATGTCAGACTATGACTACATAGTGCAAAAAAAGAAATGCCTTCGACCTTTTATTTTGTACAAAAGTAGGTTAAGTTTACACGAACCAGTGGAACCAGTAAACTTTTTTTCTGGAAATAATCAAATTTGTTTTATTATTTCATTCCTCTTTTCGTGTTGATTTGGTAAGAAATGTCATCACATTTTCCGGTTCCATTACTTTATATTGTTTACTTATTTACGTATTCATATGTTTTTTATTGCTTAATCAACAAACATTGATGACACTTTGTTTGCTATTAATTTTATTTTCGAGTGTTTTATTGCACCACAATAATAATATTAAAAATAAATCAAAGAAATAAATCAATATTTAATCGAAAATTGATCATGAATTTTAATCAAATTCAAGATTGATATAGTTTATTGAGATATTAATATAAATTATTTATTATATATTTAGCTTGTTGTGGTATATGAAATATACATTTGATTTAATTTTATTTTGATTTACATTTATTTATGATAGTTTTATGCTGATATCTGTTAATTGATTTTCTGTCACATTTTTGATTGATCACCATATCGCGAGGTTGATACTATTGATAAAGATTGGTATAATACACGAAAATTAGATTTAATTAATGCTTCTTAATTTACAAGTTATTCGTTTTATTAATATGAATGACATTTGAATTTTTGTCTACCAGTTTAAAATGTCACACGATTTAACTATTTAGTCAATTTAAAAAAACAGTTCCTGTACGTTAAGATGTCAACGACATATCAGTAAAAGATTATCAACATTTAAATTATTTATTATAAATTAATTTTATGTTTTGTTTATTCAAATAAATACACATGTCAAAAAAAATGGAATCATTTTTTATTGAAATTGAAAATGATATTAAAACAAATTAAAATGAGGTTAGTTTGTAAAGTGTAAGTTGAATATTAATACGTATCTCGTTTTTATTCTCTAAATAAAATGGATATAATTTTTTGTAGATTTTAAATTATATCAAAGTCTTCTATTCAAAGAGTGTCTGAATTTCCTCTGAAGTGTTAAACATATTGCTTCTTTATTCGTGCTTCTCTATGTTGATGTTCACAAAGAAAACAACTTTTTGATCAAAAGCTCATCATTTATTTATTTTCATGATAGTGGTAAAACGAATGTCGATGTCAAGTTTTATAAAACTTTAATTTATAATGACACACGCCAGCCGGTTAGACTGTGATAGGCTAATAAATTTTACGTTTGATTTCTTCTTTGTGTTAACTATTTTTGCTATATATACATTTATAAAACACCGTCGCGATCAGAGGCGCCATTTAAAAAATACTATAGGAAAAAAAACTGTAAAAAATGAAGATTATTCAATTAAATTATAAATTTAACTTTGTTAAATGAAAGTTAATTTTTTTTGTTCGTTTCTTGTGAAATTTGTGAATTAAGATTTTGGATTTTTTCACTGTGTAATTATTTAACAGTTCGAATTTTTTTATTGTATAATTACTCTACAGATTGTAAAAACATCTCTTTGTCCTTGATTTTTTAATTAAGGTTTAGGTTTTGTTACTTAAAAATAAAAACAGTTGATTTTCTCCCCATTTTGATCCATTATTTCTAAATTTGAACATATTTGTTTTGTATGTTTAAATTGTTCAATTCATTATTAACGAAATATTATATTTTGGTTGTAATGGCACGTGTATGTTTAACAATATTACGAGGAGTGCTTTGTGTGACAACATAATATAAACGAGTGGAATAAGAGATTTGCCATACTTATTTTTGAGTGCAATAAAGCTTTGTTGCACTGAATGCAATAAAAATTTACTTTTTTAAAATGAAAATAAAATGAAAACATAACATTTATAACAGCATTTTAAATTTTTCTAAGAAGGCTAGATCTAACAATTAGTAATGTCAAAATTACTAATGTTTTCACTAAATTAAATGGAAATCTTCAAACCGAATTATTGGCCTTCTGCCTTGTGTGATAATTTCTTGTTGTGTTGAGTCCACATTACTCTACTATATGGTAATGTTGTACGTAATCCGTTGACAATTGTGGTGGCCACTATGAACCAAACTTGATTATGATTTTCACTAATTAGTCTAAACGACTTGTAACCGTACAATACCCTAGTCCCGAACAGAATCTAACTCTCTTTTGTACAAGGTCAATCTTTCCAAATATACAACTTTGACCTTGCCTCGATTGCCTTATCTGTTTCTATAAACATTACTAATTATAATACGATTAAATCCTCTCCATGCAGCAATTGCAACTTCGGTGACAACCCTCGTGTTTGTTGTGTAGCCATACTAATTGTCCTTTTTCGAAAACTATATTATTAGATCGTATATCGTATCGGGTTTCCATCCTGTCACCGGCCAGTTGTATCTTCTGTCGTACAAACCTGTGAATATCCTCGAGACGCCCTGATTTGGTTGACGTATTCTTGCGTAGACAATGATGTTGATGGTACTGCTCCAAATTTGAGGTCACCAGGTAGTCTTAAATTGGTTCCAAAAATAGTTTGAGCTGGTGTCATTGTGGTGGTCTCATGAACTATATGCCATACAAAATAAAAGAATGTGTTGATCCCAGTTACGGTTCTTCCTAATCACTTTAGCTAGAAATTCCTCCGATGTAGCACAGAATCTCTCCGCCATACCATCTGACTGTGGGTGTGAAGCTGTCGTCCTCGTTTTGTATACCGAACATTTAGCTAGTTTTCTGGAATACGGTTGACTCAGAGTTGCGTCTCTAATCGGTGTGGATCTCCAAAGTGGCTAATCTAATTATTTATCACGAGCCTCAGCGATGGTGGTTGCTTCCTTGCTGGGTATTGAACACACTTCCGTCCATTTACTGAAGTAGTCCATGATCACCAGAACATATTTGTTTTGGTTATCAGTTGTTGCAAATGGACACGCTGCATCCATAGCGATTCTTCCAACTGGAACACCGACATTGTATTACTTCATTTTCTTATGACTTTTTCGAGCGGGTCCTTTTATCGAAGCACATTTGTCTCATTTTTGACACAACTCCACATTGTATTGCCGAGTCCCTGTCCAGCAAAACTGTTGTCGTATTTTAGCAAGAGGTTTACTGATCCCAAGATGACCTCTATTTTTCCCTTCGTGATACACCTTCAATACTGTGAATATTTTTTCTTTTGTTACCACTGTAAGGGATTGCTTGATCTTGTCATCTAAGCTCTCCCACATTCTCTTTAGATATCCATTCTCTAAATGGAGGCTGACCTACCGCGCCCACTATGCCTTCAAAATGGGAGTATTTTCAGCAATTTCTCCCCATACTGGTTTGCAACGCCTTTTCTTGAGCTCGATGATGGGTGCAAGATCCGGATCTTTTAATTAATCTCTCCTTATGACTTCTGCAGTTCACTCAAAAGGTTACACTTGTAGTAATCGTACATCGATGATGTTCTCCTTTCGTCCTGCAAGGAATGAATGCTTGCATTCAACTTGACAGGGTCAGCTCAATATTGCATCAGCCTACCCATGCACAGTACCCTTGCTATAAAAAAAATTATGCCAAAATATTTTTGCGTTTATGATTTGAAATCGACATGCTTAAAGAATTAAAATTAAAAAAAACGTCTAATCATATAAATTTTGTTTTGTCTGAGGTTCAAATGCCTTATCTTGTCTGGTAAACTTATTCAAACTTTTGGCAACGTTGGCGAATCTTAGCACAACCCGTCTGCAAAATGTGCACAATCCAAGAAAGCGTCGTAGTTCATGTAAGTTCTTTGGTTTTGGCCACTTCCTAACTGCTGCAATCTTGTCAGAATCTGTGTTAATTCCCTTTGCCGGAACCTTGTGACCCATATATTTTACTTCTTCCTTGAAATGTAAACACTTTTTTAGACTTAACTTTAAACCTTTAAACCTTTAAACTTTTAGTACGCTACATGCATCCCATGAAACACAAAGGCAACGGGCGTCTGATGTTATTAATAACCATAGATCTAATTAGACGGATTCCTTAAACTCTGATCTTAAAACAATTTTAGAATGGGCTCATACAAACAGTGTAGAATTCAATGCAAGTAAAACGCTGTTTTGCCACTTTACAAGATCATTTACATCTAACCCTTTTCCATTAAAATTTGATTTTAACGATCTAGAAGAAAAGGAATCTATCAAACTTTTGGGGGTTGACGTAATGATATGAAATGGAATACTCACATTTTCAATCTTGCTAAGAGCGCAGTTCAAAAGTTAGGATATCTAGGGCGTTGTCGTAAGTTTTTCAATAGCGAACAGCTTCTTTTAATATATAAATCATTTATTCGCCCCTGCATGGAGTACTGTTCTCACATCTGGGGTGGTGCATACCCAACCTCTTTAAAATGTCTAGACACTGTCCAACGAAAAGCAATTAAATTGATTGGCAATTCAAATTCCACAAACGAGCTTGATTCGTTACAGCATAGAAGAAATGTCGCTGATTTGACGATATTTTACAAATACATTATGAATGAGTACTCTTCAGAAGAGATCAAATCAATACTACCCAAACCCGCTATTTTTTCTCGTTCAACGAGAGCATCAGCCACGGCCCACCCATTCACCGTTCAAATAACAAAATGTAGAACTGTCGCCTTTCAACGTGATTTTTTCAACCGTGTTTCTTATCTTTGGAATTCCTTGCGCTTATGGGTTTTCCCTGATTATTTTAATCCACAACTTTTCAAAGTCCATGTCCACCAATTTCTTAAAGAAACATAATCCATTTCCACAATCTACAGTTGGCATGGTATCTTCGGATATTCAGAGACGTTAATTTATAATTTATTTAAATTAACACTAAACATGTCTAACTTAGTATAAAAAAAAACAGCTGTTTGCAACCCTTTCAATGCAACCCTTTCACCTTCATCAAGATCCTCAAGTGATCATTAAAGTCTTTGCCCATGACAATGATGTCATCAGGTATACATCAGCTTGTATGTTTTCCAGTGCAAACCTTTTAGGACTCGTTCCATTAATCTTTCGAAAGTTTTGGGAGCGTTTACAGTATTCAATTGCAAATGCATATTCAGCTACTACAACTCTTTACAACTATTTCGCTGCCTTCCATGGCTGCTCAAAGCCGTAGCATCAATTGTTCTAGTTCCTTCTTTAGCTCAGGAACTTTTAACTCACTTAAGAAAACCATTATTAACAGCTAACTAATCCGCCGATGTCATCAATGTTACGTTTTTAAACCTTCTTTCAAATTGGTCTTACTCTCCATTCGATAAACGTATTGCCCAAATCTCCGTCTGGATTGGATCACTGATTAGTCCCAAACATCTGGTTTTATTTAATATTCAACATAGCTTTGGTTCCACAACAACAGGAAAACAATACAGCAAACAATATTCCTATCTAGAATATTCTTCCAATAGCTTTACGAACTGCAACGGTTGATTGTAGAAATTTCCAGTATAAACTTGGCGTTCAAAATAATACACAAGATATTTCTGTAATATTTCTAATTTACAAAAACTTCTATTTACACGGTTTTATATTCACGATACAGCGTTTCGTTTCTGTTAGTAATATCTGTTAGCTAACCTAACTTTGGTTAACTTTGGTTTGTTGTCTATCACTAATTAATCCCTTTTATCTTAATAACCAAACATTTGCCAAGCAAGTATGTGTCTGATTTTTATAAAACTGTTTTTAGAATGATAGAAAGTTTTGTGTGAAATGAATAATTAAATCAATTAATCGTAATTAATTTTGATGAAACTCGGCAGATTATAACGTTGATACTTTTGAGATCACAATAAAACTTAAATAATTTAATAAGATTGTAACTACAAAAGAAAAAACTGTAAAAGATAACGAAAATTTATTAAGCGTAGAAGGTCATGTTATTGACATTAATTATACATATAACTATTTGGATGATATTGTTGTGATTTTTTCTTAAAGGAAAGAAAATTATAATTCAGAATTATGATGACGAACAAGATTGTATTTATTAATAGTTTGTTGGTTTAATTAAACCACAAAGACGAAAACAAATACACAGAAATGACGCATCGTTAAAGACTGTAAAGAAATTGGAACATGTTCTCAGTAAAATATAATAACCTTTGTGTAATAAGTATGTTAATATTTTATAACTGCAAATACGTCATACAAACTTTACTAAAAAAGTTAATGATTTTTTGATCAGTTTTTATTGTTTCGGATCCGATAAACTTTTTGTTTCAGATCACAAACATTTAAAAACTTTTAACATCATTATTGTTTTATTAGTTCTATTTGAAAGTATGTCATACGATTAAAACCCTAGTGTTTTTATCTCTCTTTCTGAAGATGTAAAAGCTACTAAAACATTTCCTTTATCTAATTTTTGCATCCAACAGTTATGCCTAAATTAGGTGGGTTACTTTTTTAGAAGACCGTGTAAATTGAGAATAATTTTAATACATATTGTTCAAGATTTCGCACTAAAGCTGGTTTTCAGCTGTGATGTTGTGTTTTTGAATATCTTCACTACTACTAAAATTATTTATAAAAATAATAAGCAAGTAATAATTGACCGCATGGAGCGATCAGTTTTTGTAGATTTGTAATTTTTTTTAAATTTTGATCTACGGGTGTGACAACCCCACGACTCCAGTAACTGCTAATTAGATACGAGTTAACATGGTCATAAGATATCACATACCACATTTGCTTTTTATCTCTTATTTAATTTTATCTTCTCTATTCCTAGGCTATGTCATATTTAAACGGGTTAGGAGTTATTATTTATCTATCCCTTCTTTAGTTATTCCTTATTTAATTCCTCCTTTATGGGCTGGTGGTTCGGTGACTGGTTGAAGATTTCGTAACAGATTTTGGCAAAATGTATAGTTTACTTTTTGGTGTTTTTCGCTATTTTTTGATTTTAATTTACACATAAAAATGGGAAAAGATTTCTTTCAAAATTGAACAAAGAATTAATGAGAGATCTCGCAAAGGGTCAGCTTAGTATATTGTTGATTTATAATATTTCTTAATTTTTGATCTATAGACTACAGGTGAGTTAACGTGAGATATCACATACCATTGACAATAGCAGCGAGATACCACAACTCAAGGTGATATCTTAGGGATAGCACTTTCAAATGGAATATTCTATGATGATGACAATCTATTGCTTGCTCGAACAAGTGAGTTTTCATATAACTCTGTATCTGGCTTCACAAATTGAAAGAGACAGTTCGTCGACAGTGTGTCGACAGTGCATCAGACATTGGTCATTGGCAACCCAATTCGTTTGTGCAAATGCTATTCACCATTTTCTGGTTTTATTTCCTTCATCGCGTCATGAAATATTGACCTATTTTATTATATTTTATTATGCAGTATGATGTGGTAGAATGGTAGGTTCTGTAAAAATACAAAAACAAAACATGTCCGTTCATAAACACATAGAACGTATGCATAAGAACTTTGATCTTAAAATGTTTTTCTGTTTTGTTGTGACCCCATATTGTAATGCCTGCTACATAACACATATGAAGTGATAATGATACAACATACATATGTTACTTAAAAAAAACTAACAAATTTATTCTTCGAAATAATAGTTGTTGCATGCGAAAATATTTGTTGCACTCGAAAAAAATATGTCAAACATCAAATCAAGCTTTTAAGCTTAAAATGCTTTTTACATGTTCGATCGGTCGTTCTAAAATCAAATATGGACAATTGGTGGATTTTAAGAATCAAATTTAATTTTAGTAAAATACAGCAGCGAACTGGAATCTATCTATAATTTGGAATACAAATATTACAACAAAGATGCCGCACTTTTGTTTATATTTAAATTTTTCAAATATGTTTATAAATTTGTTAAATAAATTATATAATCAGAAATTAAATAAATATTTAATAAACTTTGTACATTTGTTACAAAAACTTGGGTGCATATACTACTACGTTTCCAAACGCGAGTGATTGCAACTTAGATTATAAAATATACTATAAATAATCAGTGCCTGATAGAGCAGAGCGTAACATCCATTATCAGGGGCCAATTGAACTAAAGAAGCCCTGATCGGGGCTCTATTTGAGCCCAGGTAAATTTTTATTCGTGTAATGTCGTCCTTCGGCGTAATTTATTCTACAGAGTCTTACATATCGGCACATTGTACCTTCATATAGGCTTTTCCTAATAACGATCGTAATCGTAATCGTAATTTCTTAATAACCATAATAATCACAAAATTTTAAAATCAATGTTTAAAACTACCTCAAAAAATTTAATTTACTATTTCAAACCCTGATTAACATGATAACTTTGAAAAGTCCGAGATGTCAATTCGTTCATTATATTTAGCATAATGTCTATACTCTATAACTTAGAGCAGAAAAAAAAGATGGGGTATTTAAGGTTGGATGCCCAATGAAACGAACCGTATTGTATTTTAAGAATTCGTTTTATTTCAATAATCGTCTTTGTTAATCAGTTATCATTAAAATCTTTTTAAGAATCTAAGCAACATATTAAAATTTAAAAAATCAATAACTAGAAAAAGTCCTTTCTTCCCATCTGGCCCCACCTATGGCAAGAGCGGGTACTTATTTTAAGATACACATAACTCACCTATTTTAAGATACAAAATATTTTGAGATTGTATATTAAGACGATAATAATATTAGACGATGTATATAGTCGATGTATAGATGATGTTTAATAACAGCCGATAAATAATAGACGA
The DNA here is from genome assembly GCA_963693315.1 of Diogma glabrata. Taxonomy (NCBI): domain Eukaryota; kingdom Metazoa; phylum Arthropoda; class Insecta; order Diptera; family Cylindrotomidae; genus Diogma; species Diogma glabrata. The sequence continues at coordinate 125,488,343 of OY856187.1, forward strand.
TAAATAATATTAGACGATGTATATTGAGACGTTAAATATTCATATATAATATCACGAGTCGTCAAATAATAGTCGATTATTTTTCATAATCATTATTACGAATGTCATTTGAGGTCCCGAGTTCGCGTAGCGCACGTGGGAAATTTTTAACCTCAAATGACATGAGTGGTAATGTTGAAAAATAATCGACTAATAATTTGGCGACGAGTTGTATTTAGCAGACAATTTAACGAACACAAATAGTAACATTATTTCATACAACATAATCCTTTGTTGTCATTTTTTCTTCTAACAAAATTAAATATTATTTAATCGTAGTAGGCGCATAAATGTTATAAATTTGTAATTTATTTTTGACAAATAAATTAAACATGCGATCATTTATGAATGAAAACGGACATTTTTATTATTTGCAAATTGCATTTTTAAATAATTTTGTATTATTGAATAGTTTGTAGAAAAAATTTTATTTAGAAACTAATAATTATCTTTTAAACAAAATTATAAATAAAAAATAATTATTAAGAAAAAATAAATTATCTCAATATCTCTAGTTTTAAATTAATATATTAAGTAGGCCGAAAATAGTCACTATGATTCGCTGTTCCTTGCCACCAGAGAAAAATAATCGATATAATTCGTTTTGATTTGTTAAAAAATAGTAAATGAAGCGTTTTTATTGGACCTTATCGAAACTTTATTTAGTGAGTTGAATTGTCACTAAAATGAAATTCTAAATGAAAAACTTTTCCGTAATGGGAATTTTAATTCCATTAAAGGTCATTCTGAATTAAAAAAAAAATGCTGGATAAGAGCATTGAGCAACCCACAGAAAAACAAGTTCTTACCTGTTAGCGAAGATATTATCACATGTGAATAAATTTAAATTTCGTCTGATACCTTGTTACTTCAGTAGACTTACACGCTCTAAATTAAATGAAGAGATGACTAGATATTTGCAAAAAATTGTTTTTTCCAAACAAAAAATAAACGGCGTGGTGTAGTTGTTAATGCACTTCGCCGAGTAATTGCCAACATGGCGGCGCGACTTAAGGTGGTAACACGTATCTGATTGGTTAATTCTTTCGTAATATATGCCGAGTGCCCCGTCTTGCCCGTCACCCAACCTTGCTGCCTTCCCCTAATAGTCGATCAAATTAAGTTGGAATAGAAAAAAAAGTTGCGGACAAGGTAAAATTAAGTTTTTATCCGAAATTTCAGCAGTCTATAAAATTAAGTATAACTGTTTGCAACCCGCTACTGTTTACACATGCTATTTTAATTAAAAAATGAAACATCAAAAAAAAAAAAACAAAAACCCATTATGTAACCAATTATACTTTCCCCTCTTCTTTCGCGATAGTTATTTTTATGTGAATTTAATTTTGGAAATTAAATGATTGATTTTAATCAACGCACAAGTATACATAATAAATAAAAAAATGTAAAAATTTCGGATATAAGTTGTTTTTGTTGCTGTTGAATTCTTATCTAATTGATGGGTATTTTTGCTTAAATTATAGTAGGGATCACCAACCTTTTTCTTGTATTTCATTAATATTAAATTTATTAAATAAAAAGATTAGTGTCATGAACTTTCAAATTTGTCTAGACATGAAACCGTTTTCATTTGTCGAATAATTTGAATAAAATGTATGCTATTATTGTGATGACTCAACAACTGTATTTTGCTCAACAGGGTTAGGAAAAGAAAAGTTACGTGAAAAGTTTGCTTTTGTCTAACGATTACTTGATTTTACTGATTAAACGTAGTAAATGTTCAAACAAGTTTAAGTAAACAACATAAATCAAATTTAACTGACTCACGTTATCTACACACATTTAATATCTAAAATTTTTTTTTTCCAGACACAAAAGACAACAGCAAAGGCTACAATAACGGCTTGGAAAAAAGCCTATCCATGCACAAGTAAATTGTTTTTTTATTTTTATTTTAAAGCAAACATTATTCTGCATAGAAAAAACTTCGATAGATCTTCAAAATTTTCGTCTAACCGATACGCCTGAGTTTCAAATAATTAATGCTGATGTAACCCGAGGCTCAGTTCTGTCTCCTACTCTATTTTTGACTGATATCAAACACATGTGGAAAAATTCCAGTAACCCAACAAATCGTTTTGCAGGTGATATTACACTACACAAGTCATTTGTCCGGATGAAATTCGCTTATGAACAAATGTCGTATGCTGAAAAAAGCTTTTTGAAACCCATTTTTTTAGAATTTTGTCAAAAAATATGGACTCACCCTCCTACGTTGCGACGTTGATTGACAAAAATATTCACAGAGACAGGCAGTTTGATAATTTTTAACGTAAAATATAGCAAAGCCTCAAATAATTAAACTTCTGTGTTTTAATTTAACGGATGGAAGAGGGAAGGGCAATAAAAAATTTTTTGACCCACATTAGTGGGATGTCATTTCAAAGAGCGCCTAATATAAGAAATAGAATTTATTTTTACAATTTTGTTTTGCACAGTTTTTGAATTATTGTCAAAAAAGTGCAATTTTTTTGGTAAGCACTGGGTTCCTCTTCGTTTCGACAGTGATTAACAGAAAAATTACAAAATTCACAGAGACAGAAATTTTAATAAATTTTTAACGAAAAATAAAGCGAATTCGTAAATAATTATATTTCTGTGTGCTTATTGGATGGGAGTGGGGAAGGGTAATAGTACATTATATACCGAGGTGATAAAGTAAATTTTCTACATTGAGGTGGATATTAATTCGCGAGAAACGAAGTTTCGAGCGAATTAAGCACCGAAATGGAGAAAATTTTCTTCACCGAGGTTTATATACTATTTTTTTTACTACTTGATATAAAAAATGCACTAAAACTCTTAATTATTCACAAAATAAAATGTCAATTAATAAGCAAATGATGAATAAATAAAAGTTTTGATTTGGTGAAACATTGTGTATCATATCATTGGATTGCGTATTGGATATTTATTATGCAGGGCTGCTTAGTTAGAAATTTATTCTCAATGAATTTTTTTAAAACTATATAAAAATCACATATGCTTTGCGTTAAAAAATATAGCTTTTATTTATTTTTGACATGAATTGAATTGAATTGAAAATCTATTCAATATTGTTGAGCCAAATTTAGAATTTTTTAGTCTACAACTCACAACTAAACTAAATTTCAACAGAATTCTGTTTAACACGAAATAAAATTTCAAATAAACTAAACTATAGTTGCAAAGAAGTTTTTGCATTCATTCATTATTTATTATTATTAAAATAAAATCAAAACGCTTATTATTTTTTAATATATTATTATTATTTTAGGAAGAAACTAAAAAATTTCAAAGATGAACTCAGTTAACAAACGAACAAAAATTATATTTTCATTATTTACTAAGGTGCTAAAATACTTATTATTAGGTGTGGGGAATAATTATTAGTAACCTTAGCTGAGAAAAATAACTTTTGTCTTGGGTTTTTGAGTAAATAATTGAAATTTCTCATGCAAGTAGTAAAAAAAAAAACATGTTTCACTCAAATAAGAAGAGTGTCTTTTTAAATAGCACCTGAAAATTCTAAATGATTTTCTTAGTTATTTGGATTTAATTGCCCAAAAAAAAACTAATAATTCAAAATCGATTCAAAATTCAAGTCTATTGCATTATAATTCTAAGCACAACTGTATTTGGTGTTCTTGAATATAATCTTTATATATAAAAAAGACAAGAACCCAATCTGTCATCGATTTTAAATAAAGTGGCGTCTTGTAATATAATTAGACAAAAAAAAGTTTGGGCTATTATTTTGAAAACGTACATCGAAAAAAAAACAACTATTTTTTAAAAATCTGAAATTTTGATATTTTGTTGGTATTGACGAAAGGAAAAAAGTAATTTCTGCTTTTATTTTTTGTGTACTCTGAATCGGAGTTATGCGCGGTTGAATTTTGAGGCTTTTTCACGTAGTTTTTGGTAATGGTGGCAATGTTTTGTGAATAGGCAGGGCCGGTCCTGCGTTGTACAAAAGTGCACAGTAAAACAGGGCTCTCAATTTATCACGAAAATAAGGGCGCAAAAACCAACATCAATTAACAATTTAAATTGAATTAAACCGTTTAAAATAATATTTTATGAACATCAAATTTCTTTCTTTTTGTCCAGTGTTTCAAATATTTGCTTTCATTCATTTCTCCATATATGTACATATACAAATTTAAACATATAAAACATGTATTCTCTTTTCAACTTTAAAGCTCAATACACACAAATTAAAAATAAGGAAACGAAACACACAAAAGTATTAGTACTGCTACTGTTCATTTTTAATTTTTGTTCACAAAATATTACCCATACTATTGATTGCTACAATGTTTTGAAATATAATGCACATATACCATGAAAAGTCTGAACAGTTTTGAAATTCTGTGCACCAAAATATTATTTTTTACAAGTATTAACGAAATTTTGAATAAAGCTATTCACAGATACATTAAACGTGTGCACAGTTTTGAAATTAGAATAACAAAATCAGTTACAGGATGTTTATGATTGTGTATATGGGTAATTCTTTTATAAACCGAACAGATTTGGACAAAATCTGTCCGACCCATTTTTGATTTGGCTGAAATTTTTTTTAGGGGTTTTCTATCGAAAAAAAAGATATACGTGTTCGAGGATTTTTTTTTTTTTTTTGGAAAATAGAGCTGTTCTAAATTTCGAGAATTTCGTTATTTTCGGCTTGAAGACTTATTTTCAAAAATTCATAACTTCGGTTTTATAGAAGATAGAAGGTTTTTCTTTTCTTTATTTGAAAGATGGATTTTTTTTAAAATAAATATTTTCAACTAAAGTTATTAACAAATTCCTATTGTTATAAACAAATAAAATGTTAAAATTAAATTTTAACCATTGCCCCACCCATGAAATTAGTTTTTAATATTATCATCGTATTTAATAAACAAATAAAATTTTAAAATCAGTTTTTAGTAATTATATAAAAAAAATAAAGAGTGTTTAATGTAATCATCGTGTTCTACGTTCAATTTTCAATAAGAAACGTATATTTAATTAATGAAAAAAATGAGTTTTACTGTTACAAATAAGTTAATTTTTCCAGCGCCGGAAGACAAAAATTTATAAAATTTGTTATCGTATCGCGCTCGATAAATTAGTTCATTTCTAGCAATAAAACTCATTTCTCTACTAATTAAATATACGTTTCTTATTGAAAATTGAACGTAGAAGACGATGATTACATTAAACACTATTTATTTTTTTTATATAATTACTAAAAACTGATTTCAAAACTTTATTTGTTTATAACAATAGGAATTTGTTAATAATTTTTATAATTAATAACTTTTTTTTTAAATTGCATCTCTATTCTTTAAAATAAAACAAACAAAAAGTGTCTATCTTTACCAGAACCGAAGTTATAAATCTTTGAAAACAAGTTTTCAAGCCGAAAATCACAAAATTCTCGGAATTTAGAACCGCTGTATTTCCCCTAAAAAACAAAAATAAGAAAAAATCCGAAAACAAGTATATTGTGATGTTTATATAGAACCCTCAAAAAAATTTTCAGCTGAATCAAAAATGTCTTAGTCACATTTTGTCCTATTCTGTTCGGTATGTATAAGAATGACCCATATATGGAACTTTTTGTCGTCCCGCGCTCGATAAATTAATTTATTTCTAACAGTAAATATCATTTCTCCATTAAAAAAAAATACTTTTTTTATAGAAAAGAAAAACCTTCTATCTTCTATAAAACCGAAGTTATGAATTTTTGAAAATAAGTCTTCAAGCCAAAAATCACGAAATTCTCGAAATTTAGAACAGCTCTATTTTCCAAAAAAAAAAAAAAAAAATCCTCGAACACGTATATCTTTTTTTTCGATAGAAAATCCCTAAAAGAAATTTTAGCCAAATCAAAAATGGGTCGGTCAGAAAGGTGTTCGGTTTATAAAAGAATTACCCATATATGATATTTTGAATGTGTATATTTTTTATGTTGAGTATGGATGGATAATAAATATTAAAATTCTATGGAAAAGAAAACTAGACAATTTTTTTTTGGTAATTGATAAATTTAAAAAGTAATGAATGAAATAGTAAAAATTAGGTCCATGCAATAAAAACAAAATTAAAGAAAACCTTTGAAGGCAAATAGTATATTATTTAATTAGGAGCTGAAGTGCTACTTTTTGTGTTTATTCATTGAATAAATATCTATGGAAGAGTAACTAGACATTTTGAATGCAGCATCTAATTTTTAGTATAGTGTTTGCATTCTAGCTGGGTGGTACTGTTTACAATTTGCATATTTATATTTTCAAAACAAATAAAAGAAATAATAAATGCTACATATAAATTTAAAAGCCTAATATGTTTGAATAAAATATTTCCTTATATTTCCATATATAAATATTTTTAATTGTCCATACAACACAAATTTTAATCATATTGAATTACTTTAAGAACACCTTACATTCGGCTGTGATAGCGTTTGAAATTTGGTTTGACAACGATGGATTAAGAAAATGACATTTACGTAGGGTAATAATATATAAAATTAAACTAGAAAATAACAGTTTTTGTAAAGCAGATACTTTATATTTTTTATTTTTTTTGTTAAAACATCAAACCCTTTTTATGCATAGTATTAGTAAAAATATTCTAATCATTGATATGGAATTCGATGATCAAATATCAGTTTATTTAAGATTATTTGTACATATTTTAATGCAACACTTCATTTTTATGAATAAACTAATGCACAAATGCTAATATGTAATTGTATTGTAAAACATTAATTTAAACGAAGACTTTTTGCGTTGAATTTTCTTGACAGTAATATTGTGTGGATTCATGGAATGTGTAATATTTCTATTATAGTCAACATTCTAAGTCACGAGTGTATAGTCATTATTGATTGTTTTCCAATCAATGCGAAAATCAATGATCGACGCTTGGTCAATTATTGTCATATATGCGCGCTTGCATATTTGCCAACATTTTGGGGAATTTTATTTATTCAGGATTTTGTGAGCAATTAAACTCAAGTAACTATGGAATTAATTTGAATTTTTCCAATTAAAAGGCATGGTTGGAATTATCTCAGAAAAAAACTCAGTTTTTCTCTTTTACGTGTTTCGGTTGGGACTCGAACTCGTAACCTCATCAGTGCCAAACTGACGAGTTCTATTCCTTTGGCAGACACGTTTAGCCACTACGCCACCAAGGCGATGATATTTCTAAGTTGAAACTTCATCATCAGTTATCTTACTTAAGTTGAATTTCTCAATCGTCTGTTAAACATAGTTTTTTTATGGAAATTTTATTCATTTTTAATGCAGATTTTTTGCATTGACTTTTCTTGACAGGACTATTGTGTGAATTCATAGAATGTGTAAGTTTGGCACTTAATTTGAAAGGTTACGAGTTCGAATCCCAACTGAAACATGGAAAAATTCATATTAATTCCATAGTTACTTGAGTTTAATTGCTTACAAAATCCTGAATATTAATTTAAACTTTAGTTTTTATAAATTTTGTTTAATTTGAATATCTTAAAGTAGAATTTCGAATAAAATCTATCATTTTATTTTAAAATACAAAACGAAATATGTCAAATGTCATGGATGAAGAACGCACAGATATACAAATTACTGGCCAGGGCCATCTTCAGGATAATAAATCTAATAGTAATAATTTTAATATTTTTGATAGTTTTATGATCCTGAAGATGGGCCTAGTCTAAAATATGTAGATATTTAATAATAAACAAAGTATTTTAATTCATTTGAGGAAGAACAAATTTAAAATCAAATATTATAAATGGTATGCAACAAATTTTAAAATACGATAAGATAAGCCACAACAATTTGGAGATAACTCTTAAGTCCTGGGGCGCATTTCTCATGTTTGAACAGAGCGCAAAAATGTCTTGCACCGGCCCTGTGAATAGGTGCCACAAATTTCATCCGACTTACGTATATTTTTGCAAGTAAAAAGGAAAATAATTGAATAATTGAAATAAGTAAGTTTAAAATTAATAACTTTTCTCTTTTCCGCTAGGCGGCGCGTAAAACCTTGGTTTACTTCAAAGCTCATATCTCAAAAAGTAGGCTTTTTTTTTTGTTTTTCACAAATTTTAAAGTAAACATATGCAGCTATGAAATTGAGAAATAAAAAGTCAGCAATTCAATATGGATTTTTTCTTACGATTTTTTAAAGTTTGGTATATGAAAAATTCACATGTGTTTTTCTATTAAGTTAATAATCCTGTACTAAATGTGGATCTAATAAATTAAACATTTCATATTTTAACACCTGCAATAAATTTGAACCATTTTTTGTGTATTTCTGATTGAGAAACAGGTTTTTATTCAGAATAAGAATTGGAGATCCCAATGATCGAAGATTTTGTTATAATTTCAACATCACCAACACTAACATTAGAAAAAAACATTAAAAAAATATTTTTCCTATAAACATTATAATTTAATCAATATTATAAATAAATACATTAAAAAATTAATTTATATATTTTTATGCTTCACATGCATATAATGTTATTATAAAGTCTTGGATACGCGATATATAAACGCATCCATAAAAACCGGGGCGTTATTAGAGGGCATTATGAATTCATAACGCCCGCTCTTAATACACTAAAATAATATTTTAAACTTCAAAATGTTTATCCTCATGGCATACTAGACAGTTTGTTTTTGTCGTAAATTGTATTTTTGCTTTTAATTTAAAAAGTTATAAAAAATGTTTATTAATTAATAATTTTTATTCAAATTAAATCAAAATTTTCAATACAGAATGTTACTTTTCGAAGTAAAAATGGCAATTTTCAAACTTGCCAGAATAATCAACTGATTTACTGGAAAGATTGTCCGACACAGTTATCATTTTATTTGATATGGGGTAGGTTGATGATGTTGATGGTTGTTCTTGAACATTCGAGATGATTTCAAATAGCACTTGTTTCTCCTTCAGATGAACCTACAGCACTTGCAATCATGTTGGAAATTCTATTTTTCGAAGTGATGCTTTCTTCTATGTAGCCTTGTGCTACAGTGTCACTCTTCCATTTGCCATGCAATTTAAGAGTTTCGAAAAACGCACTCAATTAAGAGAGTAGACGAAGTGCGTCTCAAACAATGACCAGTAAACTGGTGAGGGTTTTCTAGTTTTAAGAACTTAGCAATAGTGTTTGGAACACTGCCTATCGTATTTTTTCCAACTAATTGCATTGTAAACTTTCTGTTTCTATATGTAAGAAAAAAACGTGTCCCATTTGTTTTATTTGGCCTTAAATTCATGTATTGTCGGACTATTTTCAGAGCACCCATTTCTTCTTCATCTATGATTGTAAAGCCTTTTGACGTACCTGTTTTAGTTTCTGGCACTTTTACAATCAAAACGGAACCTTTATCAGTTACATCCTCAATTGACATTTTTACCATTTCGTCTCTTCTTAAGCCTCCAAAGACTCCCATAACCAAAACTACCTTATGCAACAGATAAACGTCATTCGGAGCATCTTTTATGAAAGCCATAACCTGATTGCTGGTTAAAACTTGAGATTTTTTTGGCGTATAACCTCTTGATTTTGTTTTTAAAAACGGCAAACAGCAATTGGTTATATTTTGAAATATCAATTTTTTCGTAAACTGTTAGGGTAGATTTTAAAATGGAGTATTTGGTCCACAGTGAATTCGGGGTATACTTTTCAGACTAAATAAAAAATTGAATTAATAAATTTACTTATTAAAATGTATAAACAAATTAGAATTACCAATTCTTGAAAGTATGCTAACAACACATTTTCATTCACTGCCTGTACTTTATTTCTTGATTTCCATGAACGGAAAATCCCGTAATCTTTATCATATTGTTGTTTGGATTTAATTGGCAATAAAGATTCCGTTGCTTTTTGAGCATTTTGCTTAATAAACTCTGGCAATTGCAAATCCATTATTGTTTAGGACTAATTCAGAGTTCTGATGAATAATTATTTGAAACTTCAAACTGTTTTTTCTCATGGCAAACTACGCTACAAAATTTGGGAGAATTTGTTTATAGCAACGCACAAACAACAAATAATTAATTTAAACTTCAAAATATTTATTTTCTTGGCATACTGGGATACATTTGTATTTTTTTGCATAGCAATATAGACTAACAAATTAAATTCTTTCCTAGTTTTTAGCTTATTAAGTGAAGCATAAAATCTTGTATGCACCACTGGCGTTATTGGGTATTACGCCCATCAAGCGACATCCATCCCTCGGGCCAAAGGCCCTCGGGCTAGATTACGTCGCTTTCCGGGCGTAATAACCTACATAACGCCCTTGGTACATAAATAGCTATTTTTGCCTTTAAATTGAAATATTTATGATCATCAGAAAAAGAAAACATTTTGGCAATTATTTTATCGGGTGTAGTGTTATCCGGTAAAAAACAGTGGAATCCTTGAGTTCTTTGTTTTCTTCCAAGAACATTTCGTAGATGTCGGTGAGGGTCCATAACACCAACCGCTTTGATTTCTTAATTTTTGTCGATCCTTCTGTAATAGTAACAACATCTTTAAGGCCAGGCATTGTTCTACTAATTTCCTCTGATAAGAAGTATGTTTGAATTTGTTTTACTATATTTTGTGACAAACTGTGCACTTGTTTGCTTTGAGGCCAACTGTAAGGACCTACTGTTTCCAACAGATCCATGGCGAATTCTACCAGTCGTCTTGATGCATTAAATTCATCCTTCATACGTTGATTTGACCAATATTTACGTGGTAGAGTTGTCAACAAAAACACTTGTTTTGATTTACAGCTGGCATCTTTAAACTCTTTTTTAAGGTTCATAAGCCATGATGTATATTCACATTCCTCGTTTGGTGATAACACTTTAACTGAATCTACTTGAAATATTCTTTGACTTATTGCCGATGTCACACTTGCAATTTTTTTATAACTTCCTGTTGTAATAAGATTTTGTTTGATAGGAGATTCGGCTAACCTTCCAAGAACATTGTTAATATCTTCTAAAATGTCATTAAGTAGTTCAGGAACTGGTGGAGATATAGTATCAACCGAAACTGTTGATGGATCTAAAGATGCTGGAGGTATTTGAATATTTTCGTTCGTTGGAACATTTTTAACATCCTGATTTATAGAAATAATTTCACTATCGATAGTTTCCGAATATGAAAGCTGCTGTATAGAAAATATTAGTTGCATATGAATTTTTATTCATTTTAATAAAATAGTTAAATTTACCTTATTTTTATAGATATAAGTGCGACATGTTTCACATATAAACTGGTCATCACGCAAAGTAAAATTTAGGGTCGCAGCTTTTTGAATAACAGCTGGTGTGACCAGTTTCACATTTTTTGATGTCCGCTGATGATTTTTGAGACCGTACAAGTTACAGCACAATTTGAAAGGCATTTCTATTATTATCTTTTCTAAACGTTATGTCTTCTAAATATTTTGGAATATAATTGATTATAAGGCAATCCAATCAATATATATGTATATACCCTTGAAATAGTTTTGACATAGGTAGAATCAGGTAAAATTAGGTAGGTACAATTTAATATATTTTGATTGGATGCAAGTATAATTTGGTCAAAAACCGTTTGTGGGCGTCATTAGAAATTTTAACTGTTAAAATTATGAGCCTCTAATGAGATTTTAATTAGTAAAAAGGGGCTGAATAGACATTTTTTAAAATGAATAAACATTTTACACACCCTTTTAATAATTTAAATTCCTTTATTTTACCACTTAACTTAAATTAATTTTTAATAAGTTTTTAACCATTTAGCCGCACAGAAAATGGTTCAAATTTATTGCAGGTGTTAAAATCTGAAATGTTTAATTTATTAGATCCACATTTAGTACAGGATTATTAACTTAATAGAAAAACACATGTGAATTTTTCATATACCAAACTTTAAAAAATCGTAAGAAAAAATCCATATTGAATTGCTGACTTTTTATTTCTCAATTTCATAGCTGCATATGTTTACTTTAAAATTTGTGAAAAACAAAAAAAAAAAGCCTACTTTTTGAGATATGAGCTTTGAAGTAAACCAAGGTTTTACGCGCCGCCTAGCGGAAAAGAGAAAAGTTATTAATTTTAAACTTACTTATTTCAATTATTCAATTATTTTCCTTTTTACTTGCAAAAATATACGTAAGTCGGATGAAATTTGTGGCACCTATTCACAAAACATTGCCACCATTACCAAAAACTACGTGAAAAAGCCTCAAAATTCAACCGCGCATAACTCCGATTCAGAGTACACAAAAACTAAAAGCAGAAATTAATTTTTTCCTTTTGTCAATGCCAACAATATATCAAAATTTCAGATTTTTTAAAAATCAAAAATTTAAAAATCAACAAAAAAATGTACGTTTTCAAAATAATAGCCCGTTTAAAATATTTAGGTTGATGTGATAAAAAATTTAATTCTAATTTTTGTTGTAGCAAATCTGAAATCATTCAGTTTTTTTTTTGCAATACTTAACAACTTGTTTTATGAAATTAGCATAAATATTTTTTTTATGAAACTGTTTTGTATTTAAAAACTATAAATTGTTGTTGTTGAATATCTTTATTGTCTGGGATGTAATGTATTAGCAAACACTAAAATCGTCACAAAATAAATCAAACATTAACAAGTTGATCGAAAGATTGTTGCTCCAGTTTCTTAACTTTTGCAAATACACGGGATTAATCAAAATGAAGAAAAACAATTTTATTATTTTCCCTTTGTCGTCGATAGCTTACAAACGATAAGATAAATCTTGCTCCATACGAACAAAAACTAAAATATTCTGATGTTTTATTTTTTGCTAGCATTTTCTATTCTTTCACAACGTTAGGTTTAAAATCTGATTTTTTTTTGCAAAACCTGCCGTATTCAGAATCAACCAAAGAACTGTGATCCTACCAGGTTTTATCCTCAGACTTAAACTTATAAAATTTTGTTATTTATTTATGAATTTTAATTTGATATTTTATTTTTGATTGGCATGTGCTTACTTTTAAATAATATTGCGACGCTGATGCATAGACTAGCTTCACCACAGCGGTAGAAACAAAATGTTCTGGATATATAGTGAGGTAATATCCATTAAATACTTCAATTAATGGCAAACCAATGTTATAGATTTCGCGTTGTTCTAATTATAAAAACATTAAAGAAAGCTGGATGGTACATAAATTCTGTTGTACGAATAGAAAAGGTGACAAAAATGTTTTACCGGAAGTGGCAAACCGGAAGTTGGAATGCAAAACTGTTACAAATCATACTCTTAGCCTTTACCAAGTTTCATAAAAATATATTATCAGGAACTGATATTTTTGAAGTTTCAAATAAACAGATATATACTCCGAAAGTATCCCCAACTTTGCTCAATATCGCTCAAAAACTTATCAGTTCAAAAGTATCTCATATAAATCTCCGTGTTTTATTAAAGCTTCATCAAAACTAGTTCATTTAAGAAAGCTCTATTTTCTCAACAGATATAAATTGTACAAAAAGAAAAATTGACAAACGTTCGGAAGGAGCTGAAAACTGCAACTCCGGTTGCAGAACAGGTGCTCGGACGGCCTTCCCCCACTTTAAATATCGTCCAAAAACTTATCAGTTCTTTGTCTTACAACTTTTCCATCTTTTAACAAAGTGTCACCAAAAATGGTTAATGAACGAAGTCTGTATGAAGGTGACACTTAAAATAGAAGTTAGCAGTTTTATGATAGACCTTCCGTTACTTTGGTCAATGTGCTAATTATTATTTTTTTATTCGCCTACATATTAAGGTGTTACTTTATTACTGTGATTTGCGGCTTTAAAGTATCACTTTTCAACTATTTATTTTGTTGTCATAGCTACGTCCAAAAAAGTAAAAAGCATTTGTATTTGTTTAAATTCTATGAAAAATAAATTATTTTTATCAAAGCAACCCTCAAATTCAAAATTTCATTATCCAATTAAAATAGTTGTTATCATTTGTTGTCATAGCTACACAATAATTTGGAAAAAATAATAAATATTTTGTCAAAGGTTACTTGTTCCACATATTTTTATTTTAAAATTTATGAAAATTTATAATTTTAATTTAGAATAAACAACTTTTTTTTAAATATTTTCTTGCGGCGAATAAAAAATAGTATATGATGCACGGACGTAAGCTATTTTGGACTTAATGTGGGTGCAAATCTCGGCTGGCGCCTCGATTTGCAAACTCCACATCGGTCCAAAATCTTTAGCTTTACGTCCTAGCATCATAATGTACTATTTCACCCTCAAACCGTTTTCATAAGATTTTTCATAATCAGTTCAATATTGTAAGCTGTATTGTTAACAAAAAGACTGAAAAATGCAAAACAATACAAAAACAAATTTTTGAATGAAAGTGAAAAACCGGCAACTGGGATGTGGACCTGTTGAATGGAAATGCATATCGGAGCGTTCGCAATTGTAAACGTGCGTTCGTTTACCTCAACACCACCCCCCCCCCCGTAGTGCGCCACCGAAGATGGAACGATATAAAAGAAAGAAGGAGAGAGCTTTTCGTTAGCTAGAGTTAGTGGTGTAAAGTTTTTAATACCTTTGTATAAAACGCGGTATCCGTAAAATACTATAGTATCCGTAAAATTGTTCAAAACGTTGTAAAATACAAGGTTTTTAGGGTTCCGTTTTTTATACGGAACACTATTGGTGAGAGTACAACGTGTTTTTCACATTATTTCGATTATCTCGTGAACCATTAATCCAATGAACTTAAAATTTGAGGTGCTTATAAAACTAACCTATCCACACAAATAAAAAATAAATAAAGTTGTGTTGTTTGTTTTACAGAGGTACGATGTAAAGCCTTTGAGAAAACACATATTTTTATCGAGACGAGTAGGGTATCATATGAAAGGGCTTCATTTCAGCATTCCTTGAAAATGTATTTTGGAATTTTACACCTCACCATTTTTTGTATAATTCTAAAAAATGACGTTTTCTCTATGTTTTATTGACCCGATTAATTCTGACCCTATTGCATCGAAAATCTTAAAATAATATTTGAAATGATAGAAAAATGAGTAGGTTTTTAATGAAAAATATAGAAAAGTGGCAGGTACTCATAACTATATTTATTAAAAGGGTGGGAACGATGCAGGGTAAAAACATCATTTAGAACCAGGTCATGTGGGGTGTCATTTGAAAGAGCACTTGATTTTAGAAACATTGCCATTTTTTTTTAATTTTGAAATGCATAGTTTTTGAATTATTGTCAAAAAAGTGACACAAAAAGTTGGTCCCCCCTTGCATTTCGAGCTTAATTAATAGAAAATTTTGAAAAAATTCGCAGAGACAGGAAGTTTGATAAACTCTGAACGAAAATTATAGCGAAGTCTCAAATAATTATATTTTTGTGCTTTTAAGGGATTGGGGTGGAGAAGGATGAAAAAAACTTTTTGTCATTTCACCGAATTTAAGAGCACCAAATTTAAGAACTATTTTATAATTTTGCGGTGCACAGTTTTTGAGTTATTCTAAAATAATGTGCAAATTTCAGACCCCCATCCCCCTACGTTTCGACACTGATAGAAACAAAAAATTGAAAAAACTCACAGAGACAGGAAGTTTGCTATATTTTGAACGAAAATTATAGCAAACTCTCAAATAATTATATTTCTGTGTGTTTAAGGGATGGGTGTAAGGGGGAAAAAAACTTGCTTTGAACCAAGCGAGTGGGATGTCATTTGAAAGAGCACAAAATTTAAGAAACATTGCAATTTTTTTAGAATTTTGCGGTGCACAATTTTTGAGTTATCCTAAAAAATGTGCAAATTTCAGACCCCCCCTACATTTCGACACTGATAGACAAAAAAAATTAAAAAATTCAAAGAAGTTTGCTATATTTTGAACGAAAATTATAGCGAACTCACAAATAATTATATTTCTGTGTGTTTAAGGGATTACACCCTAAGGAGGGCAAAAAAAAACTTTTTCTGACCCAAGCGAGTGGAAATTCATTTGAAAGAGCACCTAATTTAAGAAATAACGCACTTTTTTTTAGAATTTCGCTGTGCACAGTTTTCGAGTTATTGTCAAAAAAGTAAAACTTTGAAACCGTGCCCCCCTACGTTTCGACACTGATTGACAGAAAAATTTGGAAAAATGCATATAGACAGGAAGTTTGGTAAACTTTAAATGACAATTTATACTGTTATGCGTCCATAGTCTGGCGTTATAAGGACTTTACTATATAACTTTATGTCATTTATTTTTGATATTGTATTCTTTTACATTCGCGGAACCCTTGGCGTAAAAATGTTTTCTATTGTGTTGGCCGCTAAGCAGCAAACAGCAATTTTATTAAGATGGCGCGTGGATTACTAAACGAATTTATAGCTGAGAAAATATGTATACTATATGTACTGCCTTCTAAAAATATAAACAACACAGAAGAAAATGAATTATTGTTCTTTGCTATAGACAGAAACGCATTCTAAATAATTCGCAAATGTCTATGGTATAAAAATTGTTGTAATATCAACAGAACATAAATATTAACAATCGAATGCATCGATGCATCTTTCCTATATTCTCCGTTACAGTGAATTTTTTATGCAGCAAATCAAAAATTTTAGCCATGGACTCTGTGATTAAATTTTATGTCTTTGAGTTTTCCTAGATGGATTTTGGATTGTATAACTTAGTGGAAAAGAGTTTGTGGTTCTTCGGAATGTTGCATCGGTTCGTATCTTCAACTGTAACAGAAAAATCCTCTTCGATCTGCAGCTTTACTCATACCGCACGAAGTAATTGTCTTATAAATCAATATTACGGTTTATTAACGTTTCGTTTATGTGAAACATCATAATCTAAATATTCAACTGATAGAAAATGATAAGGATTCAATTTAAATAAAAAACATAAAAGCAGAAGTTGAAATCGAATGCAGGTGAAAAATTGCAACCCATCAGATTCAGATTCAGAAGAATAAATAGATCTTATTAGCATTCGTTTCAGGAATATAAATAAAGAAACGATAAGAAGTTCGAATGCTGAGGCAAATATTTAAAAGAAAATGAATCAGATGTGATTGAAAATGATGATGGAAGTAATTTTTTATGGTTATACCATTAACATTGTATGGCGACTGTTACACTTTTATACAGAATATACGGTATTTTAGGTTGTATTACAATACGCTGTATTATAAAAAAACGGTATTTTTACATTTCTAGCTAGAGTATTAGGAAAGCTAGGGGTAATTGTAGTAACTCGACCTGCTTCAGAAGTTGCAGCGAAAAGGAAATGTTTGAGAGTGTCCGAAGAAGTAGTTGAATGTACAGTTGTCTGTACAAGACAGTACTTCGTTTGTGCGACCACAAACTTGGTGGACCTCCCACCTCTTTTTCCAGCCTACCTCAAAAGCAAATAAAACCTTTCTCATGATAGAAAAATTTTACCAAGTTTTTATGAAACTCGATTTGTCACTGTAGGCTATAGTAGGAATAAACACCTTAAACATTTTTTTTAAACCGGAAGTGACAAACCGAAAGTGGGTACGCAGAAATATTGAAGAGTACTAAAAACGTATATACCTAACATATCTCAATAAGATTTAAAGCCAAGATTAGAAGATATTCAAGATTCAAATTTACAGGCGTTCGGGAGATCTCCCGCTATTTTGTTCAATTTGAAATGGATTCAGATCTTACCTGTTCCACTGAACCCGATCACATATCAAAGTTTCATCAAGATTAGCTTTTGTGGTACATTGGACAAAGAGAAAGGAAGCTCGGGCGTCCACCATACAACAAATTTATTGATACAACAATCATTCGTGAAGTAATTTTGATGAGACTTTGATAAAAGATGCAAATATATATGGCAGGGAGCCTATTAATTTTTAAAAGATATTGATCACCACTTTTAACGTCTTTTGAGCACTTATTTTATTGAAAAGTTAATAACATTAGTACCTGATAATTGTATTGGAGGAAACATGGTACATAACCGTTTACTACGGCTCACAACAGTTCCGCACCCCAAGTTCCGGTTTTTCGCTTCCGGTAAAACATTTTGTTTTGGACGATATTTGAAACGTCAGTAACATAACCTCTTGGTTATGGATTTTGATTTTTGATTGAACTTGGTAAGTTCTGCATTCCAACTTCCGGTTTTTTCACCTCCATCAAAATTTGTTTAACCTTTGTTCCATCAGTTTTATCGCAGAATATTTTAAATGTATGAAAATGTATGAGATATGGGAGGGTAGTGAGTAAAACTGCTTCCTAATTGTCAATGCCAGCATAAAACGATCATGATTTCATATCCGTACAAGCATTAATCTTTTATTATGCCTTTCAGTGCTTACATTATTAATTACTTGGTTAAGACGAAGATCTACAGCGGTTATAGCTACAATAAAATGAATCGAGGTTATAGAAATATTTTTCTAGCTTCTTTATCCTTTGAGACTCGATCAGTAACTGTCAGGACTTCATCTCCAATAGTGTTAAGAAGTTCTTTAATAGGAGTGAAGTCCCTTATGAATCAGAGATACTTTATTTATTGAATTAAATTTCAAATGAATAATTTGCCCCAAAACTACAATTAAATTTAAATTAATAAACAAACATTTAAAAAAGTATCACCAAGGCTTATATTTCTGTCAGGAAATTCGCATGCAAAATATTCGACCTTCACCTCGATTTTTTTAGTTTGTTTTATATTTTTATCCGCGATCTTTGTTTGTTTTTGTTTCGCGATCATAAAAAAGTAAATAAAATAAAAATAAAATGTATTCTTACTGTAGTTGAAGGTGAGAAAAGCAGAACAAAAAGATAAAAGAACAAATTAAATAAAAACTGTGTACCATATAAGCCGGTGAGAGGTAGCGACATTAAAACTTTTTAAAGATAGGACGGTAGAAATTTTAATCCATGAAAACTTACTTTGCGTTTTTTGTAAGCGGATGACTGAACAATAAGAATTTTGAATTTTAAGATACAAAGCATATACAACACTCATATTTTTTAAGTATTTCAATTAAATATAAAAATAACTTGTAAAGATAGAAAAACATGTTGTTAACTTGTAAATGTTAAGAAAGAGGAAACTAAATTGAAGAAAGAATGAATTAAAAGATTAATTTCTTATTGAAAGTTGTTTAGTGTTTTTTTAACATTTGATTGATGGCGATTATATTGCTTTTTATTGTTTTGGTTGTTAAATAAATATTTGTGGTGGAATGCTAATTCTTTTAGTGATTTTTTTGTATTTATGACATTTTTTGTAATATATTTCCGTGGATGTAGATGTAAAGTTGGACATAAATTTCAATGACAACTTTATTCAACTCACAACTGAGTTGAGCTTCTATAACTTTTTGACAAAAATGCAGTTTTTCAGTAAAATTAAACTATTTGATATAAAGCTAAATAGGATGTTAACAATTAAGTTAAACTTGTGCTCTACTTATTGAACAACGACAACAACCAAAACAAATATAATTAGCCAAAATAAATTAGTACACAAACGTACAAAAAAAAATTAAATTGACATTGAAGTATCAAATGACAAATTTTAAACGTTTTTATTAAACGTTCTCGTTCCAAATTAAAAACCCACAAACCACAGCGGTCAAAATTAACTATAATTTTATATCTGCAAAATTTTGAAGATCATGTTTATTACAAAAAATTTCTATTTAATTTTTTTTGCAACTATTATTAATATTTTATTTTTTAGTTCCATCCGGTGACTTTGACTGAAACTAATAAATTATGTAGAATAGATTTTTTTCTTCTAGTGTTTCATACATATTGTTGTCTTTTCACGTCGTTAATTATAAAATGAAAAAAATGATATGCATAAATAGCTAGATGTCTCCGGTTAAGATATATAAATATGTAGTTTGAAAAAAATCGATGAAATATTTAGGAGGTGTGTAATTTAAAAAAATAATTTATTTAAATTGGTTAGATTAGACGGTTATATAATTTGGATTAGGAATTTGCTATTAAAATTTCACTTGTCCTAAATATAGAAAAGTGATAGGCAATTCTTACGATAATACGTACACTTTAGCCGGTCACCTTTCTTTTGGAACGGAACAATGAGAACTGTCCCATTCTGCAACTAGTTTTTTTTGTACCAGATTGCACGAATCAGATCGTATATATACGTGAGACAAGAGCTGCTCCATTTCTTCTATTGTTGAGTAAGGGACAAAAATATGAGTCTGAGATGGACTCTGCGGGCTGGATACTGGGAAAAATTTGACTTGAGTTTTTTAAATGCTATTTTAAAAGCAATCCAAAACAATTGTTTTTAGGTTACTTCTTTTGCCTTTTTTAATAGTCCCTGGGCCCATGCCGATTTCATTTGATGATTACCACATATTTTATACTTCGTGTGGCGCCTGTCTTTGACGAGTCCAGAAACTTTTGTTCTGCCATTTTTCTCAATTTGTTCGCTTTTTCATTCGACAAGCTCCGAAAAACTGCGATCTTATAAATTTGCTACCACAATTATTTTTTTTAGCTATGGGGGTGGAAATTTGTTTTCGAACACGAAGGTAACCTAGTCCGACAAAAATGTGTCTGCTATTGTCAAGTCTGACGTTTGACATTTTGGCATGTTTGGGTTTTCGGACTAGACGATACCAGACACATTTTTGTCGGACAAGGTTACCCTCGTGTTTTAAAACAAATTTCCACCCCCATAGTTAAAATAAATGAGGTTGCAAATTTGAAAGATCGCAGGCAATCGGCATTTTTCGGAGTTTGCCGAACGAAAAAGCGGCCGAATCGAGGAAAATGGCAGAACAAAAGTTTTTGCGCTCGTCAAGGACAGGCGCCTCACGTAGTATGAAATATCTGGTAATTATCAAATGAAATCGGGACTATAATATATACTTAATAATCTTATAAGGGACTATAATAAAGTATATATAAAAAATTAATCTTTTTAGCCGAAATTATAAAGAAAAACGCTTAAAAAAGTCTAGCGACCAAGCACCTCGCCGAGATCGATCGAGAAAACAAAGTTAAGGTAACGCCCTCAGGGCGCAATAAAAACCCTTTACGCGACCAAGCACCTCGCCGAAATCGATGGAGAAAACGAAGTGCAGGCAACGCCTTCAGGCGCAATAGTCTGACTTATTTTTTTAGGGATGGTGGGTAGTAGTGATAAAAGGCAAAGAAACAAGGAGCCATTTAACGAAGAACTGGGTCTCAAAAGTGTTAGACCAAACAAAAGTGAGAAATACGGAGATGATGAAGTACTCCACTACGAAAATTAAAATTGTGTTATTGACTCACTTCAAGGTTTGATTGACATAATGTTGGAATTAGTCGACTTAACCATATTGACGAAAGGTTCTCCAAAGGAGACAATCAACAGCCTGATCCGAGTGGTAAGCGCAATACAAACGGCGTACACAAATATGTCTGTTGATCCATCCATCTCGAATCTAAAGCGGACAACACCGAAAACATGAAATATGAGATTGTAATGGAGAACTGGTAACGTTGGAATTTCGAACGTGGCAGTTTAGCAGGCCACGCACCTAGCGATGTTATACACCCACAGCTAGCTTCAGTATATGGGTTCCAGAAGAATATCCTGCTGCCCCAGCACAAATTAAATTGTGTGCGCGTGTTCGTAAATGGATCGAAAAGGAGAAATATTAAAAAAATAGAAGGAGAAGACTCTGGCGACCCCATCAGGTCGAAGAACCCACGACCGTCACGTTCCACCCCATACTATACTTCAGTCACACGCTCACGCACCGCATGCCCTCAACTTACGCATACGCACACACACACCCACACAATACACACATCCATATACATACACCTACACATCCATGCACCTGTATCTAAATATACATATATATAAAAGTACTCACCATAATTGTTGGGTCCCACTTCTCCTCCGGTTGTTATATCAAGGGCTCATTGAGCACATAAGTGATGCATCTTATCAGTTAAATTGATGAAATATAATTTTAGGTCCTTCAGTCGGCAACTACAAATTGCTGCCCCTGGTGTCAGAACCAATTTTCGGACGATCGCTTGGTCGTACGCCTTCCAAAGTTATACAGCCGACGGTAAATATTCCCCTTGCTTTTTTTATTATGGCATTCCGTAATGTGACCTCAATCATACGGACACGGCTTGACTAGGTGTCAGCATGTACGTCTTGGATCACTTGGTTTTACTTCGTATCCACACACCATTTCCCCCTAAAGCCCTGAACGCATAATCGTATAATCACAAACACATACAATAATTTTTTTTCTATTTTTTTTTCTAAAACCTTTTTTTTTTGTATATTTCCCTTGTCCTTCGCTGCTTTTATATGACAAGAAAAATATTAGGTAGGTCGAGAATAAATAAAACAAATCCACTGACGTTCACTAGCAAAGCTATTCCCCCCTTTTTTTTATTGTTTCTTTTTTCTATTTAGTTCTCACTAAAACATGAGATGGGGTTGACAATTCAAGCAACTCAAAAAAAAATTATCACATGAGTTCGTGTACCAACAAGCAAACGAGATTATTCAACCAAAAAAAATATTTATTTTACACTTAAACAATTTTGCAGTCATTTACAGTTTATGATACTTGGTAACACAAAAAAAACCAAACTTTCTTTTTCTTCTTAATGAACCTACTAACTTTGATTATAAAATTAGCTAAATATATCTAAACAGAGTCCATCAAATTAGACTAAAACAACACTATAATAATCTATGGCTGTAGTGCGCCTCTTAATTCAATATTTTATGTTCTTTACAAATTGTTTGTAACACCAATATTATAATTATTTAATATTTATTAATTATTTATATTTGTAACACTAAAACTAAACTAGGTTTTACCGCATTCATGCAATTGTTCTAGACACAAAAAATACATTATTTCTCGTGCTTGATTGTTCTCGTGACTCCGAATAGCAACTCGCTGTTCCGGGTCCTCACTAAAATACACGGTCTCGTTAAATCATAGAATTGTTAAGGGAGATAGCAATAATCTTAAACATCTGCATAGACGAATCTACCATTTCACGGCTTTTCAAAAAGAAAAAATTGATTCTCTAATAAATGATTCGACGATGTTAATACGAATTTAAAACACTACTGTATATCAAATTTATTGAAGGGAAAATCACTAATAAAATGTTAGATGAATTAATTATTCAAATATTAAACCAAACGAAATTTTATAGGCTACAGTGGTGTTTTAATTTATCGCATCATTACAAGATTCTGAAGGCAGTCAACGATATTTTAAATCAACATAAGATACCTAAAACACAGAAACATAAAATATAAACAAGCAAAACGAAGAAGGTCCATGATTATGGCAAAAATTCAGGTACAAAAACAGATACAACACCGCAAAATCACATATGCTGAAGCGGTTTAGACAAAGAATAACCAAACACAAAGCAACAAACAAGCTACAATGAAGTGAACTGAGTACAAACATAACTGAATCAAAAGGAATTGAACCTGAATCTGCTAATGAAGCAGTCGGACTAATCTAAATGAGGAGTAAACCCTAGTTAGTGGGGAGAATAAAAAGATAAAGGGAAGGAGAAAGCGTGGCAAAAACAGAAGAAAACGAGCAAACTTAAATAAAAGAAAGAAAGCATTCGTTACCCACCCACCTGACAAGGGGTGCGATGAAATAAAAGTTGGTCTCTCAACCCACGTCAACTCGTGTGATAGCAGTTTGAGAGTAAAAACTAGGAAAATCACGAGAGAAATGGGTTTATTACTGACCAAAGCCCTAATCTCAATGCTATTACTGAAAACGAGTCGTACAAATATGTCAGTTTCCTAATAAGTTATCCCAAAATACCGATGCATCTGCAGCGGAACTTGCATCTAAAAATGGTTTCGATAGCGTTCATAAGGTAAAATGGACTTGAATGGTCGCGAAACAACAATGACTAAGATTGATGCGAACACTGGCGTAGACATTAGCTGGGTGATGCAGATAAATACTAAATGCCAAATGCAAATTCTAAACGCATAAAACAGAAGTATTTACGTGGAGTGGTCATCATGTCTAGTTTGAAATGAACACTGTGCATTCCTGACAGTGTAACCACTATCAGAAACTTAAGAGGTACGGCGTGCCTTGAGAGGATTCTTCAGTCTGTGAATTTAACCATACTATTTCTTTCCTCAGCCCAATACAAATGCAAAACTGCACACAAAAGTTTTACAAGAAAACGGATTCAAATGAGTACAGAACAGGTGCTCCGAAGACGTCAATAGTCGGAAGAACCACGACCATCACACAAGCCACCTAGACTGCAATTACTCCATTTAAAAATCACAATGTTTCACTCACACCAAGATTGTACAGGATCCAACTTTTCCTCCTTCGGGTAAGATTATCCAAACATAGTGGATCGACTACAACCTAATACATTAGAACGTTAAGCCATCGGTCCAGGCGATTGTTGAAAATGAAAAATATTTCGATACAATAATCAATTATTTTGTTATTCCATTTTTAAAGAAAGAATCAGATAAATCAATAACAAGATGACCAACTTTAATTTTATTTCTTTTATTTAAAATTCGACAATCAACAAATGTTATTAAATCTGACTAGACATTTTCATTAATTGTTAAACAACAACAAAAAATTGTTATTTATTCTAATATCACTTTTTTAATACATTATTACTAGATAAGGGATGTGACATCCCACATAAAAAGTCGATTGTTTTTCTTATATCATCAAAAATCGACTAATAAATAGGCGGGTTTTCTTTAAAAAATAATCGGTTCATCGGCTCGACGGCGTAATCGATAGCGTGTCTGCCTAAGGATTCGAACCAGGCACTGAGGAGGAAGGTTCGAATTCATCAAAAACACGTGAACAGTTAAGTTTTTGGTTGTTGTATGTTCGTGTAGTTGTAAGTTGGTTGATATGTGTCTCACACAAACTGAAATACATGTTTCTAAATCTGAATGTTTCTTTATTATTAGGGATGCTAGCCAGAAATAAGAGACATTTTTTTTAATTAAAAGAAAAATGATATCAGGAAATTGATATCACGTAAGTTATTGAACGTGATTGCGACTAACGTATATTTAAAAGGAAACAGAAATATGAAACGCGTGCTATAAAAATTCAAACTATTGGTGTGATCGAAAACATTATATTCTGTTCTTTTGAGATAAAATTAACATATTTTTAGATATCATAAATTGTGTTTATTAACAGACATTGATATTTTGAAAGATCATATTGTAAATCTTTTGTGAATAATAAACAAAATCTCTAAATAAAAATATAAGTTTTTCAATAAATTTTATAAAAACAAATTGTTTGGTGATACATACAACTTCAATCTCCAATGGTGTTCGTAAATCATATCTATACTACTTCAGTATAATGATAAACGTTTTCAAACAGTTCATGATTGAACAATTTGTATGCAATTTACAACATTCTCATTCAGATAAACAGGAGGATCGATTTTTCAAGGTTTGATTCGTTGACGGAATCGAACATTATTGTGCGTTTGATTTTATTATTATTACTTTGATTTTTTTTGTTAATTTTTTTAAACAATGCACGTACATATATTTTTTTTTTGTGCAAATAAGAAAGGCTAAATAAAACACTCGGCTCTCTTATTATCGGCACATTAATGTATAGTTTTTTAACCGAATTCAATTTGAAGTCACAAACATTTTTGCAAACGTAATGGGGTCCAAATTTTGAAAAATGTATAAAAACAAATATGTATTTCGAATTTATCATGCGCAGTAGAAAAACAAATTATAATATTTTTTTATGACCCCTTAACCTAAACAAGGCCTTTTTACACAAAATCAAAATGAAATTAAATTTTCATTTTATATTTGTTTAGACAAATCCGCCATAAAAACGTACACTAGATAGATTCAAGACAAAAATCAGATAAAAGAAATTGAAAACATTTGAACAAAGATTTTAACATTGATTTTTGGAATTCTAAAATCTTTTCTGCACTCGAGTACCACAATACGACATATATCGAAACTCGTTTGAGTGCGGAAAAGTGAGTTATTTCCGCACTGATTATTCGTTTCACCACTACTTTTTCATTTCCGCACTGCTGCCAATTCAAAAGACAAAACGGTGCGCGTTTGTGTTGGTAAACATTTTCAATGATTGATTCACTGGATTGAGCAGTGATTGATGAGGTCATTGAAACGTTATCAGCTCTTAACAATTTTCGAACCCATGATGCTGTCAGAAATATTACGTTTATTGTTGAGCGAATGTTGAATGTATTTTTCTGTAACCTTATCAGACTCCCAACCGCCATGTTGCTTAATTGTAGTTAAATTCACACCCGAATCTGCCAACAAAGATGCAAACGATCGACGGAAGCAATGACCAGTGTACTCACCCGGTGACGAAAGATTCAAGAAAATTGCAATTGTTTTCGGATAGTCTCCAATCGTGTTAATGCCGATCGGCTGTTTGATGCATTTGCCTTTACCAAAGCCCAAAAAGGATCTGTCGGTGATAACGCCATGAAGACGTAGTCCTGAATGCATCTTGAAAATGTCAACAAAATTTACGTCCCGATCACTTCCTTCGTTGATGACAAATTGTCAAATGATTTTGGTTTTAGTTTTCGGTATGGTAATTTTAATGCCATTGTCCATGTATTCGACATCCTTTACGTTCAAATTCAACAATTCGCTTAGTCGATAAGCACCATAGACACCGACAATAAGGGCCACCTCAAAATTGTGAGGTTAGGAAAATGAAACAAAAAAATTATCAGCAAATTTTACCTTCGTATCCAAATAAACATCGTCGGGATCGCCCTTCCGGAATTTGTAGATTTCTTCAATGGTGAAGATTCTTGATTTCTTCGCAAAATAATTGTCATTTTTACGCTTCAAAATAGCTCGCAAATTGTTGAATTTTTAGATATCGATGTTGTCCTTCACGTTCAACGTGAATTTTAACATTGAGTAAATGCTGCAGTTGACGATTGGAATTGTTTCATCTCGGTATCGAAATAAGCAAGCAACTTATTTTCGTCAATCACTTTAATTTTTTTTTCACTGCATTATTGTTTGAACGCTAGATACGTTTTTTCGTATTTTTCTTTGGATATTACCGGCAATAAACCTTGCAAAGCTCTTTTTGCTGCTCCTTCCAAATCGGAATCCTCCCCTGGGCTCATTTTTTGTAGTTTCTCCATAAAATACACGCGAAATGAAAACACGTTTGTAGTGTGAGAACAATCAAGAACAAATGACGTTTTTTACTTGCACATAATCCGAATTGCATATTGTCAAGGCATTGTTGATCGATCAATACTTCGCGTAGTTTTTTTGTAGTGATTTTTTGTAATTTTTTTTTTTGTCTATTGTGGTACTCAAGTGCAGAAAACGTTGTGTGCAACTCATTTTGAAATGAATTTTTTTCAGCACTTGTCCTAATTTTTAATTTTTCACTTAGGACTAGTGCTGAAAAAATCTTCATTTCAAAACTTGTAGCACAAACTACTATTTCAATATGTTATGTTTTAATAAGTTTTGTTTGCTGTCTATTGAATAAATAAAATGTTGCATTTTAAATTTTGTAGAGCAAAGAGGAAGTGTATTTTAGTACTTGGGACCACTCCCAAAAATTTTAGCTATAAAGACTTCAAAATACACATCAAGAGCAAAAATTATCTTTAAAGTTGAGGTTATTGTTTAATTGAACCAGATGTTAAATAATTAAGAAAAGAGAGTGTTTTCTAAAACTCGTTGAACAAGTCTTTCTTCATTTTATTATAAGAAGTGCGGGATGATAACAGCGTGCATAGCAAGTAAATCTAAAAATAGTAAAAATGTTGATTGCCAAAAAATCAGTAGATAACAAATAATGGTGTTTTTTGACCTAGCTCAAGAGAAACGAAATTGATTGATAATATATTTGAAATATGTATATGCTGATTGCTGAAGAAACATTTCTTCTTATGCAGTTGTGACTATCAATTTAAAATGATTGGATTAAAATTAATTAACTCTATTAACTTTTTTGCCATCTTAGTATATAATGTGAGTGCCTACAAAATACTTTGTGTATTTCCAACAATTAGTGAATCACATTTTATGGTGTTTGAAACTTTATCAAAGGGATTAGCTCAAAAAGGACACAATATCACCGTGCTAACCTCATATCCCTCTAAACCAGCATTGAATGATTATCGAGAGATTTATATTCCAGTGAATAATGAAAGTATGTATTGGTAAAGTTTATTGAAGAATATTCAATCAAATAATTCAACTAAGCGCATTACTTTTAGGTTTTGTTCCCCTTCTCACAGATAACACAGCCAGTTTGTATGATTTGTATCGCCAATTCGGTGAAATTATGAATTTGCAAAACATTTTAGTGGAAAAAACCTTTGCTGAATTGCAAGTCCAAAAAATTATGCAGGATGAATCTTTTGATTTAGTGATTGTTGAAAGACTGTTTGGCACCTCCTTTCTTGGATTTGGTGCTCATTTCAAATGTCCGACAGCTACATTTGTTTCATATTTGTCATGGCATAGTTTTTATAGAGAAAGTGGTAGTCCATTAGCACTACCGTACATATCTCATTCCTTTTTTGGACTGCCTCATCCACTTTCGTTCAAGAGTAGAGTTTTGAACATGTTTCTCTATATTGTTGATGTTTGCTATTTGGAAACGTTGATACGTTTAAAACATGAAAAGATGTATAGGTACATACAATTTTTTAATTAAATAATAGATACAAACACATTCTAATACTATGTTTATTTTGTAGAGGTTAATATATTTAAATTTAAATAATTAATCTCTACAATCGATAAAACTCACAGCGCCTTACGATTAATTAAGTAATTAACTAATTAATTCGAAAAACGAACCAACCTCGAAAATCAATTTTCAGTTCAATGGTTTTCCTTTGCAATTTTTGGTTGGCGGCAAAAAGTTGTTTAACTTTCACTTCTGTTCGGGCTTTCGCGAAGTTACATTAAAAATAAAATCAACAGTGATATCTTCAATGTTAATTTAATTTATATAGTTATACATATACATTGTAATAACTTAAATTTTATAAACTGGTGTAAATTATAAATACAACATTTTTATATATTATAATAAAAAAACAATTTGTAAAATCCAAAAACAATTATCGCATGGTTTTTATATTAACACCTAACGGATACATCATTTGGTGACCCCGACGTGATTTGAACACGCAACCTTCTGATATATATATATATATATATATATATTAACATATATATTAATATATATTAATATATATATTAATATATATAATATATATATATATATTATATATATATATATATTAACCTCTACAGTACCCCGCTCGTAGATGAAAGCCCCCGTTTAAGGTGTCTGTTCGAAATGAACAGCTTTGTGTGTTCGAGAAGCTGGTGAACGATCAGCTGAACACAGAATACCATACGCTGGCTTTAATCTGTCGATCGCGATAGATTGTTGTTTGCCTTTAATCTCGATGACGAACTGTTTACGGAGACGTCGTATGATTTTGTAAGGACCTTCATATGGGGTTTGTAAACCTGTGCGAATTCTATCAACCCTAACGAAAACGTAGTCGCAGTTCTCTAGCGACTTTGGAACAAATATGGCGTTTTGTTTGGTTTGTCGTGTAGGTGTTGGAATTAGATTGTGCATTGTATCTCGAAGTTGATCAATGACTGTATCATGAGTAGGCATCTGTGAAAGAGGATTTTCAACGAAGAACTCACCGGGCAGTTTCAGTGTTTGTCCGTAGACAAGTTCTGCGGGTGAGCACTTCAGATCTTCTTTTACTGTAGCTCGAATACCTAAAAGAATGATTGGTATTTCGGAGCTCCACTGAGTAGTGTTGCCTCTGGCCATAAGTGCAGCTTTAAGTTGTCGATGAAAACGTTCTACCATTCCGTTCGCTTGTGGATGGTAGGCCGTTGTACGTATCCGATGAGAGCCCAAAAGTTTCGTTAATTCAGAAAAAAGTTTAGACTCGAATTGTGTTCCCTGATCAGTTGTGATGTGCAGTGGAACACCGAATCGTGATACGTAATTATTGACAAATGTCGTGGCTATGGTAGCAGCAGACATGTCAGACATAGTATAAGCTTCTGGCCATCGAGTGAATCGATCAACGCAAGTTAAAATGTAAGAACATCCATTAGAGGGAGGAAGTGGTCCTACGATATCTATATGGATGTGTTCGAAACGAGATTGTGGAATTTCGAATTGTCCAGTTGGACTTTTTGTATGTCGTTGGACCTTAGAGCGTTGGCAAGATAAACAAGACTTTGTCCAGTGATTAATATCTTTATTAATACTGGGCCAAAAATATCTAGCTGTAATCAATTTACGAGTACCGTTGACACCAGGATGTGACAAGTTGTGTAAAGTGTTAAATACAGTTTTGCGTAAAGGTTCTGCGATGTATGGGCGATTGTTACCCGTTGATGTTTCGCAGACTATTTCAAAACCTGGAAGTTTAAAAAGCTCTAGTTTCAACGATGAACTAGCGTGACATACGGAACCAGAAAGTAAATTCTGAAGTTCTAAGTCTGCTTTTTGTGCAGCTATGATAGCATCGTAGTTGAAGTGAGTCTCAACTGATGCAGTTTCGTTGTCGGATGCCCGAGATAATGCATCCGCGACAGTGTTATCTTTACCTTGCACATGTTGGATGTCGGTAGTAAATTGACTTATGAAATCCAAGTGGCGAGATTGCCTTGGGTTTCGTTCGGTTTTAGAATGTATTGCACGAGTGAGAGGCTTGTGGTCGGTGTAAATTGTGAATTCACGACCTTCGACAAAATACCTGAAGTGTTTTATAGCTAGGTAAATTGCGAGTAGCTCTCGATCAAATGCAGAGTATTTAGTTTCAGCGTCTGAAAGTTTCTTTGAGAAAAATCCCAGTGGTTCCCAACAATCATTATTACGTTGTTGTAACACTGCTCCGACAGCAATGTTCGATGCATCCGTAGTGATACTGTATGCAGAATCGTTACGTGGATGAACTAATAACGTGATATTGCCCAATTCGGTTTTTAACTTGGTGAATGCTAGTTGACATTCGTTTGGCCAAGTGAAATTTTTCGGAGTCTTGGGCTTTTTTAGTAAAGCGGCCAAGTGTGTATGAATTGGGGCAAGTGTTTCAGCTAGTTTCGGTATGAATCTATGATAATAATTTATCATACCGACGAATTGCTGAATTCGTTTGATTGATGTTGGTGCTGGGAATTCCGTAATGGCATTAATTCGTTCTTGAGAAGGCAGAATACCATTAGGAGTTATCGTGTGGCTGAGGAATTCAAGAGTGTTTACTCCAAAAACGCATTTTGAACTCTTTATGTGAACACCAAACTCGCTTAGTTTCTGGAAGAGTTGTTCCAGATGAAGTTTGTGTTGTTCCTCATTTATCGATGCCACTAAGATATCGTCGATGTAGACGAAAAAAAACTAGAGGCACTGCTGTCAGCTCAAGGTATTGGTGATAAGAACCCTTCGGAGAAACTGCGTCACATTAAACATCTGGCCGGAACCAATTTTAGTGAGAATATCATTCGTTCTTTGTGGGTACGGCATTTACCTTTGCAATTTTTGGTTGGCGGCAAAAAGTTGTTTAACTTTCACTTCTGTTCGGGCTTTCGCGAAGTTACATTAAAAATAAAATCAACAGTGATATCTTCAATGTTAATTTAATTTATATAGTTATACATATACATTGTAATAACTTAAATTTTATAAACTGGTGTAAATTATAAATACAACATTTTTATATATTATAATAAAAAAACAATTTGTAAAATCCAAAAACAATTATCGCATGGTTTTTATATTAACACCTAACGGATACATCAATTTCGTTGTAGAAATTATTTTCCATCTAACAAGTATCCATCGTTTGGTGAGATGGTAAAAAATGTTTCGATTTATTTTATTGCTACAGACATTAGTGACGGCAATGTTCGACCGTTGTCACCATCTGTTGTTCAAATCAATGGGATTCATATCAATGACCAGCCAAATCCACTTCCAGATGATCTGCAACAATGGATGGATGAATCCAAAAATGGTGTAATTTACTTCAGTTTGGGATCGAACGTGAAAAGTTCATCATTATCAAAAAAAAAATTAAAAGAAATTTTAAATGCATTCAGAGGATTAAAAGAAAACGTTCTATGGAAATTTGAGAACGATAGCTTACCAAATCTTCCAAAAAACGTTCGAATTGCCAAATGGCTGCCTCAAAATGATGTACTGCAACATAAAAATATTAAACTATTTATCACTCATGGTGGATGGGGTAGCGTAACAGAAGCAAAATATCATGGTGTACCTCTAATAATCACCCCATTGATGGGAGATCAAATGGCAAATGCGGTTAAAGTTGTTGGACAAGGCTGGGGAATTCAATTCCCGTTTGATGAAATCGGAGAAGATGTGTTGAAGAAATTAATTAGCACAGTTTTAACAAATCCAAAATATGCAGAACAAGCAAGGTATATGTCGATATTGCATCGTGATCGACAAAATACACCACTTGAAACTGGAATATATTGGGTTGAATATGTTATTCGTCATCATGGTGCGAAACATTTACAAAATAATGCGATTAATTTAAATTTCTGGCAGTTACATTCCTTGGATGTAATTGGTTTTTTATTGTTCATAATTTTATTTGGAAATTTTTGTTTGTATAAGCTTCTTAGTTTTATTTTCCAAAAGTGTTTTAGAACTTTAAATAAAATCAAAACTCCGTAAAAGTTAACTTATAATTTTTAGTGCTTCTGTTTTTTACTGTTGCAGTTTTTACTTATGTTTTCCCTTATATCAATTTCTTAACGTATCTTAATGCAACGGACGAAAATTTGAGAACCACAAACAAACCAATTAATCAAACTAAATAAATAAATTAAAATTAAAAATTAAATAAATTAGTAAATTAAATAAATTAAAAAAATTATATAAACTAAATAAATTAAAAAAATGAAATTAATTAAATGAGTTAACTTAATTAAATAAATCAAATAAATTAAATAAATTAAATAAATTTTGTAAATTAAATAAATTAATAAAATTAAATATAATAAATAAATTTATCTGAATGAAATAAATTAAGTAAATTAAATAAATAAGATGAATTAAATAAATGAGATAAATTAAATAAATCAAATAAGTTACTGAGATTAAATAAATTAAATAAACCAAATGAATTAAATAAATTAATTAAATTAAACAAATTAAATAAATTAAATGAATTAAATAAATTAAATAAGTTCAATTAGTTAACTTAATTAAATAAATCAAATAAATTAAATGAATTTTAATAAATTAAATATATAATTTAAATTAAATAAAGTAAATAAATTTATCTGAATTAAATAAATTAAGTAAATTAAATAAATTAGATGAATTAAATAAATCAGATAAATAAAATAAATTAAATAAGTTAAAGTAAATAAATTAAGTAAATTAAATAAATTAAATAAATTAAATAAATTAAATAAATTAAATAAATTAAATAAATTAAATAAATTAAATAAATTAAATAAATTAAATAAATTAAATAAATTAAATAAATTAAATAAATTAAATAAATTAAATAAATTAAATAAATTAAATAAGTTAAATAAATTAAATAAAATCACAATTAGCAAGTCGCAGTCAAATATAGTTCTAGTCGTTACACAGTTACCCCAGATCGTTTATTCTATTTTTATATGTATAACGCACATTGGCTTATGAACGTATTATGGTCTGGAAAATACGGCAAAAAATCCACGTCCAACAAAATGGTTGCATGGAATCAATGGGGATAAAATTATGACTACAAAAGATATTGGCAAAACGTTCAGTTGCGTTGTCAAAAAAATCGCACAACCGAACTCATTCACCAGATTTAACAAAAGTCCTTTTAAGATAAATATACACAGAAATCGCAGTCCTTCCAGGAAGTCCTACAAGTCAATTACAGTCTTTGGATATATCTAATAATTAGCTATTGTATCGAGAAACAATGGACCTCAAATCATCACCCTTCTTGCAGCCATTTCAGTTCTATGAACAAACTCATGGGCATCTGATGATGACTCTCCCCTGAAAAAAGAAAAAAGCAAATATGAGTAAAATTGACTCAAGCTCCGATGATGTTGATCTCGGTACCCTTCATACTGTAGAACTGGAGTTGGTGCCGCTTGTACCGTTGCCACATGTTGATAAGCAGGTGTATCTGACGATGGGTCATTATAAAGATCAACAACTGGTAATGCTGGTCCCAACTGCAAATGTGCGAAATCAGTAAAAACCGGATTATAAGGAGGTTGGTTTCTGATGGTTAGTTTATTCTTGATCATGTCTTTAAGCAATTCTCCTATCAGTTCCAGATGTACAGGAGTTGATCTCCCCAATGGTTCCTGATAAGAAACCTGATTCTTTAAAGCTGGATCATCCCGTCTTCTGGCACCTCCTACACAGTTAGATTCCTCCATCTCATATATCCTGTACACAAATATGTGGTGGAAAAAAATTGCGGTTGGGAATAACTATGTACTATTCCCCTTACTATTTCCCAACCGTTCAGCTTGGTCCGCGTAATGGTTTATGTGATTCATTAAGCCCCGCAAAACAGTTGTTCAATTGGTGGAATAAGTCCCCTAGCTTCGCAAGACAAGAATACACAGGTCGGGACGATTGTCCAACCTGAAGAAGGGGTGATCGATGGGAAGCGTTGATGTTTTCATTTGTTGTTCAGTTTTATAATGAGAAAAAAACACGGACAATTTCTTGTGACCGATAAAAGTGAAGCCTTGAGAATCAAGACAAATACCTCTTCAATGGCGAACACAAAATTTATCAAAAAAAAACCAAAAAGTTATTTAACAAGTTAGTTATAACAAAACTTATTTAATGTTTCTAAAAGAAAATTTTTATTTATTTATTAATTTGTTTTGTAAAAAAAATTATTTATTTATTTATTGTAAAAGATTATCTAAATGTAAAAGATTGTTTTTTTAATTATTTCAATATAAAATAATTATTTATTTATTTGTTAATAAGGAAAATGTATTTATTTATTTAATAATAAGAAATTTTTTTGTTACATATAAGAGATCCTCCAGGTATTAACCTGTAAGAAAAAAGGTATAGACGCTGTTGAAGAAGGACCGAGGAGGAAGATCGAACTCACGATCTCTCCCCAGAAACTAGATCTGAAGCTTAGAACAGATAAAGGTCAAGATCATAAATTCCACGCTCTAGAACTTCCTCAAAATTCGAGAAAGGCTACAACTGAATAGATATTAACTAATCAAAAAGTTTTAAAAAACTGAATTAAATCAATATCAAAATAGTTATTCACTAACATCTACTTTAATCATAATATGACCGATCGGTTTAATTATCATTAATATAATAATTTTTTTCAAAAATATATATGTGATTATATAAGAAAGAATTTTTATTCATCCCGCGTATTTAAGTTTTTTTTTTCTCTTTTTACATTTTCAATTGCAACCAAACAAGAAATTTTTCATGTATCCAAAAATAGTCAAAAACAAGTTTTTCAACAATACGAAATAATTCAAAGAGGAAGATCCTACACATTATAATCAAAATGAAATACTTACACCCTATATTTATAATGTTATCACAAAAACAAGTTTTCGTTTTTCTGTTTTAATTTTACTTTTAATTATTTGAAGGAGAAGGATGACGCATTAAATTAAATAGGTTTTCTTCCAACTTGCTCATAAAAATGTTGTTGATATATTTTGTGCAAGTTTAATATTCATTGATGTACCCGAAATTCTGTTATAAAACTTATCTCTAAATTTGACAAAACATCGATTTTAGTGTTAGTACCTAAAAAGTTTATTATATCTTCCTTAATATCACATGGCATTATGAAATGATCTGATTACCATTTTTGGTAGTAAATATTTTTCATCATACAAAAGAAGAACCCCTGATATAGATAGG
Source organism: Diogma glabrata (assembly GCA_963693315.1). NCBI lineage: Eukaryota > Metazoa > Arthropoda > Insecta > Diptera > Cylindrotomidae > Diogma > Diogma glabrata. The sequence continues at coordinate 125,524,414 of OY856187.1, forward strand.
ATAATAAAGAAAGGCGCTATTACATCATTAATCTGTTATCTTGCTAGACGTTGAATCTCAAATGATTTAGTTGTTAAAATAATAAAACTGAGAGATTTCTGCTAAGCTGTGTTAAGTAGAATGCAAATTAGACTAAAGCTAAGCATTTTATCAGACTATCAACACAAACATTTTTTTATTATTGTTTGCTAACGTTGACTGAATACAGTTCATGTATTTCGAAATGGGATATGATAATCGCTAACACCGATTTAAATTAATTGAATTAAATTTCAGCTTCGATAACTGGATAGTATGTCTGCCGAAAACGGATTCGATTCACGGCACTGATGAAGAAGGTTCGAATCCTGCTCCGAATCGCGTATTAGAAAAAAATAGATTTATTGAATTTATTAAAATTAGTTTAATTGTTGCAAAGCACAAAAAACGGTGATTTGAAAAAACGGTGATTTGAAAAAATACTTAATAGGCAGAGATAACGAGTTCTCTTTTAAGATATTGTCGCGGCTCAGCTATCGGCTCATTTATCACATAACAGACTATGAGCAAGCTTTACCCCGGTGCAAACTTCTAGAAATGATTTATAAATATAACACTTATCATCATATATATATATATATATATATATATATATATATATATATATATATATATATATATATATATATATATATATATATATATATATATATATATATATATATATATATATATATATATATATATATATATATATATATATAGATGCATTTATTGTTGAATTGTTAGGTGACCTTATATAATAAACAAGAGATAGTGCTTTCTATTAAATAAAACATCAACAATTATGTTCATAAACAATTCTTATCATTGATTCAAACCCTGTGTTATCCGATTTGCTTAGTGGATCATATAATTAAAAAGAACTAGCTCATATTGTTCTTTTTGTCAAAATTAAATAAAATTATTATTTTATGTCAATCTTAACTTAATCTAACGGCTAACCAGTTAAAATATGTACTAGGTGTACTAGGTGTGTACTAGGTGTACTAGGTGTATATTGGTTTTACTACATCAATGTGCTTTTAAGGTACTTAGAATAAACGTTAACGTTTTTTTATTATCTCGTCAGTTGTGATTCTTCAATATTTTATAGCTCTATTATTTTTTAATGTATCTTAGTATGTAGTGTGAGTTCTAACAAAGTACTTTGTGTATTGCCAACAGTCAGTAGATCACAGTTTATGGTGTTTGAATATTTAACAAAGGGATTAGCTGAAAAGGGACACAACGTAACAGTTTTCACCAATTATCCATCTAAACCTTTGTTGGAAAATTATCGAGAGGTTTATATACCTATAAATAACTCCAACCATACCTGTGAATTGAGAAAAATTCCAAATACTTCTTTGCTTACTTCAGTTTAATTGATCAAAAATCCCCAATAAATTTGAATTCCCTTAATGTAGGCGAATATAAATACATATAGGACTACAAATTGACCAAGTGTCAGCCAATGATTTCACATTTATTGGAGATTAGATTTCACATTGACTGTGAAAAAATGGCCGCCAAGTGAAAAATATTGATATCTCGTGAAGTTATTGCAATAAAATTAATAAATACATTATTCTTCGAATTTGTACAAATTTCATAAAATATTAGTCTAGTGAACGGTCTGTGAAAAAAGCATATAAAAAATTAATCAAAAATCAATAAGATTTACGAAATTAAATTGATTAGATTGATTTCTATTCAAATCATTAAACTCTATATGAAAAAAAGAATATGGCTACTGAGTGAAAAATATTAATATCGCCTAAAATTATTTCAATAATAGTTAAATAAAATTAATAAATACATTTCTGTTCGAACTTGTTAAATTTTCAATAAATATTTAGTTAAGTGAACTGTCTGTGAAAAAACAAAAAATATTTTACTAATTAATCAAATAACAATAAAATTACGATTTTTATTTTGTTTTTTTTTCAATATGGCAACTAGGGTATCCAAATTACTCGACTTTGCAAGTACCCGGGTAGTCGAGTATTAATTTTCGAAATACCCGGATTATCCACCCGGGTATTTGAAAAAGAAATAAAATACATCTAGAGAAGTTAATGTACAGTGGGGGCGCGTGTTGGGTTAATATATTTAAGTTTCTTTTGTTAATAAGCTATAACGAAGCTAATTCAACTAAATTGAAGCTTGTTCAGTCCAAAAATTAGTTTTGGGCAATTTGTTTTATAAATAACTGAATTTCAGCCAGTATAAAAGCATATTCTGCATGATCATTTTTATCTTTCCGTTCAATATCCTAAACAACAGATTATGTATTTCCTTACAATATCAGACACACAGGTTTGAAATTTTGGTTGAAAAGAATAAAATTTGCTTACTTCCCAAATGCTGTACACTCGACCTGAATTGCATGAATTTACTTTTGACTGATAATTTTTTTAATAAAATGTGTTGTGTAATAGGACTTACAATACAAACCACAACAACACATAGAACACTCTTAAGACCTAGGTCCATTAAGTCTTAAAAAGTCCTAGGTTCTGCGTCCCAATCAATATTAATTGAAACTTAGGCATCTTTTGATTGCATGTTGAAAATCAAAATTTTACAGTTGATAAAATTACCCGGATAGTTAATTGAGATACTCGGGTAGTCGAGTATGTTAAAAATCCAAAAATACCCGGGTACCGGGTACTCGATAATCAAAATTGTATGCCCTAATGACAACCGAGTGAAAAATATTTATTCATCGTAAGATATTTTAAATTAAAAATTTTATTAATACATTACTATAATACATTACAAGTAGCATTAGTCGAGTGAACGGTCTGTAAAAAAAATATATTACTAATTAATCAAATAACAATAAGATTTATCTTGATTATATTTTTGATAAAAAATCATCGATATTCAAAACACAATTTTTTTTTCTTTTCAAAAACAATAAAAACAACAGCAACCGCGCGTGATAAGACTGTGTGACTTATCCAATATTTTTTGTTTTTCATTTCCCAATATATAAAATATAATTGTGAATTAATCTACTACTATGATAACCAAAATAGTATATTAAGAAACTAGTTTCATAATCGACGATTTTATCGCACGCAATCTGTTTAGAAAACGACCCGCGCAGCGGGGAGTTTTCTAAAGGATAAGTGCGATAAAACGTCTTATGAAACGTGTTTTTTATACTATTTTTTCTATTTTGCATTTTTTGTCTTGAAATTTAAAAAAAAATATTTTTTATGTTTTAATGTTTTAAAGAAAATTTCTAAAAATTTCAATTCAAAATAGTAAGCTCTGCGTTTCATCATATTTCTATATATTTTTTTGTTGCAAAACTAGCTTTCATAAAATGTGTATTTTATTAAAACATAGTCAATTTGATATTTTGTTATTATTAATAATTATTTTAATTAATTAAAATATTTAACACTAATTTAGATTATTTTTTAATAATAAGATTAATTAGTAAGAATTTAATTTTATTTATATAATTATTCGTTCTAACTTTCACTGACGCTTGTATGACCAATGTGACCAACCTTGAAAAACCAAACTTTGCGTATCTTAATGAAGGCCATTTCGATACGCATTTGGGTATCGAAATGACTTTATTTTAGACGCAAAATAGAAAAAAAAACTTTTGTCATCATATAGCATATTGATGAATTGGGTAATCTAGAAAACCCAACCAACAAAGATATAATGACTGCATTATTGGCTAGTAATTCTAAAATTGATGCTCTTACTGAAACGGTAAAGAAAATCATTCAGGAACACAAAGCTACGGAATTGAAGGTAGTAAATATCGAAAAGTCAGTAAATAAAATTGTTCTTGAAAATAAAGCCTCCATCTTGAAAGTAGAAAATATGAATACTGCAATTAATAACATCAATCAAGAGACTCAAAAAACTAAATTAAATGTAGTCAAAATTGATAAAACAGTAAATGACATCATTCAATCAAATCAAAGCACAAACTCAAGGATAAATAATATTGAAATGTCTGTAAATAAAATCTTTGAAAGAAACTACGAGCTCGAACAAGAAATGAATTATTTACGACAGAACGCATTTTTAAATGACATTTTTATCACTGGCTTACCACTGCAAACAAAATCTTCAAGTGATGTTATGGAAACTATCAAGCCAAAGAAGCATTTCTAGATAAATTTAACAAACTTGGAAAGCTGTTCGTCAAACAATTGTTCCCATCACATCAAGCAAATGAATCATAAATCTATATTATAGACCTTTGTGAAGTTAGCCCGTAATTCTATCCCGTAAAACAAGGATAGTTTCATATGGTAATAATAATACAAAATTTTATGCTATCATGATAGTTTATTTAAGTTGTATTAGGAAAGAATGCTATTTCACTTGTTAAATCACTTATTAAATTAATTCTTAATTTGAGTTTTCAATTAGCATCAATTTATATACAAACATCATATTTAAAAAAGTATTCGTCAAAAAATTTCAACAAGACAATAATTTTCGATTAATTTTTTTTTACTATATGCTACTCTCAGCCCGTTTTTTTCTGGCACGACAGTATAAACTATATATAAAACAAATATAATATTCTATAAGACTAACGAAAAATAATTTGTTCACCGAAAAATGAAAACTTAGGTGATTTTTTCAGAATTTTCTTCCGTTGGGGGGCTGAGATAAAAAACAAAATTTATTCAAATTTATTAACAGTCGAGGTTATTTCGATGATAGAATGCTTGTATATTGAACAATACATTCTGGCGGGAAATCGTGACCATTTCACGTAATTGTGGATGGTTCAATGTATCTTAAGTGATTTTTTCAGACTTTTCTTCCGTTGGGGGGCTGAGATAAAAAATAAAATTTATTCAAATTTATTAACGGTCGATTTCTATGATAGAATGCTTGTATATTAAACAATACCTTCTGGCCGGAAATTGTGACTATTCCACGTAATTGTGGATGGTTCAATGTATCTTAAGTGATTTTTTCAGACTTTTCTTCCGTTGGGGGGCTGAGATAAAAAACCAAATTTATTCAAATTTAATAACGGTCGAGGTTATTTCGATGATAGAATGGATTCAATGGTATATTGAACAATACATTCTGGCCGGAAATTGTGACTATTCACCGTAATTGTGGATGGTTCAATGTATCTTAAGTGTTTTTTTCAGAATTTTCTTCCGTTGGGGGGCTGAGATAAAAAATAAAATTTATTCAAATTTATTAACGGTCGTGGTTATTTCGATGATAGAATGCTTGTATATTGAACAATACATTCTGGCCGGAAATTGTGACTATTTCACGTAATTGTGGATGGTTCAATGTATCTTAAGTGATTTATTCAGAATTTTCTTCCGTTGGGGGGCTGAGATAAAAAGCCAAATTTATTCAAATTTATTAACGGTCGAGGTTATTTCGATGATAGAATGCTTGTATATTGAACAATACATTCTGGCCGGAAATTAAGACTACTTCACGGAATTGTGGATGGTTCAATGTATCTTAAGTGGTTTTTTCAGAATTTTCTTCCGTTGGGGGGCTGAGATAAAAAGTAAAATTTATTCAAATTTATTAACGGTCGTGGTTATTTCGATGATAGAATGCTTGTATATTGAACAATACATTCTGGCCGGAAATTGTGACTATTTCACGTAATTGTGGATGGTTCAATGTATCTTAAGTGGTTTTTTCAGAATTTTCTTCCGTTGGGGGGCTGAGATAAAAAACCAAATTTATTCAAATTTATTAACGGTCGTGGTTATTTCGATGATAGAATGCTTGTATATTGAACAATACATTCTGGCCGGAAATTGTGACTATTTCACGTAATTAAAGATGGTTCAATGTATCTTAAGTGATTTTTTCAGAATTTTCTTCCGTTGGGGGGCTGAGATAAAAAATAAAATTTATTCAAATTTATTAACGGTCGAGGTTATTTCGATGATAGAATGCTTGTATATTTAACAATACATTCTGGCGGGAAATTGTGACTATTTCACGTAATTGTGGATGGTTCAATGTATCTTAAGTGGTTTTTTCAGAATTTTCTTCCGTTGGGGGGCTGAGATAAAAAATAAAATTTATTCAAATTTATTAACGGTCGTGGTTATTTCGATGATAGAATGCTTGTATATTGAACAATACATTCTGGCCGGAAATTGTGACTATTTCACGTAATTGTGGATGGTTCAATGTATCTTAAGTGGTTTTTTCAGAATTTTCTTCCGCTGGGGGGCTGAGATAAAAAATAAAATTTATTCAAATTTATTAACGGTCGTGGTTATTTCGATGATAGAATGCTTGTATATTGAACAATACATTCTGGCCGGAAATTGTGACTATTTCACGTAATTGTGGATGGTTCAATGTATCTTAAGTGATTTTTTCAGACTTTTCTTCCGTTGGGGGGCTGAGATAAAAAATAAAATTTATTCAAATTTATTAACGGTCGATTTCTATGATAGAATGCTTGTATATTAAACAATACCTTCTGGCCGGAAATTGTGACTATTCCACGTAATTGTGGATGGTTCAATGTATCTTAAGTGATTTTTTCAGACTTTTCTTCCGTTGGGGGGCTGAGATAAAAAACCAAATTTATTCAAATTTATTAACGGTCGAGGTTATTTCGATGATAGAATGGATTCAATGGTATATTGAACAATACATTCTGGCCGGAAATTGTGACTATTCATCGTAATTGTGGATGGTTCAATGTATCTTAAGTGTTTTTTTCAGAATTTTCTTCCGTTGGGGGGCTGAGATAAAAAATAAAATTTATTCAAATTTATTAACGGTCGTGGTTATTTCGATGATAGAATGCTTGTATATTGAACAATACATTCTGGCCGGAAATTGTGACTATTTCACGTAATTGTGGATGGTTCAATGTATCTTAAGTGGTTTTTTCAGAATTTTCTTCCGTTGGGGGGCTGAGATAAAAAATAAAATTTATTCAAATTTATTAACGGTCGTGGTTATTTCGATGATAGAATGCTTGTATATTGAACAATACATTCTGGCCGGAAATTGTGACTATTTCACGTAATTGTGGATGGTTCAATGTATCTTAAGTGATTTTTTCAGACTTTTCTTCCGTTGGGGGGCTGAGATAAAAAATAAAATTTATTCAAATTTATTAACGGTCGATTTCTATGATAGAATGCTTGTATATTAAACAATACCTTCTGGCCGGAAATTGTGACTATTCCACGTAATTGTGGATGGTTCAATGTATCTTAAGTGATTTTTTCAGACTTTTCTTCCGTTGGGGGGCTGAGATAAAAAACCAAATTTATTCAAATTTATTAACGGTCGAGGTTATTTCGATGATAGAATGGATTCAATGGTATATTGAACAATACATTCTGACCGGAAATTGTGACTATTCATCGTAATTGTGGATGGTTCAATGTATCTTAAGTGTTTTTTTCAGAATTTTCTTCCGTTGGGGGGCTGAGATAAAAAATAAAATTTATTCAAATTTATTAACGGTCGTGGTTATTTCGATGATAGAATGCTTGTATATTGAACAATACATTCTGGCCGGAAATTGTGACTATTTCACGTAATTGTGGATGATTCAATGTATCTTAAGTGGTTTTTTCAGAATTTTCTTCCGTTGGGGGGCTGAGATAAAAAATAAAATTTATTCAAATTTATTAACGGTCGTGGTTATTTCGATGATAGAATGCTTGTATATTGAACAATACATTCTGGCCGGAAATTGTGACTATTTCACGTAATTGTGGATGGTTCAATGTATCTTAAGTGATTTTTTCAGACTTTTCTTCCGTTGGGGGGCTGAGATAAAAAACCAAATTTATTCAAATTTATTAACGGTCGATTTCTATGATAGAATGCTTGTATATTAAACAATACCTTCTGGCCGGAAATTGTGACTATTCCACGTAATTGTGGATGGTTCAATGTATCTTAAGTGATTTTTTCAGACTTTTCTTCCGTTGGGGGGCTGAGATAAAAAACCAAATTTATTCAAATTTATTAACGGTCGAGGTTATTTCGATGATAGAATGGATTCAATGGTATATTGAACAATACATTCTGGCCGGAAATTGTGACTATTCACCGTAATTGTGGATGGTTCAATGTATCTTAAGTGTTTTTTTCAGAATTTTCTTCCGTTGGGGGGCTGAGATAAAAAATAAAATTTATTCAAATTTATTAACGGTCGTGGTTATTTCGATGATAGAATGCTTGTATATTGAACAATACATTCTGGCCGGAAATTGTGACTATTTCACGTAATTGTGGATGGTTCAATGTATCTTAAGTGTTTTTTTCAGAATTTTCTTCCGTTGGGGGGCTGAGATAAAAAGCCAAATTTATTCAAATTTATTAACGGTCGAGGTTATTTCGATGATAGAATGCTTGTATATTGAACAATACATTCTGGCCGGAAATTAAGACTACTTCACGGAATTGTGGATGGTTCAATGTATCTTAAGTGGTTTTTTCAGAATTTTCTTCCGTTGGGGGGCTGAGATAAAAAGTAAAATTTATTCAAATTTATTAACGGTCGTGGTTATTTCGATGATAGAATGCTTGTATATTGAACAATACATTCTGGCCGGAAATTGTGACTATTTCACGTAATTGTGGATGGTTCAATGTATCTTAAGTGGTTTTTTCAGAATTTTCTTCCGTTGGGGGGCTGAGATAAAAAATAAAATTTATTCAAATTTATTAACGGTCGTTGTTATTTCGATGATAGAATGCTTGTATATTGAACAATACATTCTGGCCGGAAATTGTGACTATTTCACGTAATTAAAGATGGTTCAATGTATCTTAAGTGATTTTTTCAGAATTTTCTTCCGTTGGGGGGCTGAGATAAAAAATAAAATTTATTCAAATTTATTAACGGTCGAGGTTATTTCGATGATAGAATGCTTGTATATTTAACAATACATTCTGGCGGGAAATTGTGACTATTTCACGTAATTGTGGATGGTTCAATGTATCTTAAGTGGTTTTCTCAGAATTTTCTTCCGTTGGGGGGCTGAGATAAAAAATAAAATTTATTCAAATTTATTAACGGTCGATTTCTACGATAGAATGCTTGTATATTAAACAATACCTTCTGGCCGGAAATTGTGACTATTCCACGTAATTGTGGATGGTTCAATGTATCTTAAGTGATTTTTTCAGACTTTTTTTCCGTTGGGGGGCTGAGATAAAAAACCAAATTTATTCAAATTTATTAACGGTCGAGGTTATTTCGATGATAGAATGGATTCAATGGTATATTGAACAATACATTCTGGCCGGAAATTGTGACTATTCATCGTAATTGTGGATGGTTCAATGTATCTTAAGTGTTTTTTTCAGAATTTTCTTCCGTTGGGGGGCTGAGATAAAAAATAAAATTTATTCAAATTTATTAACGGTCGTGGTTATTTCGATGATAGAATGCTTGTGTATTGAACAATACATTCTGGCCGGAAATTGTGACTATTTCACGTAATTGTGGATGGTTCAATGTATCTTAAGTGGTTTTTTCAGAATTTTCTTCCGTTGGGGGGCTGAGATAAAAAATAAAATTTATTCAAATTTATTAACGGTCGTGGTTATTTCGATGATAGAATGCTTGTATATTGAACAATACATTCTGGCCGGAAATTGTGACTATTTCACGTAATTGTGGATGGTTCAATGTATCTTAAGTGATTTATTCAGAATTTTCTTCCGTTGGGGGGCTGAGATAAAAAATAAAATTTATTCAAATTTATTAACGGTCGTGGTTATTTCGATGATAGAATGCTTGTATATTGAACAATACATTCTGGCCGGAAATTGTGACTATTTCACGTAATTGTGGATGGTTCAATGTATCTTAAGTTGTTTTTTCAGAATTTTCTTCCGTTGGGGGGCTGAGATAAAAAACCAAATTTATTCAAATTTATTAACGGTCGAGGTTATTTCGATGATAGAATGCTTGTATATTGAACAATACATTCTGGCCGGAAATTGTGACTATTTCACGTAATTGTGGATGGTTCAATGTATCTTAAGTGATTTATTCAGAATTTTCTTCCGTTGGGGAGCTGAGATAAAAAGCCAAATTTATTCAAATTTATTAACGGTCAAGGTTATTTCGATGATAGAATGCTTGTATATTGAACAATACATTCTGGCCGGAAATTAAGACTACTTCACGGAATTGTGGATGGTTCAATGTATCTTAAGTGGTTTTTTCAGAATTTTCTTCCGTTGGGGGGCTGAGATAAAAAGTAAAATTTATTCAAATTTATTAACGGTCGTGGTTATTTCGATGATAGAATGCTTGTATATTGAACAATACATTCTGGCCGGAAATTGTGACTATTTCACGTAGTTGTGGATGGTTCAATGTATCTTAAGTGGTTTTTTCAGAATTTTCTTCCGTTGGGGGGCTGAGATAAAAAATAAAATTTATTCAAATTTATTAACGGTCGTGGTTATTTCGATGATAGAATGCTTGTATATTGAACAATACATTCTGGCCGGAAATTGTGACTATTTCACGTAATTAAAGATGGTTCAATGTATCTTAAGTGATTTTTTCAGAATTTTCTTCCGTTGGGGGGCTGAGATAAAAAATAAAATTTATTCAAATTTATTAACGGTCGAGGTTATTTCGATGATAGAATGCTTGTATATTTAACAATACATTCTGGCGGGAAATTGTGACTATTTCACGTAATTGTGGATGGTTCAATGTATCTTAAGTGGTTTTTTCAGAATTTTCTTCCGTTGGGGGGCTGAGATAAAAAACCAAATTTATTCAAATTTATTAACGGTCGATTTCTATGATAGAATGCTTGTATATTGAACAATACCTTCTGGCCGGAAATTGTGACTATTCCACGTAATTGTGGATGGTTCAATGTATCTTAAGTGATTTTTTCAGACTTTTCTTCCGTTGGGGGGCTGAGATAAAAAATAAAATTTATTCAAATTTATTAACGGTCGAGGTTATTTCGATGATAGAATGGATTCAATGGTATATTGAACAATACATTTTGGCCGGAAATTGTGACTATTTCACGTAATTGTGGATGGTTCAATGTATCTTAAGTGGTTTTTTCAGAATTTTCTTCCGTTGGGGGGCTGAGATAAAAAATAAAATTTATTCAAATTTATTAACGGTCGTGGTTATTTTGATGATAGAATGCTTGTATATTGAACAATACATTCTGGCCGGAAATTGTGACTATTTCACGTAATTGTGGATGGTTCAATGTATCTTAAGTGGTTTTTTCAGAATTTTCTTCCGTTGGGGGGCTGAGATAAAAAATAAAATTTATTCAAATTTATTAACGGTCGTGGTTATTTCGATGATAGAATGCTTGTATATTGAACAATACATTCTGGCCGGAAATTGACTATTTCACGTAATTGTGGATGGTTCAATGTATCTTAAATGATTTTTTCAGAATTTTCTTCCGTTGGGGGGCTGAGATAAAAAATAAAATTTATTCAAATTTATTAACGGTCGTGGTTATTTCGATGATAGAATGCTTGTATATTGAACAATACATTCTGGCCGGAAATTGTGACTATTTCACGTAATTGTGGATGGTTCAATGTATCTTAAGTGGTTTTTTCAGAATTTTCTTCCGTTGGGAGGCTGAGATAAAAATTAAAATTTATTCAAATTTATTAACGGTCGAGGTTATTTCGATGATAGAATGCTTGTATATTGAACAATACATTCTGGCCGGAAATTGTGACTATTTCACGTAATTGTGGATGGTTCAATGTATCTTAAGTGATTTATTCAGAATTTTCTTCCGTTGGGGGGCTGAGATAAAAAGCCAAATTTATTCAAATTTATTAACGGTCGAGGTTATTTCGATGATAGAATGCTTGTATATTGAACAATACATTCTGGCCGGAAATTAAGACTACTTCACGGAATTGTGGATAGTTCAATGTATCTTAAGTGGTTTTTTCAGAATTTTCTTCCGTTGGGGGGCTGAGATAAAAAATAAAATTTATTCAAATTTATTAACGGTCGCGGTTATTTCAATGATAGAATGCTTGTATATTGAACAATACATTCTGGCCGGAAATTGTGACTATTTCACGTAATTGTGGATGGTTCAATGTATCTTAAGTGGTTTTTTCAGAATTTTCTTCCGTTGGGGGGCTGAGATAAAAAATAAAATTTATTCAAATTTATTAACGGTCGAGGTTATTTCGATGATAGAATGCTTGTATATTGAACAATACATTCTGGCCGGAAATTGTGACTATTTCACGTAATTGTGGATGGTTCAATGTATCTTAAGTGTTTTTTTCAGAATTTTCTTCCGTTGGGGGGCTGAGATAAAAAATAAAATTTATTCAAATTTATTAACGGTCGTGGTTATTTCGATGATAGAATGCTTGTATATTGAACAATACATTCTGGCCGGAAATTGTGACTATTTCACGTAATTGTGGATGGTTCAATGTATCTTAAGTGTTTTTTTTCAGAATTTTCTTCCGTTGGGGGGCTGAGATAAAAAGCCAAATTTATTCAAATTTATTAACGGTCGAGGTTATTTCGATGATAGAATGCTTGTATATTGAACAATATATTCTGGCCGGAAATTAAGACTACTTCACGGAATTGTGGATAGTTCAATGTATCTTAAGTGGTTTTTTCAGAATTTTCTTCCGTTGGGGGGCTGAGATAAAAAGCCAAATTTATTCAAATTTATTAACGGTCGAGGTTATTTCGATGATAGAATGCTTGTATATTGAACAATACATTCTGGCCGGAAATTAAGACTACTTCACGGAATTGTGGATAGTTCAATGTATCTTAAGTGGTTTTTTCAGAATTTTCTTCCGTTGGGGGGCTGAGATAAAAAATAAAATTTATTCAAATTTATTAACGGTCGAGGTTATTTCGATGATAGAATGCTTGTATATTGAACAATACATTCTGGCCGGAAATTGTGACTATTTCACGTAATTGTGGATGGTTCAATGTATCTTAAGTGGTTTTTTCAGAATTTTCTTCCGTTGGGGGGCTGAGATAAAAAATAAAATTTATTCAAATTTATTAACGGTCGAGGTTATTTCGATGATAGAATGCTTGTATATTGAACAATACATTCTGGCCGGAAATTGTGACTATTTCACGTAATTGTGGATGGTTCAATGTATCTTAAGTGATTTTTTCAGACTTTTCTTCCGTTGGGGGGCTGAGATAAAAAGCCAAATTGCTATGGCTTCGTTAGAACAGCAGAAATTGAATGTAGTAGTTGTTGTAATAAAGAACCACCCGAGCAGAAATTTTTCAGGGTTTAAATGGGATCCTAATCAGGTTTGCCCTAGTCCGTAACAGGCATTGGTAAGGCAGCCTGATTGGGCCCTGATCATGAGTGTTACGCCTTTTCCCTTTTCTTTTATCTTTTTGCGTTTAGAAAAAAAGATTTTGCCGGATGAGGTGTGATGATTTGGTATGCACCGAGTACGGAAATATATGTTTTCTAACGAGTTGCACACAATATTTGATTGCATACTTCATGGAATTAATTAGAACAGTTTCTTAAAGTAAAATTTGATTAGCCTTGAATGTTACTAAAAGTATAAAATTAATTATTTATTCCTTCATTGAAAATTAAAAAATCAATCGCTTAAATCAGCCTAACATTCTATTGAGATAAGTTTAATAATTAAGTCATGGAAAACGAAATAAATATTTTAAGTATAATGAAAACAGCATAATGGAAACTAAAAAAAACATAAATTGCAAAATGTTAAAAAATTTTTTTCTGATAAAAGACTGCAGAGAAGAGTTTAGATCATTGATAAAAATTTTATGTTCGAATACTTTATTGAAAAGTGTATACCTAAGAATTTAATATAAACAACTAAAATAAAGTTACGAACAGTAAATCCGCAAGCGAAGATATAAACTCTTTGTATTTGGGCAACGTATACGATGTTAACAACTATACTGTAGGTTACGAATATTTTTATGCAGAAACACGATCCATTTCTATACGATTTTCAATCAATGAATCTATCTATATTCTATAATTGCATCCAGAATACGAAAAACTAAATTAACTTTCTAGAAGAAACAATAAAATGAACTTTCCATGTTTACAGGAAAACCCGGTTTTCACGGCAGACCCCGGTTTTTTTACGGTTTTGTAAAAATCAACAAAAACCCGGGTAACCGCTTTCAGTTTTATCCAATTTACAAGCCCTAGTTAAACGTTATAAATTTTATTAATAATTTCATTTGTACTACTGGTTTCAATCTTCTAGAGATCATCGACAGGTACTTTGGTACAATTCCAATAAATTTATGTATTTAAATTAAATTCAGTCATGAATTTGAGAGCATGAATTTCTTCTGAAAATTATTTAAACAAAAATGTTCAGTCAAATAAATAATTGACTTAATTTAGCACGTTTAGTACAATTTAACTGCAATTGGAGCGCAGTCTTAATATGTACAGAAAATAAATTGAAATCTATATTATTGACATCGATAATGTATTTTATCTTGTCTGTTGTATTTACATTTTCGTCAAACCTAAGAAACATGTATTTGTGTGCACTTGTATGTGTTATTCGTTTTTTTTTTAGTTTCATCTGATCGCCGAATAAAAATAAATTTATGTTTGAGTTGAGTTGAGTTTTTTATTTTTATACAATTTTAGACTTCATGCGAATAATACGTGTTGTTTTTAGTGTTATATTTTGAATCTATTAGCGAATTGTAATTTTTCTTTGTCTTAACGTGTTTGTTATTCAAAAATACTAAGTTTGTATACCAGTTTTTTTCAAAACTCTTACTTAGATTTTTGCGTTTTCTTCTTCAATATTTGCTTTTTGTGGGAAATTGAGATTGATTATTTGGCGTACAGCAATTCTGCATATTCTAAACTGATATTTGTTATTTTTTCCTATCCTAATTTCAACGGAGTTTAATTTATCGAATAAAAAACCATGCGTTATAAAATTTTTGAATTCTCTAAGGAAAATTTAGAAATTGTACTCATAACTATTTTAGAGAATGTCGATCATGACGATGTTTTGTCTCTTAATTTTATGAATGGACCTCTTATAGCGCTTATTTGTACAAAATTGGCCCTTAAATGCAATGAGCGCATGCGGCTGAAATTAAAAAATTTGATTCGACGAAACAAATGCTTTGTTTCTAATCTTTTAGAGGCATCAAAAATAAGAGAAGACGTTTGCAAAACTCTTGAAATATCTAATAAAAATTACGTTTTGGATAATAACAGCGAGAAATTATTAGATATTTCAAATGATATGCAAACGGATCAAGTATGTGAAAATAAACTTATGGTCGATTCAATAATACTTGAGAAACACAGTGATACTGAAATTGATAATTCTGAAATTGATAATTCTATTGAAATTGACAATATTAAAATTATAGAACATGATTTGATGATGGATACTGAAGATACTATTGTAGTTTCTCCTTTGAATAAACCATATTCAGATTTGGAAAATTCATGTTTGAATAATATTTTAGTAATACCAACCAAAACATGGGGTGAGATTTTTAATGCACAAACTCGTCAATTTGATAAATTTAAATATTCTTCCGTATTTTCCGAGCTGCTCTCCAAAATGACGGGTTGCCTAATATGTATTAAAGACAGCCAAATTAACAAAACTTCGATTTGTATTCGTGCATACTGTGGGCATAGAGATGTCAAAAACGGCAAAGAATGTCGAAAATTTAAAATGACCAATAAAGGTCAGAAGACCAGCAATAATTTTAGTGTAGCCGTTTCATCTCTAAAAATATTTCATCCTTATATTAAATCACGTGTAGTTAGTCGATTTTATCGACAGAAAGTTAAAGAATGTTTGTTAAAGTCATCGGTTGAACAGTTTTCAGAACAATTATTTTTGAACGAGGACAAGGATTTCGTAAAACAGACTAACACATTATTGAAATGTCCTACTGTAGATGTCCTACGAAAAATTAAGTCTGAGGCTCTAATGGGCCAAGACAACCATGTTGATGATATTGAAGACATATACATTGAAATTAAAAAAACAAAAGGCACTGCTGATCAGCATATACAGCAGTTGTCAAAATGGCCATTTTATGTTATTAGTTTTAGTAAAATACAAACAGAGATGATTAAACTGATAACAACTAAAAATTCGGACGAAAAGCTGGTCGTATATATGGATGCAACAGGCGGGCTTGTACGACAACCAAACCCAGAAATGCCATCTATTTTGTATTATGCTCTTATAATTGCTATAAAAAAAAGTGAACATGATCCTAGTGATCCCTTTCCTATTAGCGATTTTGTGAGTGCAAGTCACAGTAGTCACAGTATTGGAACTTGGCTCAGAGCGTTTAAAAGGTTTGTTTTGAATCATACTCATAAATGGCCTATTTTTGATACTGTTGTAACTGATTTTAGTTTTGCTGAAATTAATGCCGTTTTAGAAGGCTTCAATAATTTAACAGTTATAGATTATTTAAAATTATGCCATAAATCTATAACTTCAGCAAAAGTTGCAAATTTAAACAAGTATGTTAAAATACATCTTTGTTGTTCACACCTCTTTAAAAACGTAATGAATGATATTAATGATTATTTTCGGGTATCCTCGCAAGTATCAACATATGTTAAAGAAATAGTGGCATCATTTTTCATATGTAATGATTATGCGACAATGAAACAAATTTTTCAACATTTTATGTTACTCTTAAAATCAAAATATATATCAGTCCAAACCGTTTCCGCTTTCAATCATATTATAAAAACTACGATAGACACTGAAAGCGTAAGTTTAGAGGAAAACTGCACCACAAGCATGTATGAAGAAAATGAACTATTCTATAAAACTATTTACGAGCAGAGCCCATTTTACCAAGACTTTTTACGAATTTATACAGAGTGTAATTTAAATGAAACCAGCATACCACATCAGGTGGTTAATAATTTCTACAACCCTGGTTTTGCTGAAAAATTCATTAAAAAATATATGACGTATGTACCATTGTGGTCACAGTTAATATATAATGAGGGTAGGCTAAGTAATAGTCATATTGAAAATTACTTTTGTATTATCAAAAGACGTTGTCGTGAAGCATCACATCTAGGAAAGATGCCCACCAAGTGTCTTCGATTTTTAAAAGAAGTTGAAACACGTAATAAGCTCATTTATCAAAGATTTAAAACAAAAATTCCCAAAAGATCTTTGAAAAATTTACAGTTTAATTTAAAAACAAAAAAACTAACTTTGTTGGATTCATTAAATAAAACTGAGACATGGCGCAAAAAAAATATTACAGGGAACTCCGTTAAACATAATTACTTCAATTTGAAAAAATTAAAAGAATTTAACAATAAATCTGAATTAGAGCAAACTGAAATAGCACGAAAAATTCAAATTAAGACCCCATCTGATTTCAAATTGTCAGAAAAAGAGAAGAATTGTCAGACAAAAACATGGCTTTTATCTAACGGCAATTGTATAAAAACAGATTTTTATAAAAACACTTGTGCCTTTGATGCAACCTTACAGTGCATCGTAAACTTAAAATTAAAATTTAACTATTTATTTCAAGAAGCCTGCCCTATTTCAAGTGTTGTAAATGCTTTACATAACGGAGATAGCCAACTGGCGCAACAATTAAGATACGATGCTCTTTTCCATATTAAAAAAAACGTGAATCATGATTTCGGCATGTTGAGCAATTGTGAATGTAACATCACACTCATATCGGATTCTTTTTTTAAGAGATATCCCTCTTGCGAAACAGAATTTCTTTGTAAAATCTGTATGAAATCCACAACAGAAAAGCGTCCGTATATTGCTATAGATACTTGTTTGCTAGAACAACATGGCATTCAAGAATTGCAGAAGAGTTTTGTTCCAATACCACCAAAACGGTGTTGTGGTTTCATTTTACCTCCAAAATCTACGGTGTTTAACGAATATGCTGTAATTAACACAGAATATCGTGATTCTGCAAAACAAAAACCTATTGCGCTAGATAACATTCAAAAACTTATAAAAATTAACAACACTAACTACGAAATTAATTCCTTAGTGCATTTCAAGGAAAAGCATTACACAGCATACTGTAAGAAACTTGACTTTTGGGAAGAATTCGATGACCTTAAAGGACCAATAGTTAAAATACAGAATTCATCGAAATTAGTAATGCCACATTTAGTGTTGTATTCAAAATCGTTAACATAAGTAGCACAATAAAATGTTGTGGTTGACAAATCATAACAGGTGAATATTAAAAATATAAAAATATCAATCAACTTCTTATACCGTAACTTGCCTAAATATATCTATCAATTTTTATCCATTTAGTTTAGGGATTTTTTGCGTGAATATAAGATGAAATCAGGTGATGATAATAATATATATTATATAAGGTCATTATAATACAGTAACTGAACATGAAAATAGACTAATACTTGTGAACTCTTTGAACCACAATCCATTTTCATCGATTTGAGAAACGCCAAATTTCAATGACATCGGCATTTTCGAAAAATGGGCCACGGCATTATAAAATTGGTTAAAAAAGTATCTTCTTCTATCATAATCAATACTGTTTCGTGTTGTTTATCCGTGAAAGTTAGTTGCAAATATTTTTTAACAAGATATAAAATTTATTTTCATATGCATGAGTGTATCTAAATTATATAGATGCATCAATATATAGATACTTATATCGCGACAGAGCAAATTACGGGATGAGACTTGAGAGTAGTATCTATTAAAAACTTTTTATTTTATTTATAAATTTAGTTGAAAGTCTGTTTGTGCTTTTGATTATTAATGCATTTAGAAGGTTTTTCATTGTTAAAAAAAAGATGACTGAAATTGATAATCATCTATGGTTTAATTCATGGTGTCAACGATTAAATGTCGTTTTTTATTATTTCAAAGTAATATCATCTTTTTCTAATCCTCAAGCTATGAAGGCTTTTACAGTTGGTTAATATATCTGGGTACCATTGCTGGATTACGACTCCTGTATGCAACACGAAGCAATTTAACTACACATTGAAAAGTTGCACACACAGGATTAGAAAACAGGTGACATTCCAATTAACGCTCTAAATAGTGTTGTGTTCAAAATTACTAATGATTCAATTCAATCTCATAACTTTTAATATGAGTTCTACATCGTGTATACAAAACATGTATTGAACAAAATTAATTCTGTTTTGATAACAATTTTTAAAAAATCACAGACCGTGTATCTATGGGATCTCGTTTGTTCGCCTTTCACAAAAAATCACATAAGGTACGTTAAATCTTCCACATTTAAGTGTATTATTCACAATAATAAGAGAATGTTGTTTTCAATATGTAAGCGTCTATCCTTTCATTGGCATAATATCGATCATTAAATAATTTTATATGATGGCAGCATTTATCTTAAATACTCGATAAACAGAAATATGGCAAATTACATAAGATTTGGTAGGCCGGTCAAAATTGCGTGCAAAAGTTATTATTTCCGGCCATCATGTAGTTTTTACAGTGTAATTAGACGTCTAACCTATCATCGACATGACCTCGAGCATAAATTAATTTTAGACCTGAGATATTATCTCAAATTATCTAAGTATCAAAAATCTGAAAAAATCACCTAAGATACATTGAACCATCCACAATTTCGAGCAACAGTCACAATTTCCGGACAGAATGTAATATTCAATATACAAGCGTTTTATCATCAACATGACCTCGACCTAGGATTGCCACGTGTCCTACTTTCGGTAGGACAGACCTCCTTTGGTTTAGATAAAAAATTTAATTTGAGTTCCGTTTTTATACGAAACACTACTGTTGAGAGCTACGACGTGTTTTTGTATTAAAATCGGTTATCTCATAAACTATAAATCCTATATGGACCTGAAATTTAAGATGCGTATAAAACTAACCTGTCCACTGAAGATGACGGATACAAAAAAATAAAGTGGTTTCCGTTTGTTTTACGGGGTACAATATGTAAGGTCTTTAAGAAAATACTTTTTTTTACCGAGTCAAGTAGGGTATTATATAAAAGGGCTTGAATTCAGTATCCCGTAAAAATATATTTTATAATTTTTTACTGTACAGTTTTTTGAATAAAATTGAATAACAGCGTTTTTCCTTCCCCACTTAGTTCCGAACCTATTTAATAAAAAAACTTCAAAACTCTTAGAAAATACGAAAAATAACGAAAAATATAGCGAAGTGTAAAATACTCATAATCGTATTTATTCAGCGTGTGGAAATGAAAAAGAAAAACACCATTTAAAACCCAGGCATGTGAGATATCATATGAACGAGCACTTAATCCAAGAAACATTGTAATTATTTTTAGAATTTTGCAGTGCACAGTTTTTGAATTATTGTCAAACAAGTGCAACAAAAAGTTGGTCCCACTCCTTGGGTTTCTAGCTTAATTGACAGAAAAATTTGAAAAAACTCACAGAAAAGGGAAGTTTGATAAACTCTGAACGAAAACTACAGCGAAGTGTCACATAATTATTTTTCTGTAGTTTGAGGGGGTGAGATTGAGGAAGAGAGAAAAAAAAATTATTTTTGATCCTAACAAGTAGGGTGTCATAGGAAAGAGCACTTAATTTAAGAAACGTTGTATTTTTTTTAGAATGTTACGGTGAACAGGTTTTGAATCATTATAAAAAAAGTGCAACTGAAAGTTGGTCCGAAACCGGACGTCTTTCGATCCGACAATCAACCTTTATACCTTCTTGCCAAACAAAACTCGCAATAGGGCGCTAATTAATAAACGCCTCTCTTAAGAGGAAGCCATACAAGTCCGTACCCTTACTAATATCTTTGACCGAGCTAACTTTGTTAAAGGTAGTATACCTAAGCAGCTAACTCTGAAAGTTTTAAATAAAAGGAAGGTTACACCAGGAAAAAAGGCAGGCATAAAGAGTCCGATTCAAGCATCGTACGGAGAGTCATGGGCATCGTCTGGTGTCAAAGGACATTCACATAAGTTCTCTGCCAGTGATTGGCCACACCCTACGTTAGTGGACACCACAATCTCAAGAGTAAAATCGTACCTCCAACCTTCAGCGGAGTCACCAAGTATTGGACCAAAGGTGACTCTTTGGTCCAATACGCAATCAAAAACGAGCTCCTGGAACTAACTAAGCAACAACAACACCGAATTTGATCAGAAATTGGCATGGCTCGAGTGTAGCTTTTACGTCAGACTATGCATACGTATACTGCAACTTAAAAGACCAACCGTATGAGTTATACTCTCCGCTTTAGGAACCCCCGGCAAATTGATTGTGATCTATTCAAAGTATAAATTTGGCATAATGTAGGAGTGTATGGTTACAATGCAGCTCGAGATTGCGGCAAACCACATGCAGAGTGTTATTGCTGAAGCGTACCACTGAAACATTCCAATTACCAAATCTAAAAGTACCAGAAATGTACTTTGGTGAAACGACAACTTGGAGAGGATGAGGAATAAAGTTGGCAAACTCTTAAACAGAGCAAAAAGCAAAAATATCTCGTAGTAATAGGTTTTTACTAACTACAACAAAGAACTCTGATGATCAAAAAGGGACAGTTGGAAAGAGCTTTCTAAAACGATTGACACCAGTTGTAGCTCGACTCCAAAAATTTCTTGCGTTTCAACACACAAGTCCTCTAGGTTCATAATGCAGGCCATGAGGTACCTTCACCACCAGTAATGAAACTCAAGGGACACTATTACCAACTCACTTTCCGTGCCTACATGCGTGAGCTCGAAAGACAAAACAGAAAACCTGGATGCTGAAACTAGAAGTGTTGCAGACCGACTGAACATCAGAATATTCCGCCCCAATAGAACAATTTGAAAAAATTAAATTGCGTTCAGACCTTTCAAACCGTTTAAATCTCCGACGGCGACGGAATAATTCTGATCTTTGCAAAAATGTCTGACTGCCATACTCCCATATCTCGAGCGTCTATTTGTAGAAAGTTTTAGTTTTGCGTACATTTCTAATATACGCCATTGTACGCCTCGCCATTTAACAGAACATAATAAAAGGATGTTGTGCTGTATTGTACCATAGTTGTGCTGGATGTGCTTCTCAATAAAAATTCCATATCACCAATAAATAAATGGTGACAGGCTAAAACGATTATTCGAGCAGAAGGCTAAGCAGAAGTTAGCCCCGCCATTTGGCAAAAAAACAAAAACAAAGGCTGTGGTGTATTGTTCTATTGTTGTGCTTGTTGTGCTACTCAAAATGAATACCATACCACCAATGCAAAAATTTGGTACGCAAGAACGATTTTCTGATTAGAAGTTAGCCCCGTCGTTTTCGAAAAAATGAAAAACAAAAATTTTGTATATGTAGAATCAGTGTAATCATTAATTTATAAGTACTAATAATGTAAGTGACACCTGGTGTCCGATAGCATAAATCAATCTCGACTGTTTTGTATATATAAAATAAGCTAATCACAAAAATATAGGATAGAAAAAAAAAATTGTATTCACAAAGATATATTAACTGTATTCTCACTAAACAATAGATGCTACATTCAATTGTGTTTATTCATGCAACAAAATAAGACGTAATTTTTAAACTTTTAAAAAATTTTCTTACTCCACAACTAAGTGGAATAGTCACAATTTCCGGCCAGAAGGTATTGTTTAATATACAAGCATTCTATCATAGAAATCAGCCGTTAATAAATTTGAATAAATTTGGTTTTTTATCTCAGCCCCCCAACGGAAGAAAAGTCTGAAAAAATCACTTAAGATACATTGAACCATCCACAATTACGGTGAATAGTCACAATTTCCGGCCAGAATGTATTGTTCAATAAACAAGCATTCTATCATCGCAATAACCTCGACCGTTAATAAATTTGAATAAATTTGGTTTTTTATCTCAGCCCCTAAACGGAAGAAAATTCTGTAAAAATCATTTAAGATACATTGAACCATCCACAATTACGTGAAATAGTCACAATTTCCGGCCAGAATGTATTGTTCAATATACAAGCATTCTATCATCGAAATCGACCGTTAATAAATTTGAATAAATTTGGTTTTTTATCTCAGCCCCCCGAACGGGAAAAAATTCTGTAAAAATCACTTAAGATACATTGAACCATCCACAATTACGTGAAACAGTCACAATTTCCGGCCAATACGTATTGTTCAATATACAAGCATTCTACCATCGAAATAACCTCGACCGTTAATAAATTTGAATAAATTTTATTTTTTATCTCAGCCCCCCAACGGAAGAAAATTCTGTAAAAATCACTTAAGATACATTGAACCATCCACAATTACTTAGAATAGTCACAATTTCCGGCCAGAATGTATTGTTCAATATACAAGCATTCTATCATCGAAATAACCTCGACCGTTAATAAATTTGAATAAATTTGGTTTTTTATCTCAGCCCCCCCCGAACGGAAAAAAATTCTGAAAAAATCACTTAAGATACATTGAACCATCCACAATTACGTGAAATAGTCACAATTTCCGGCCAATATGTATTGTTCAATATACAAGCATTCTACCATCGAAATAACCTCGACCGTTAATAAATTTGAATAAATTTTATTTTTTATCTCAGCCTCCCAACGGAAGAAAATTCTGTAAAAATCACTTAAGATACATTGAACCATCCACAATTACGTGAAATAGTCACAATTTCCGGCCAGAATGTATTGTTCAATATACAAGCATTCTATCATCGAAATAACCTCGACCGTTAATAAATTTGAATAAATTTGGTTTTTTATCTCACCCCCGAACGGAAAAAAATTCTGAAAAAATCACTTAAGATACATTGAACCATCCACAATTACGTGAAACAGTAACAATTTCCGGCCAGAATGTATTGTTCAATATACAAGCATTCTACCATCGAAATAACCTCAACCGTTAATAAATTTGAATAAATTTTATTTTTTATCTCAGCCCCCCAACGGAAGAAAATTCTGTAAAAATCATTTAAGATACATTGAACCATCCACAATTACTTAGAATAGTCACAATTTCCGGCCAGAATGTATTGTTCAATATACAACCAATCTATCATCGAAATAACCTCGACCGTTAATAAATTTGAATAAATTTGGTTTTTTATCTCAGCCCCCCAACGGAAGAAAAGTCTGAATAAATCACTTAAGATACATTGAACCATCCACAATTACGTGGAATAGTCACAATTTCAATTTCCGGCCAGAAGGTATTGTTTAATATACAACCATTCTATCATAGAAATCGACTGTTAATAAATTTGAATAAATTTGGTTTTTTATCTCAGTCCCCCAACGGAAGAAAAGTCTGAATAAATCACTTAAGATACATTGAACCATCCACAATTACGGTGAATAGTCACAATTTCCGGCCAGAAGGTATTGTTTAATATACAAGCATTCTATCATAGAAATCGACCGTTAATAAATTTGAATAAATTTGGTTTTTTATCTCAGTCCCCCAACGGAAGAAAAGTCTGAAAAAATCACTTAAGATACATTGAACCATCCACAATTACGTGAAATAGTCACAATTTCCGGCCAATATGTACTGTTCAATATACAAGCATTCTACCATCGAAATAACCTCGACCGTTAATAAATTTGAATAAATTTTATTTTTTATCTCAGCCTCCCAACGGAAGAAAATTCTGTAAAAATCACTTAAGATACATTGAACTATCCACAACTACGTGAATTAGTCACAATTTCCGGCCAGAATGTATTGTTCAATATACAAGCATTCTATCATCGAAATAACCTCGACCGTTAATAAATTTGAATAAATTTGGTTTTTTATCTCAGCCCCCCCGAACGGAAAAAAATTCTGAAAAAATCACTTAAGATACATTGAACCATCCACAATTACGTGAAACAGTAACAATTTCCGGCCAGAATGTATTGTTCAATATACAAGCATTCTACCATCGAAATAACTTCAACCGTTAATAAATTTGAATAAATTTTATTTTTTATCTCAGCCCCCCAACGGAAGAAAATTCGGTAAAAATCATTTGAGATACATTGAACCATCCCAAATTACTTAGAATAGTCACAATTTCCGGCCAGAATGTATTGTTCAATATACAACCATTCTATCATCGAAATAACCTCGACCGTTAATAAATTTGAATAAATTTGGTTTTTTATCTCAGCCCCCCAACGCAAGAAAAGTCTGAAAAAATCACTTAAGATACATTGAACCATCCACAATTACGTGGAATAGTCACAATTTCCGGCCAGAAGGTATTGTTTAATATACAAGCATTCTATCATAGAAATCGACTGTTAATAAATTTGAATAAATTTGGTTTTTTATCTCAGCCCCCCAACGGAAGAAAAGTCTGAAAAAATCACTTAAGATACATTGAACCATCCACAATTACGGTGAATAGCATTCTATCATCGAAATAACCTCGACCGTTATTAAATTTGAATAAATTTGGTTTTTTATCTCAGCCCCCCAACGGAAAAAAATTCTGAAAAAATCACTTTAGATACATTGAACCATCCACAATTACGTGAAATAGTCACAATTTCCGGCCAGAATGTATTGTTCAATATACAAGCATTCTATCATCGAAATAACCTCGACCGTTAATAAATTTGAATAAATTTGGTTTTTTATCTCAGCCCCCCCGAACGGAAAAAAATTCTGAAAAAACCACTTAAGATACATTGAACTATCCACAATTACGTGAAATAGTCCTAATTTCCGGCCAATATGTATTGTTCAATATACAAGCATTCTACCATCGAAATAACCTCGACCATTAATAAATTTGAATAAATTTTATTTTTTATCTCAGCCAACCAACGGAAGAAAATTATGTAAAAATCACTTAAGATACATTGAACCATCCACAACTACGTGAATTAGTCACAATTTCCGGCCAGAATGTATTGTTCAATATACAAGCATTCTATCATCGAAATAACCTCGACCGTTAATAAATTTGAATAAATTTGGTTTTTTATCTCAGCCCCCCGAACGGAAAAAAATTCTGAAAAAATCACTTAAGATGCATTGAACCATCCACAATTACGTGAAACAGTAACAATTTCCGGCCAGAATGTATTGTTCAATATACAAGCATTCTACCATCGAAATAACTTCAATCGTTAATAAATTTGAATAAATTTTATTTTTTATCTCAGCCTCCCAACGGAAGAAAATTCTGTAAAAATCACTTAAGATACATTGAACCATCCACAACTACGTGAATTAGTCACAATTTCCGGCCAGAATGTATTGTTCAATATACAAGCATTCTATCATCGAAATAACCTCGACCGTTAATAAATTTGAATAAATTTGGTTTTTTATCTCAGCCCCCCGAACGGAAAAAAATTCTGAAAAAATCACTTAAGATACATTGAACCATCCACAATTACGTGGAATAGTCACAATTTCCGACCAATGTGTATTGTTCAATATACAAGCATTCTACCATCGAAATAACCTCGACCGTTAATAAATTTGAATAAATTTTATTTTTTATCTCAGCCTCCCAACGGAAGAAAATTCTGTAAAAATCACTTAAGATACATTGAACCATCCACAACTACGTGAAATAGTCACAATTTCCGTCCAGAATGTATTGTTCAATATACAAGCATTCTATCATCGAAATAACCTCGACCGTTAATAAATTTGAATAAATTTGGTTTTTTATCTCAGCCCCCCGAACGGAAAAAAATTCTGAAAAAATCACTTAAGATACATTGAACCATCCACAATTACGTGAAACAGTCACAATTTCCGGCCAGAATGTATTGTTCAATATACAAGCATTCTACCATCGAAATAACTTCAACCGTTAATAAATTTGAATAAATTTTATTTTTTATCTCAGCCCCCCAACGGAAGAAAATTCTGTAAAAATCACTTAAGATACATTGAACCATCCACAATTACTTAGAATAGGCACAATTTCCGGCCAGAATGTATTGTTCAATATACAACCATTCTATCATCGAAATAACCACGACAGTTAATAAATTTTGTTTTTTATCTCAGTCCCCCAGCGGAAGAAAATTCTGAAAAAATCACTTAAGATACATTGAACCATCCACAATTACGGTGAATAGTCACAATTTCCGGCCAGAATGTATTGTTCAATAAACAAGCATTCTATCATCGAAATAACCTCGACCGTTATTAAATTTGAATAAATTTGGTTTTTTATCTCAGCCCCCCAACGGAAGAAAATTCTGAAAAAATCACTTAAGATACATTGAACCATCCACAATTACGTGAAATAGTCACAATTTCCGGCCAGCATGTATCGTTCAATATACAAGCATTCTATCATCGAAATAACCTCGACCGTTAATAAATTTGAATAAATTTGGTTTTTTATCTCGGCCCCCCGAACGGAAAAAAATTCTGAAAAAACCACTTAAGATACATTGAACTATCCACAATTACGTGAAACAGTCACAATTTCCGGCCAGAATGTATTGTTCAATAAACAAGCATTCTACCATCGAAATAACCTCAACCGTTAATAAATTTGAATAAATTTTATTTTTTATCTCAGCCCCCCAACGGAAGAAAATTCTGTAAAAATCATTTAAGATACATTGAACCATCCACAATTATTTAGAATAGTCACAATTTCCGGCCAGAATGTATTGTTCAATATACAAGCATTCTATCATCGAAATAACCACGACAGTTAACAAATTTTGTTTTTTATCTCAGTCCCCCAACGGAAGAAAAGTCTGAAAAAATCACTTAAGATACATTGAACCAACCACAACTACGTGAAATAGTCACAATTTCCGGCCAGAATGTATTGTTCAATATATAAGAGTTTTATCATCGGCATGGCCCTGAGTATTAATAAATTTTAATGAAACTCGTCAATTTTTATCACAAATTCTCACCGGAACAAAAATTCTTTCTTCTCTATTTCTTATGCGTAAAGTGATATTTGTTTATCCATTGCGAGATTTGGAAATGTTCATTAATAATATAAATGTCATAAAATTATAAAAATAATTTAACTAAGTGTATACAATCAACTTATAGTTATATCGCGATAGAGGAAATTACGGGCTGAGAGTAGCATACATATACTAAAAAATTGTTTTAA
Organism: Diogma glabrata; assembly: GCA_963693315.1. Taxonomy (NCBI): domain Eukaryota; kingdom Metazoa; phylum Arthropoda; class Insecta; order Diptera; family Cylindrotomidae; genus Diogma; species Diogma glabrata. The sequence goes on from OY856187.1 coordinate 125,552,538, forward strand.
AATATTATACACATATTTAATTGAGAGCAGACAAGTTTCCCTAAAACATCGTCATATCCTCGGAAACATATTAAATATTTAAAATTTTATCTATACACCCAAAACCCACATGAGTGTATGAAACATCTTCTTTAACATAGATGCATTACAATTTCCAACCTGCAACTAGCTATAAGTCTACAGCCATCTAATTACATCACTAAAAAATCTTTAGAGTCGAATAACAAGATGTTTCAAAATTTTCACAATTTTGTCTTAGCTTTTGAACTTAATTTTAGTTATGATGCAAGTTTAATTTATCAGGTTACATGTCGTAAATTATTGTATAACATCAATAATTTATAAAATGTGTTTCACATTAACAAAACTAATTAAAGAAATTTTTATATAAAAATAAAATATACGACAAAATTTTACAAATCGTTTTGGTTAAGTTGGGCTTTTACAAAAAACAAAATTTTACAAAATTTTACAAAAAACTAGCGTGATAGTCAATTTTCTGGGCTGCGAGTTGATATTTTTGTATGACAGTAAAAAGTGTCACGACATAAATGTTTAGTGTTGCCATCGCATTTTTACGGGATGAAAAACGGGTTAACTTCACATACATATCGTCATGGAAGATTATCTGCTAATAATTTTAATGTAATAAATCAAATTTCAAATCTTCATGTTACTAGAAAATGTATTAGAGTTGGAACAATTATTGACCATATACTTAGCCCGAAATCCAATAAAATGTGTGTACTGTATGAAGACACTCCTTTAAGTTAAGTCCTTTAAGTTTAACCATGAATATTTAATAATTAATAACCGCAATAAGCTTAACAAAACCAAAACATGTACACAAATTCAATTCATTCAATTCAGTCAACTGCTTTAGACAGTTATGAAATTAATAAATTTATTCAAAATATTGATTTCAATAGCTTAAATTTTGACCAATTTTATGATTCCCTATGCAATTAAACTAAAAATTCTCTTATTGGTAAGGCAATTACTTATGGTGAAACGTATAAGAAACCTTGGTTCGGTGCCGAACTTCTCAAAAAAATGCAAATTTCGTGACAAATATTATAAATTATTTAAAAATTTCTCAACAATCTATATTATGTAAATACATTTAAGAAACTACGTCATGAATTTAGAAAGCAAATGGAGAGAAAAAAGAGTGCACTACGTAAATATGCTAAAGGAAAATATGAACAACCCCAAGAAAATGTGGGAGTGCATTAACCAGGTCTTATAACAAACTCCCCGCTAACAAAACAGAAAAAATATTCCTAAAAAAATGATGGCATTATTACTGATCAAAAAGTAAATGCTGATTCTTTAAATCACTTTTTTGTCAATATAGGCCCAAATATATGTAAGACTACAGATGTTGATGTAACGGTTACTGAAAAGCCAAATCTAACTTCCCCGAAAGTCGAACTAAATGATTTTGAATTAATAACGGAAGATGAAGTTTGTTTAATATTATCAGGTCTAAAAACTTCTTCTGCTAAAGGCATTGACAATATCTCATGTAGCTTACTTAAATCGAACACAAATAAAATTGTTCCATTACTGGTAGAATCAATAAATTATATGTTCCAAAATGGAGAGTTTCCTACCTTAAAACTGCTTGTATAAAACCAATCTTTAAATAGGGCGAAACTCAAGATAAAAATAACTACAGACCAATTTCAATTCTTTTTATAGTATCAAAAATATACGAAAGAGCTATACACAAAAGACTTGTTGCCTACCTGAAAAAATGTCAACTAATCCATAAAAACCAATACGGCTTTCAAAATCGATGCAGTACTCTCTCGGCCTGCCTCAACTGGGAAGAAAGAAAGCAGTTCTTAAACTACTAATAAACTATTTATCAAACCGTCAACAGTTTGTACAGATTAAGTACTAAAGCAAGATTTAACCAGCTTGTAAATGGTTTAAATTGGGAATATTTTTTTTATAAATCAGCTTCGATATTAAGGTTGGTGGTGGTATACATATACTTAAAATAGCACTTTTTTAACAATAACTAAAAAACTGTGCACCGAACAATTCTAAAATAATTGCAATGCTTCTTAGATTAGGTGCTTTTTCAAATGACACCCAACTCGCAAAAAAGTTTTGAGATAGAGATCGATTTTGAGATGAGATGAGATAACCTGATTTTTAGAGCTGTTCTGCCTGCGCCTCTTATGCTGGTAATCCCATGCGTTTTTCCTTGATACGAATGCTCCAGATCGTAATGCCTTTAATCGAGTAGAGTGAAGAATAATACCTTTGAGTCTCAAGCTTTGAGTCACATGCTGAAAAAACACTTTCAATAGTTTGGCATACTATGGTGATAGACGAATATGCTGTTTACGTACTTCTTGTATAGTTGCCTGTTTTGCACTGTATTTTAAAGAGATGTTTAAGTTTTTTTTGTGTCTTCAGTGAAATTCGATTGTTCCATATATTCTCTTTAGCTGTCGCATATGTGTTAGTTAGCGAATTTACTAATGTTTGTTGACAATTTTTGAATCTGCCGGTTTCTTGGACCTGTGTCACGCTGTGTCAGTTCATCCTTTTTGTGCATCAGTCGTACTACCTCAGTTGGACAGTTTGGCCTAATTTCTGGTAAACTGACTTGCAAGATGATATTTTTTTATGCTAATAAAAAAATCCGAATCCGATATATAGATTGATCACTCATGTAGCCTTGTCGCTAAACTCAGCCGTATACTTCCAACTAATAATGAACTCTCTAGTTGCTAAACCCATAGTTCCCTTTAAGAAAGTTCCCACACTGCAACTTAAGTACTGAGCAAGATGGTTATTCTCGCTGATCCTCTGGGAATGTCACATATGAGTGTGTTTTGTATAAGCACGAGTCTGGTGCGGTTTATTGAACGTCCTTGTGACTACAGTTGATGCTCCTCTGGCATTGTGAATATTCACTTTACAGAAAACTGCTCCATTTCCTAAACGCATTTCTTTTTACTCTACTTACCATCATTCACTACACTGACCTCCTCGGTACTCTTTTTCTTCGGTAATCTAGATGTTGCCGTCATAGTAATAAACTTGAGCGAGGTATGCATCCTCTTGATGCATCCTAAGTCTTCCAGCCCTTTTGACTGTTCTTTTAGTAGAAACGGTAATCTCAGTTTCAACCAGACTCCTTTCAAATATGCATTTAAAAATGAATATAACTTTATTTCAGTCAATAAATTTAAAGCTTGTACAGCGTTGTATAAATGTTAATAATTCTATAAATAAAATTACAAAATCATCCAAGCATCCAAAGCTATAACCTTAAAAAACGGTTTTTAACATATTCGCATTTTCACATTTGACACTATATTATGTTGTTACGCTTAATTCTTTCAACGTCATTTGAACTAAATATTATTCAAATCAAAAGATTGGTTTTTAGAATAATATTTTGCTTAACAAAAATGCAGCAACTACTTTTCAACCAACCCTCCAACACGTTAATTATTTTTAATTTCGCTATTTTCTTATTAATCACCACAATAATAAATTATTTTAAAAATAAATTTTTAATATCTTATCCATTTCTATTTATATAACGATTATTTTCTTACATTTTTTTACAGAACATATAATTATTACTTGGATATCTGGTTCTACTAAAACCCAATCAAAATAGACTTCTACAATAAAAAGAATAACTTTAGAAAATAAAAAATTATAGAAAAATTCGAATTATCTTTAAGAAAAAATAAAATTTGTTATAGAAGAAGCATAATATAAAAAAAATTAAACTAAAAAGATCGCATCGTCATCCACAATGAGATGTAATAATTCCAAGATACTGAGGTGGATGCCCTTTTCATGCTGTAGCTTAATTATTTTCACATTGATTGCAACAGTAAATTCAGGTGAGTCGTTTGAAGAATTTTATGATTTTTTTTGTTTTCTTTAAATTTTATGTTTGGACAAGAAATAAAAATATACATTTTTTTCTTTTATGTTTATTGACGTTTTATGCATTTTTCGTCAGGAATGTTCTATGATTCATTTTATTTATATTGATTTAAAAAAAAAATTCTTAGAATAATCTGTAGGTGATATAAAGCATAGTTTTGTAAAATATTTTTAAAAGACTATCGTGGAATTTTAAATAAAATAGTTTTACGTTTTTAAAAACAGATACAACTGCTAATTGATACCTGTCATGTCAAAGATGGGCGATGATTTTAAAAAATTACAAAGCATTAATTAAGTTCAACAATACAAACTTGACAGATGAATGCATTGATTAAAAAGATGTCGTTAAGATAAAATTTGCTCGACGAGGGTTCCAACAAAATACTAATATTACTTGAAAAATTAATCGTTCAGATGAGACTCCGCTCGGCCGAGGTTGCAAATGTCAGAGAGGTCGCTATAGTTTTCATTGCATAGTTCGCTAAATTTACTATTAGGTATTGCAATTTGCAAGTTTATCAAATGTTTGAATTGGCTACTTTAAGGCAGCGTTTCTTAAACTAGGGGTCGCGACCCCAACTGGGGTCGTTAGATTTTTTCATGGGGTCGCGAGAAATTCCCAATTTAAAACAACTTCACTAAAATTCCTATCTAAATTTAAGTCTTAAATTAACAAACTTTGCAAGGTTTTTGAATTAATTTTTCAGGGTTTTAGAATTGGATGATTTTTTAAATGTTCTAATGTTTTCTCTAATCTTTTGGTGACATTACACAATCCACAAAACAATTTTGTAGTCGAATCGTTTTCTTTTATATTTATATACATTTGTGTGGTTTTCCATTTAGCAAACCACTGTGTTTGATTTGCAATAAAACTTTAGCAAGTGAGAGTTTTAAACCAGCTGTTTAAATCAGATGGGATTTAAACAGCTGGTGATCAGTCGGTGATCACTGACCTGAAAATCAGCTGTTATGGGTGCACTTCATGGGTGTCTGTATTGATGGTGTCGCTGCCATGACAGGTAAACTAAATTGGCTTTTCGGACGAATTAAGCCAGGTGGTTCAAAAATAACATTTACTGTATGGCATCGTGAGACATTAGTGAGTAAAAAACTTTCTCCTTATTTAAATCATGTTTTGAAAGAAGTTGTGTGTGTTCGTAACTTTATAAAATGCCGCGCACATAACAGTCGTCTTTTTCCCAACTCAGTAAGGAAACGTGATCAGATTTTAAAAATCTCCTTTTGCACGCTGAAGTTAGATGGCAAAGGGGCAAAGTTGTCAAGCGGAAAAAGTTTGAAGAATTTTGGGGCTAAAAGACAAAATAAGGTTATTTTTTGATTGTTAATCAAAAGAGAGTATCCATGCTTGTTTGAAATAGCAGTTGTAGCATTTGTGCGATAGCATTTATGCGAAAATGCATTTCATTCCTTATTAACAGGTCATTCAATAAGTCCGTAGGATAAGTAAGAAAAAAACAACATTTTGACAAAACACGATTTTTTTATTCAACATAGTTGCCTTCGAGGGCGATACAACGAGTATAGCGATTTTCCAACTTTTCTATACCACTTTTATAGTATGATTTCTCTTTCTCGTCAAAATAGGCCTCAGTTTCAGCGATTACTTCATCATTGGACTTAAATTTCTTTCCAGCAAGCATTCTCTTGAGATCTGAAAACAGGAAAAAGTCGCTAGGGGCTAAATCTGGAGAATATGGTGGGTGGGTAAGCAATTCAAAGCCCAATTCATTCAATTTTGCCATCGTTTTCATCGATCTGTGACACGGTGCATTATCTTGGTGAAACAACACTTTTTTCTTTTGCAATTGTGGCCGTTTCTTTGCGATTTCAGCCTTCAATCGATCCAAAAGTTCACAGTAATAGACGCTGTTGATGGTGGTTCCTTTTTGGAGATAGTCGATGAATATTATTCCGTTCGTATCCCAAAATACAGACGCCATCACCTTACCGGCCGACTGTTGCGTCTTTGCTCGCTTTGGATTCGGTTCGTCGACTGCTGTCCACTCAGCTGACTGTCTTTTGGATTCTGGTGTGTAATTATGAAGCCATGTCTCATCCATTGTCATATATCTACGATAGAATTCCATTTTATTGCGGTTTAACAGTGCCATAGACTCCTCCGAAGCATCGATTCGTTGTTGTTTTTGGTCGACTGTGAGCTCATGCGGCACCCAATTTGCACAGAGCTTTCGCATACCCAAATGTTCATGTAAAATGGTAAAAACACTACCATCTGCTACCTTTACAATGTCAGCTATTTCGTGCACCTTCAATTTGCGATCGTTCATAACCAATTTGTGGAGTTTTTTTATGTTTTCTGGAATAACAGCCTCATTTGGGCGTCCACTGCACTCTGCATCTTTTGTGCTGGTACGACCACATTTAAATTCAGCCATCCACTTCTCTACCATTTGTCTCGATGGAGCAGAGTTTGGATAATGTTTATCAAGCCATTGTTTGGTTTCCACTGTATTTTTTTTCTTCAAAAAGCAATGCTTTATTAAAATTCGAAATTCACTTTTTTCCATTTTTTTTCAAAAACAAAAGTTGCTTCACACAAAATGCTATAACTCACGAATCAATAGTCAGATTGCTGTCAAATTTATACACGTATCGTTTGAAGGTTAGTACTAAATAAAAATCATATGGAAAAAATTCTAGTAACGCCATCTATGTGTCATCCTACGGACTTATTGAATGACCTAGTATATATTAAATCAAAATATCGCTCTCAATTGAGCAATATTAAAAATGTATTGCGACCAGCGCTTTCAGAAATCGAGCCACAATTACCGTAACTCTGCTCTAAAAAGCAAGAAGACCCATCACATTGAAAAATATTTTAATGTTTTATTTATTTTAATACTTAATAATATAACTAGAAAATGTTTTTAATTTTTATTTTTATATTAGCTGAAATGAAACTAGTATTTGTTATTTAAACGTCTTTCTTTTGAATAACGATTATTTGTTAAAAAAATGTAGGTTGTGGGTCGCCAATACGGCATTTAAAATTTGGGGTCGCAATACAAAAAAGTTTAAGAACCGCTGCTTTAAGGTATAACATCACACCATTTCGGAAATATGTTAAAACTTAAAGTTGCAATTTCCGCCAGTTGCTTTTAACGCCCCTGTGACGCAGCAGTCAATTGAAATGGCAACTGCTCGAAGATCGCCAAACCAAACACTTTCCAAAGTGGTCCTCTCACCGATTCTATATGGTATTGTGTGACTCAAAAAACTGTGTTTTTGACCAGAAAAAAAGATTTTTGTATATGGACTTTTAGTACTTTAGAGTCACAGCTCTATATTATTAATTGCAACTGAGTTTACAGTTTGACAAGTAATTTAGAGTAGGATGGCCTAAACGATGACAGCTAATAATACTTTAATTTGCTTAATTTTGCTTACAATAATTTCCATACACCAAACTCAATTATCTGTAACCCATTATTAAAAATCGTCAATAATTCGTTACTTATCACATACATTGTTTTATTAAAGGCGGTACTCTAGACCGTCTTATTGTTATTGTTATTTTTGCCTTATCTTGTTTATCAATTCATTCAAAACTTATAATATTATATAATAAACCCTGACATTCCCATTTAATTTAAAGAAATAAAGGATTACGTTCCAATATCTTTTCAGCTAATAGTCTAAGATCCGAGTATAGAACGACCTTCACCGAACTGGTTAATGGATGAAAAGTATTTTATATTAAATTAAATATGTTAATAAATATATCGCAAGTGGGTTGCCTAAAAAATTTCGGTCCAGAATATGATTAATTAAAAATTTAAAAATTAATTTTTTTTTAAATATTTCACCGTTTCGGTTAATAGACAAATGACATACCAATCAAAAGTATGAAGCCTTTAGAATATGCAAACGATAGGTTGTCTATTTTTTTCCCGTCATAACTTAGGGTTGCCAGGTATAAAAAGGCAGATCAAAATTAGTAATTTGCACCGGTCTGGTTAATGAATAAACTTTATGTCAAAATAAAGATTATTTTATTACAAACACGGTGATATAGGGTTGTCTGCAAAAAATCAGTCCTGAATTAGGGTTGCCGAGTTTCAAAAAGTGCAATATTCCTACGGATGAATACGTGCGACAGAGAGGTTCCAGCGAACTTTTTGTCTGTGAAAATAAAAAGGATAGCGATAGACTCGTAAATGCTGCGCATTATTTTGGAACAGCTTGCCAAAACTTTCAGAATTGAATTGAAAACTATTAACCAGTTGAATGCACAGAAACATTGTCTTTCGTTTCGTTCTTTATACATTCAAATAACATCTAGAATTATTATTTACAGTTAACGTATATTGTATAATTTAGTATGTATAACTTATTTACATTTCAAATATAAATTAAATAAATTTAGAATACAAGAAAAAATTTTAGTTTCATTTTTATCGCAATGGATAACAATCAAATTTTTTTAACTCAATTTCTAAAATTTCAAAGTGATTCAAGGTAGATTCATAAATTATGGCTTATTCTTGATTTATGTTAAATTTAATCAATATTGGTATATCCAGGGTTCGCAACCGAATTTTATTGGCGTGCCAACACATTTTTTTAATAATCGCTATTTTCGCGTGCCAATACATTTGTGAAATAGTACATTTTGCTACAAGAGATGAAGAAATGAAGTGGCATGCAACTTTCAATGGAAGAAGAAATCAGCTGATCTACATTGAATTTCTAAGCGATAGAGTTGCAGATTTTCTAAGAGATTAGACTGTTTTAACTTCTGTGAATTAATTTAAACTAGTAAGTTAAATAAATTTTCCTGAACTTAGTTTTGGATTTAACTAGTCTCATTTTTTATTAAGGTTGACATGTTAGGTTAGGTTGTAGTAACTGTCAACAAAAAACACAACATCAGGACGATATAGTAAGACCAATTAATACGTAGGTTGTGATACCAAAGGATCTCGTTCCCCTGCTCGAACTATTTGGAGCTTCTCATGAAGCTAAGTATTTGCGTGATTTTATAATTACCCAGGTCGCTTCGTGTTCTAGGGGGGGGGGGGCAGAATTCGTCTAGAGGGGGTCGGGCCCTCTGGGCCCCTACCTAGTTACGCCTATGTCAACAACATTTTTTTAAGCAAATTAAAACAAGTTTATAAGTGTCGAAAATCAACAAACTCATAGGTGTAAATTTTACAACTAATTATTTCATCATGAAAAAATAAAGAAGATGTATGTACTAAGATAATTTTAAAAATTCAATTATTATGTACTTACAGTATTCTCACTCTCAGCACAAAACTTATCAAATTCTTCATTATATTTTTGATTTAAGACAGTCACTTTTTTATAACACGCCGTATGATAACCAACCAATTGTGACGCATTGGTTAGCTCAACATCGTTGTATTTAAAATATTTTTTTTTTCGAAAAGCTAATTTCAATGTACATTTTTTAAAAGTTTCGCCGTTAAATTCAATTACACCATCATCCAAATTACACAAGAAACACTTTTTGGCCATTTTTTATCGCAATATATTATTAATAAGTTATAACAATAAGTACACAGTTAAAAAAAACGTAATGCAAGTTGCTACACATATAGGTTCTATGGAAGCCTCTATTATAAAACATTGCAAAGCTTGCTTTAACGTTAAATTTAATGCTCTTTGCGTTAATATTTAACACAGTGCTTGGAATAAAATTTATATTGTTTTTCATTAAAACATAAAGCTTGTTGTATTAAAAATGTCTATTAAATATTTGCATTAAATAATATCGTAAGATGCAACATTTGTTGTTGTATGACATTATAATTAAAATTACCTTAAAATTTCGAGTTACTTTGATTATTACGCACCTGTATTAAACACAAATTATTTGCTGCAATTAGTTATCCATTGTGATAAAAATGAAACTAAAATTTTTTCTTGTATTCTAAATTTATTTAATTTATATTTGAAATGTAAATAAGTTATACATACTAAATTATACAATATACGTTAACTGTAAATAATAATTCTAGATGTTATTTGAATGTATAAAGAACGAAACGAAAGACAATGTTTCTGTGCATTCAACTGGTTAATAGTTTTCAATTCAATTCTGAAAGTTTTGGCAAGCTGTTCCAAAATAATGCGCAGCATTTACGAGTCTATCGCTATCCTTTTTATTTTCACAGACAAAAAGTTCGCTGGAACCTCTCTGTCGCACGTATTCATCCGTAGGAATATTGTACTTTTTGAAACTCGGCAACCCTAATTCAGGACTGATTTTTTGCAGACAACCCTATATCACCGTGTTTGTAATAAAATAATCTTTATTTTGACATAAAGTTTATTCATTAACCAGACCGGTGCAAATTACTAATTTTGATCTGCCTTTTTATACCTGGCAACCCTAAGTTATGACGGGAAAAAAATAGACAACCTATCGTTTGCATATTCTAAAGGCTTCATACTTTTGATTGGTATGTCATTTGTCTATTAACCGAAACGGTGAAATATTTAAAAAAAATTAATTTTTAAATTTTTAATTAATCATATTCTGGACCGAAATTTTTTAGGCAACCCACTTGCGATATATTTATTAACATATTTAATTTAATATAAAATACTTTTCATCCATTAACCAGTTCGGTGATGGTCGTTCTATACTCGGATCCTATACTATAAAGTAATCCAAGATCAACTTTAATTCTATATATATACTATGTGCAGACCATGTTCATTACTAATAAAGCTATTTTGACTGACCATCGGCTATTAAATTTATAATAAAAATGTTGTAATTAAAATTAAAATAAAATAACATAAAACAACAATTATCCTTCGTTTTATAATACGCAAAAGTTCAAAAACCTAATAATTTTACAAAACAATCCTTGTTCCAAAATAACACATCTATGCGAAAAAAAGACGACGGTGAGTTGATAAATAGCTTAGATAACTTTGACAGTAATTTTCGTAATAAAATGAGATTTTTAACCGAATGAATATTAATGTTTTATAAAAGTTTTAATGCAATTTCGAGGGCTTCCGAAATTTTAAACCTCTACATCTTATCACAACATCATAGTCGACTTGCAAATTGAGTTTTATTTATAAACGACCTTAAACGACGAAACAAGTGTTTAATATAAATTATAATTATCAACCAAATTCACCTCGAATCCACCTCATGTTTCTTACTAAATGTGCATATGTTCATATATTATTATGGAATTTTGATAGACAAATTTAAATAAAATCATAATTTTTAATTAAAATTCATCACGTTACATCGTTTTTTTTATAAAGAAATTTCGTGATCAACCTTCTTTGACAATAAAAAAATGTAAGTTGTAAATTGTTTTAATTTTAAAATAATTGAATTTGTTAAAATTTTAATTTCATAAATCATCGATTTTATATTTATTTGGTTGATTTGGTTTTAAGAATTTTTCTGCAGTTTGATTATTAAATAATTGTTGTATAATAATATAGAAATAGTAAAAAATGACGATTCATATTTAATTAGTCACAAAATCACAAACAATCTTTCTAAAGAATTGAAGATATTGTATGATGACAAATAAGAAAACTACTTTTCATATCCGGCTCGAATGACCAAATATCGAGAACCTTTCACCTTTAGCTGTAGTTTAAATTTTTGATTTTGCATCAAATCAATGCAAATTAGCATTAACAACATTTGTTCATTATTATTTCTTCGTTTAACAGCAATCAAGCTTAGCTCGCATAACATTCACAGTTGTTATTGAAATTGTTTGAAATATCTTTTCAATTTTTGATCTACCAGTGTGACAACCCCGCGTACTTATGTCTCTGATATTAGCATATTAGTTAACGTTATATATGCCAATTATCATCCTACTGGCTAAAGCAGTGAGATATCTCCATTCAAGTTAATATCTTATGATTGTTACGTTACGACCCTATGTCTAGGGTTATTAATTAAAACACCAGCATTGTTATTTTAAAATATTTAATTAATTAATTTTGATTGTATTGCATTAATAGTAATAATTCTGTTGAACAAATTCACTCATTTTATTAAATATCGTCTCTTCAGACTACATATTAAATATTTTATATTATAATTATAATACTGTTATCATCGACTGACTGATACTCTTTATACTTGTGTAATCCAATATTCTAGCTAACGTTTCTTTTGAATAAGTAATTGAACTTGTGAGGAACACTGAACCAGTCAGTGACTCACTAACAAGAAGCAATCGGAGGACTACGTGCCTGGCAGAGTTGTAATCCGACGAGCTTCAGTCATGTGTGTTCGAACAGTAATATCCCCCAGTTTAGTTTAAAAACATCCAATATTCGCGCAACACAGACTGTGTAAATGGAAATAAAATAAACAGGGACTCTGACGACCCCAAAGACTGAAGAAAATGAAAGCATCACAGCAACACCACTTCTACTACAATTATTACATTTAAACGTTTCAATAAATAATTCACTCATCCCATGATTGTTCCGGATCCAAATCTTCATTCCTTCCAAACATACGATTGATACCTTAAAACAATAATTAGTAGGTATATAATTGAGTAAGCTTCTTTAAAAAAAATGCGCCAATATGTCAGGCGATTGTTGAATTTGTTGGTAATATATTAATGATGTAGTAAAATACTGTTGCATACCTATGAAATTGCTGAATCAGTTTGAAATATATATTCATTGATGTCATAAAATAGTTGAATTTTTTGATAATATACGCACTGATGATGTAACAAAACTAATGTCGGCAAATGTTGAATTTGTTATTAATATCTTCAATGATATAGTGAAATTAATATCGGCAATAATTTAAGTTGTAGTAATTATATTAAATGATGTAACAAAATTAATGTCAACAGTTGCTGAATTTGTTTGTAAGATATTAAATGATGCAATAAAATTGATATTGGCAAATGTTGAATTTATTGTTAATGTATTCAATGGTATAGTAAAATAAATATCGGCAAAAACAATTATCGAATTTGTTTTAAATCTATTAAATGATGCAACAAAAAATGAATGTCGGCAATTGTTGAATTTGTTGGTAATATATTAACTGATGTAATAAAATGTTGTCGCAAAAACATGCAGTTGTTGAATTTGAATGTAATATATTCAACGATATAACAAAATTAATGGTCGCAAAATGCAAACATTAACTGTTATTCAGAATGGTTGCAATGAATGTATTAAAAATAAGAATTTAGGTGCACAAACAAAACAGAGTTTTTGTATATTAAAAAAAAAAGCTATCAACTATGAATTTTTTTATTCACCACGAAAACTCACCATTCACAACTATAATTCGCCATTTTACTGTTTGGTTTGATAATTACAATTATTCTTGATATTAACTTCACTCGGAACGACGTTTATTTGATCTGTCGTGAAAACAACTATATGTTGATATAGTTCTCTTTGATGCAAGAAAATGCTAGATATACCCGTTTTTTGCTAACAAATTTTCTCTTTATTAATTTTTATTTTTCGTTTACTTTTCAATCTTATATTCTAATTTGAATTATAATAAATAAGTTTTACGAAAAAAAAATCGATTTTTCTAATTTTTTTTATTTTATTTTAACTAATCTGTTAGCTACAGAATTATACTTTCGAATCACAACCAAAATTCTTCTAATCAATTTTATTAAAGCGCACAAGTAAATTTTGGTAGTTATAACACAATACAAACAAAGAAATTTTGTCTTTTCTTTTTTCATGATTATGATTGAACAAAATAAAAAATTAGATGATCTAATTCTGATTTATTGTCCAAAAAATTACCAAATGTCTAAGCAAATATAAAAAAATTTCATGAACCAACAGCATATAAAATGAGATAGCAAATCAAACCGGTTGAAAAAGATATGAAAAAAAGACGATAAGTTGTTTTGCGCTGGTTAATTCACGCATAACAAGTTGTTTAGATAAGTAAGTGAGGTTCATAATTATATAAAGGGACGTCTGAATCTCTTGTATTAATTACCCTTAATGAAACTGTATTATAACTGGTCTAAATATTGTGTTTTCCACAAATGCTCCTACCTCGACTTCGGTACCAAAACATATTAATTTTTTCACTAAATTTCATTTCATTCACCTGTGTCATGTTACTCTCCTAAATTAGTTTTAATCGGCCAGGGTTGATATATCTCTTATTTTATTTTACCGCTTGACGTAGAATTAAACCCCATTTGTTTTTGAAACTTAGAAACTTTGAAAATCGTTAGGACATTCCTGATTTATAACCGTCTTGTATTTTTGTTGCACATTAAAACCTGTAGGAGAGCTAGAAACTAGCTCCGTTTGGCTGCTGTTAGTAACCTGGCGTTGAGTCACAACCTGATTCAAACTAGAACTTAATTTGTTTTGTGTCTTTTTCAACAAAAGGTATTTTAACTGCGCATTTTTCTGTTACTACAACATCAATTTTATTTTTTATGAAATTTATCTTTGCTCTGCAATTTCGGTCTTGAGAATTGTTTCTAGAATTAGTCTGTTGGCTGTATAATTGCTCATATTCACGTTTTCGATGCGTTATATCATTTACATCGCATGGTATTGTTAATAATTTGAAGCGGCTTTTTTAAGTGTTCGGGCGGTTTTCTTATTTCGCTTTGTCTGTATTCCAATTGAATAGTACAAATACTTCTGTAATGTCCCATCTGAAACAAAGGGTCTGTCACATTTAAAACATAAAATTTTCCGTTTCCTACATTCTGAATACGCGGGGCCTGTTATTTAGTAGAAATCATAAAATCATCTGGTCTAAGTGCATAGTTTTTGGCATTTGAAGCTGTCGTAGGACAGTTTGAATTGCACATGCTTCTTTTCAACTCACTACTGTAGGTGTTTTTGTCTAATGTCCTAATATTGTGTGAATTCCTTTGTGATGTCTTCTCATCTAGCTTTATGTTTCCTAATAATTGAGAAAACGCATTTGTTTCTAAAGAGCGTGATGTATTTTCTATACTATCTAGCTCTGTCACTACTTCCAACAACTTATTTATATCCGGTTGTTTGTTTAATGTCAGTTGATTTCAAATATTTTGATCCTGATCCTTACTTTAAATCTTCGTATTACCTGACTGTTGAATTCCTCCATAATATCCTCTTAAACATATTCCGGTTCAATTTTTCTCCATTATATGTTTCAGTTTTTCAAGTGCTTGAATAATCCTACCTGCATAGGCTGTAAAGGTTTCGTTTTGTCTAGAAGCATTTATGTCACCTTTTATTTTCGTAAAATTATGCCGTGTTGCTTAATTTTTCCCTAAAAATTCCAAAAACTTTCAATGTTTTGGAACTGTGAGGACGTGGTTAGAAGAAGACCTTTTAGTCTATTGCCAAGCAGTTTTAGAAATATTGGTTTTTCCGTGGCCGTCCGTGAGCTATTAATGTATAATACTCGTAGAGAGAAAGATAGTAATTCTTCCTCCAAGTTATTTGTTCTAGCACCCGAAAAAATTGTACAAATGTCATTAGCTCAAGACCCTACTAATGGTTCAATGCTTTCTCAATGCTTTTCACTATAAATTTTATGTAACGTTGACACTTTTTTTTAACTAAAACTATTTTATTATGCAATCAAATATTCTCTGTATCTAATATATAATCTAAGTTTGACTCACTCGCTCCTCTATTTCTTGTTGTTACTTACTGTCGAACCGGATCCTGTTATTTCCTTCCAAGCTCTGGTGTATTCGTAGTCTTCGTCATCCATGTATTTGCTACTTAACTGTTAGAATTTGCTCTGTTGATTTGCTTACTTATTTCGTTCTGTTGGACTATTTTGTTTTATTTGTTTGTTTTTATCCGCTAAAGCGGCCACTGACCTTCCGAGATCTGTCCGAGTAGGTGTACTAAATACTAAAAAATACGGCACCTTCTCCTTCTGTATTTCTATCAGGCACAATCTTAGCTATGAAGAATTCCCTGATGACGGTACGGTAGTGCTTGTTCGAGGAAATTAGCATCTATATGGGCTTTAATTATTGAGGAAAGCAGTCCATCACATGATAAGGAATATTAAACTAACTGGATTTTTGGAAACACCATTTGAGTTTTGTTCCTGCAAAATTTGTATAATTATCTTTTCATGAACTATTGCTACAACTATTGCGTCTATGCTATATTTTATTTTGTAAAACTAAGTCCCAGGTGGAGGAGCTAGATCATGTTAAAAAACTTCACAAAAAAACTTGTCTAAAAACGACATTTCATGTTCAACTGTTAGTTGTTACAATAAATATCAGAAATTGTAGAATAAAGTCTCTGTCTATAATTATAGTCTTAGTATTCATTCTTTGCAAAAAATTTGGAAATGAAAAAAACAAAAAGAATTTGTGACAATCACATACTTTAAGAATTTCACTTATTCTACTCAACTTTTGACAATAGTTTAAAAAAATTAGTTTTCAACTTCTAATTCCTCTGATGGCCAAACTAAGCGTTTATCCTACATGTAATAAAACTGGCTGGAAATGTTAAACACCTCCTTTCGATAGTGTATTGAGCTTTATGGGGTGTGCTGCGCTTTCTGTAGGTGAATCGTTTGGCAACATTCGTTTAAGCATTTATGCGCCTCTAACGGTATTTTTGTAAAATTAATGATGAATTAGCTTAGAATAATTTAAAGTCTTTCAATAATGGTACTGTTCGTATAAGTGCGTAATTATGAACTCTGTAGCATTCGTGAGACAGTAGTTTTTTATCACAATTACATAGGTTTGAGCATATACCTCAACCAACACATAAAATTTAATGTTGGTTGTCTTAAAACTAGCTCGTAATGGTGCAATTCTATAAAATTTTTGGTGTATCAGAGGCACAGCTTCGTGGGTTCAGAGGTATTGATTAACGTTTTTTTTTTAACTATTGGGCGGTTGATTAATCATTCATTTGTAAATTTCGAAAAAAAGTATATAGTTTTTATTTCGTTGTGGAAGTTAGGTAAACATTTTTAAATTGATATATTCAACAGATTAAATACGTTTTCACAACTAACATGCTACTGCTTAGTTGATTTTGTTACTTTGGTGTTTTGTTTGTTCTTAATTGCCATTATTGTCTAACATTATCATTGTAACATAATTTTGATATTCTGTGTTGAGTAATTTCTTATGAGGAATTTTGGTTTATTATGAGATGAAAAACGTGTTCTAGACAGAGTTGTGAAAACTTGACCATTTTTGATTTTCCTGAAACTTGGCATGTAAGTAGTATGGACAAAATAAAAAATACAACTTATTTTAAAATTTTTTTAAAGTGATTAGTTTGAGCATAGGTGGCACCCCAAGATGCATGAAAAATGAAAATTCTGCAAATCCAATGTAACTTTGAAATTAAATTGCTCAAGAACGGCTATACCGATCAAACTTTTTTTTGTTTGATAGTTGATTAATTAGTCCTTTGAAAAAAAAATTAATTAATTGTTTTTATAATTAATTTTTAAATAAAATATTAAAAAAACTTTTTTAAAGATGGCGCTAGGGTCGAAGATCAATTGGAATATAATTAATTTTTTTTCTGGAAATAGTTCTATCCTTACTCTAAAATATATCAAATTAACTCAGAGGCGTTAATTTTTGTTGTTGAGATATTTAATTTTAAAGATTCTTACTACGACTGAAATTCGAATTTTTTCTTCATTTTTTCAAACAACAAAAAATTTTAAAATCAATTAAATTTTAACTTTTTTTTTTTTAAATATAGCTCTAACCTTACTTTAAAATATATCAAATCTACAAAGAGGCGTTAATTCGTGTTCTTGAGATATTTAATTTTAAAGATTTTTAGTCCGATTAAAATTCTAATTGTTCATTATTTTCTCGAACTTCAGTGGTTAAAATTTTTTGATATATCAAACAAAAAAAAGTTTGATGAGATCGGTATAGCCGTTCTTGAGCAATTTAATTTCAAAGTTACATCGGATTGGCAGAATTTTCATTTTTCATGGATGTTGGGGTGTACCCCCTATGCTCAAACTAAGCTTTTAAAAAAATTTTAAAATAAGTCGTATTTTTTATTTTGTCCATACTACTTACATGTCCAGTTTCAGGAAAATCAGAAATGGTCAAGTTCAAATTTCGACTTTTTCACCTGCGTAGATCACGTTTTTCATCATGATATTATTTAATCAATTTATTCTGAAAATTTTAGTAAACTAATTTGACCATATTGATGGTTTCGTACTTTAAGCCTCTGGACGACTACGATGTCATCGTTAAGCTGTTATTTTTTTCAAAATATTTATTTCAAATTAAATTTAATCAAATGCAAATGAGTACCAAAAATTACAGAACTGTGTGTGTCTTTCAAAGTAGGCAATTATGGCAAACACGCTATCCTACTACGCCACCGAGGCGATGGTATTTCAAATTTCATCATTATATATTTATCTATAGTTTTTCAACCATTATTTCGATTTTTTATTTAATTTTCAATTCTAGTATATTTCTTAGTCTGAGTTTAACTCTATACAAACACATTTTAAATTGAATCGGTACTTGATCATAGATCACATAGTTATTCATTCAATACTAACTTAGTTAGATTATGAAAAATGTGTTCGTAGAGTTGAAATCAGACTAAGAAATACTCAAAAATTGAAAATTGAATAAAAACAGAATAATCTAACGATGATTGAAAAACTAAACTTAAGTAGATAAATAATGATGAAATTCGAACTTTAAAATACCATCGACTTGGTAGCATAGGTGGATAGCGTGTCTACCAAAAGATTCGAATCGTGGCTCTTGTGAGGGTCAAATTCCGATTGAAACACGTATAATAGAAAAATGGAGTTTGTCTCTCAGAGAAATTCCAAAGCATACTTGGAAACATACTTTGGCTATCCAAAGCATACTTGGATTTGGTTCGGTTTTGCAGGGAGGGTTCATTTGAAAGAGCACCTCTATTGAGCAAACAACTATCATTAAGCTTGTGTGATACTGTTTGACAGTTAAACAGTGATACTGTTTGACGTTTTTGTTTTGAAGAATGACATTTTCTTCACAACTGAGAGTCGAGAACTTGCTTGCTCTACTGAGGACTCTTCTTCCAAAAAAAGGAAATGTAGCTAGCATCTCGCACATGTACCTAGCACACTAGCATCAACATTAATTTCTCTATACAATTTTAATTAATTAAAACAACAAATCAGTCAGTATATATCATTTGTCTTAAATTACACCTTATCTATCATCAAACAGAAAGACAACTACATATCTTTAAAATCGTGATTCTTAAATAAAATTAAACATCACCTGTTTTGACAAAATCATTAAATTTATTTATAAATTCCCGTAAAACATTATAATTTCTTATTATATTTTCTTAAACATAAACATTCAATTATTTTTTTTTCCACATTTGCTCAACAACCCCTCAATTAATTTTGTATTTTTATACAATATTTTTTATTTGTTGTTTTCTTTATAGAATTTTAATTGGATAGCTTTAATTGAAAAATGTGTAGAAGATGCAGATTACATGCATTTTAAATTAAAAGTAAATAACTAAAAAAAGCGAATTAAAAGTGATCGGTGCCGATGTCATTTATTATTATTGTTGCATGGCGCCGTAGAATTTAAATAAAATAGTTGGAAATCTGTTTTCTTATGTTTAATTTATTGTAAGAATTTTTTAAGATATAACTGTTTGAGGGAATGTTATACGCTTTCATAGGTGAAGTTTTTTCTAATAAAATCGAAGACGCTAATATCTAGCTTTTTTGGAGTTAAGAAAATTAAAAATTAAATTTATAATACAAGATAAATTTATAATACAATTTTTTGTAAAATCATTAACTAATTGACAATAGTCTCAGATCAACTTAAAACTTTTTAATTCGTCAAGAAAGGTGTGCAGAAGTACTTTAAACAACTTCTAGTTTCCGGACTTGGCTCGAAAGTGGCCAATTTTTTGATTTTCGGCCAAAATTTAATATCTCGGGAGAAAGTTAATGAATTTTCAGACAAATAGGTAGGGGGGGGGTTTGGGTCGCTGATTATGATTTTAATATCGGATTTTTCCAGAACACCCTCAAAACTGTAAAAACTACCCCTTTCTAGGGTATTTTTTGCTATTTTGTGGACGTAAAGCTAAGATTATAAATAAATGCAATTTTCAAGAATATTTAAGAAGCATTTAAATTTATTTAATTATATGCCAAAATTGGGTCAAGTGGGCTAATAAAAAGGGGTTAAAACTACCCCCGAAATAATAACAAATTAAAAAAATGATATGAAAGTATTTTTCTTCCTTTTTATTTTTTAATAAAGTATTAAAAATGTTTTCACTGTAATTTAATTTTGGGGGTGAAAACTACCCTTAAAATGAAAAAATTATAATTAAGATTATTAAAGTTTATTTTAAGATTTATGTTTTATAATCAATAAACTAGAATTGTTTTTTGTTACAAAATTTGTTTCCTTTCCTCACCACCCCCAGGGAGTAGAAAATACTCTGAAATTGATAAAAACTATACAAAAAAACGTCTTAAAATTGTCTAGAAAAATAAAAGCTGATAACTTTTAAAAATATTTTTGAATTATTTTAGTAAATTTTGGATAATTCGGTTTTAAATATTGACACAATTACGTTTTTTATGGAATTCTTATTTTTATTTTACAAATTATATACATTTGAGTTATTAAGTGCATTATTTATAGGTTGTGAATCAATTCCCAAAAAGAAATCATTGACTTCATTACCAATTTCCTCGTCACTTTCGCTGAAAATTTCTTGTTCTAGAGGAATAAAATTAATATTATTTCCTTCATTTTCTTCATTTGTTGCAACATCATTTTCTTCATTTATTAGCGAAGAGTTTGTACAACTACTTCCACGGCAGTGAGTACAGGCAGTCGAACATTGTAAGCCTTTCTTTCTGCAACCGCAAGCTTTACCACAACCTGTTTTACAACCACAAACAACAACATTTAATACACTTTGAGGAGCAGCTGGATTATTCATTTTAGTAGGTTGCAAAATGCCTTCGACATTTCTCCAACCATAGTCTTCAGAGTTTAATGGATTATTTGGGTGTAACAATTCCTGGACTTGGTAATATACCCTTTTAATATGTTCACCTACAGCATCAGCTGTTGGGGGTAACGTAGCAAGATCTACACTTTTTGATTTTTTTGTTATTGATTTTTCTGGTGGAATAACATCTTCTGTCTGGGTTGAGGTAGCATCATTTGCTGATTTTTTTTTCTTCGATTGGGATTCCTTAATTTTTTCGGTATTTTTTTTCACAAAAGTTGTGTATCTAAAATAATTCAATTTATCGGGATAGCTTAGATTCAAAAGTTCTGTACATTCTAGGCTTTTGTAGAATGCTAGAGTGCATATTATTCCGACTTCAATTAGCTTATCGATATCTACGTTTTGAAGCTTAAAAATTTCCACCAAAGGATGCAAGTCTTTATAGAAAAGATTTCAAAAAATAATTTTTTTCCTTTTTTGTAAAAAACGCACTGGTTGTGTCGATCAAATATAGTTCAAATTGGTATATTGGTAGCGCGCTCGACTGATGATCTATAGATTGAAAGTTTGATACCTGAATATTGCGAATTTTTTTTAATTTTTTTTTTTAAATAACATTAAAATTATGGTTTTTTTACACACTTTTATTTTATTCATATTCATACATACATCGTCGTTTTACGATAATGCAGTTTTTAAATTTTTATTTTTAAATAACATTAAAATTGTTTTTTTTTATTCATAAATTCATTATTTTCTTTAAATAACTTTAAAATTATTGTGCTTTTTTATTTTATTATTCATGAATGAATTCAAATAAATAAATAATTCATATATAAATAAAACTTATATAAAATTTTGTTTTTGGATACTTAGAATTATCGATAAAGTAGTTCTTTAAAGTTAGTTAAAAAGTTAAGTTGTCTTTTGCCATAATTTGTTCAAGTTAAAATCATTAAAATCATTTCGATATTTACATTTCGATATTAAGAATAACAACAACTACTATAAATAACATTAAAATTATTGTTTTTTTACACACTTTTATTTTATTCATATATACATTTCGTTTTACGATAGTGCAATTTGATCGATAATGCAGTTTTCATAGCATTTTATTGCACTGTCATTTCCCGTTTCGTTCAAATTATTATATAATTTCGATATTAACAAGAAAATTAATTAGTTTTTTGACAGGCAGTGCTAAAAATCATATAATAGTGGTTTTCGATAATTATTTGCCATAATTTCATTCCTGTGAACTAAATTAAGGAAAAACAAAAACTACTATTTGAGTATGTATTTCTCTTGCAATATATGTAATAGCTTTATCATAAAAGATCGTGTTGCGTCATTTTGTTTAGTTATTTGAAGTTTTAATAAAAATTAGAATGCATTCAGGGATTTTATTTTAATTAAGTTACATAATACATATATTTATAATTTTTGTTGATGTTTTATTAATAAAACCTATTTTATTTTGAATTAGTCACAAGATATGTAATATTTATTATGAAAAATAGATCGAATAATAAGGAATAATTTTTACATTAAATAGTAAAGTTGGTTGGTCTTATGGTTTTTATAATAAGTTTATTAAAAAAGAAAAGAGGAAACAAATTGATGAAAGTACATGATTAAAGGTCTATTTCCTCACTTTTTGACACAACATTTCGTAAAATACTAGCGCTATTATGGCAGGACCAGAACCAGAAAACTGTTCTATAGTACAGCGAACATAACAGCATAGAAAAATATAGATTTTTAACAATTTTTAAAAACAATGTAGGTTGAAAACATTTGATATTTTTATACAAAAAACAGTTTAGGTTATAATATACATTTTCAAACATTAATAATTTAAACCGATTTGATAAAATGAACTTTAAGAAACTCAGTACGAAATTTCGTTGTCATTGTCGATGTAGGGGGTTGTGAGAAAGGTTCGGTGCTCAACGCGAACCCTATATTTAATTTTTATTGTTTTGGTTTATTTTTTTTATAGAACATAAAAATTAATCCCTTTTCATAAAAATTCCATTTACAGCATTTCAATTTTTCGATAATGTAGTTTTTCAAAATTATTGCTCTAATTGTCTTTTAGCCGTTTCGTTCAAATTTATATCGTTGCGATATTAATAAGAAAATTAATTATTTATATGACAGATAGTGCTAAAAATCATATAATATTTTTTTTCCATCATTATTTTTGTATAGCTTCATTTTCTGTAATTAAAATATAGAAGAACAAAAGCTGCTATTTCAGTATTTTCTTATTATTATTATTTTCAACCATTTGTCATTGATCGTATAAAAATTTATCGTTAACCTCACGATGGTTTTTGTAGAATTATAGTTAAGCAGAAGGTACACACAGAATAGATTAGAAGAGGTTGGATTATGATGGATAGTACTTAGTAGTTGTATCAAAGCCGGATGAAAAGAGCAAGAGTGTATTGGTGTGCGTAGGGAGGGGGAAAGAAGGGAGGGGGGGGGGGACGGAGCCCGCGGGATACCCCCTAGTATATAATAAAAACTATTGAAATTATAAATTTTAAGATAGAACATTGTAATGGGGTTCCATGTCCCCGGATAATTTACATGAACAGTTCAAAAATAAAAAAAAATAATAATAAACTTGTGACGTTAGTAATGGCATATAGAAAATTAAATTGTTGGATGTTTTCTTTTTAAATAAATTGTTGTGATTGAGTAGAAATATCGACGATTTTGTTGGGTGTGTACAAACTCTTTCACTCAGTTAGCCAAATACCAGTAAATGAGTCACGAATGGATTCTAAAAAAAAAAGTTTATGAAGAAATTTTATGAAGTTATTAGTAAATCTGAGGGAAGTTATGAAGGAAACGGAAAGTCAAGCCATAAGAAGATAATTAAAAGCTATACAACAGGAATTTACTATACTCAGGAGCGCGCTTGTGTTTTTATTATCCAAAGAGGACATCAGGAAAATTTCGTTTATCTGAGGAACAATTGTCAACACCTAAAAGATAAGTTCCTCTTGTTATATATATGTACATTAATATTAGTTGTTTTAGGTATTTCTATTTTTTCTGTTTTTTTTAATATTCATCTTGACATGTTAGGCTAATGTGACAAAATTAGGTGAGAGATTTCCAAAATTCAGAGATCGGCTGATGATACCGATCAGTATCCCGTGCGAAATAGTTTTCTTATTTTTGTGTAAAAGTCTAATCTAAGTCTTTTTTTAGGACCTACTGGTTTTAGGACCTACTGATTCTAAAAAAGCAAAAAATACAAAATATGTGTCTGTCTGCTGTCCGTCTGCCTGTCCGTCACATCCGACGAAATCTAGAAAACGGCTGAAGGGATTTCAAAAACTCTTGATTCTAAAACTCTTGATTCTAAAAATAGGTTTATTCAATGGTAAGAGCCGAAAGGATGATGTGTTCGATAGCTGTCCCGAAAGTGTGTCAAAAAAATCTTCAAGTTTGTCAAAACAAGGAAATTTGCATATTTTTTACAAAAAAACGTTCATTTTAAGTGATTACGTGTAGGAACATTAAATTTGGAGAAATCTTGATGGTCGGGATTGGTATGTGAGACCAAAATCTAGATTATTGCATTAGAAGTTTGTCAAAAAAATGTTGTCAAGTGTGTCAAAAGAAAAATTTCTATTTATTTTTTGAACAAAATAAAATTGATTATATGTATGAAATGTTAAATGTAATTAAACATGAAATTAATATTATTGAGAATTTTATTGCATTATAAGTTTGTCAAAAAAATATTGTCAAGTGTGTCAAAAATGATTTTCATTTACTTTTTTAGCCAATTTTTGGGAAAAAAAGTATTTAATTATTTGTATGACATGAAATTGGACATGTAGTGGAGTCATATTAGTAAAAAACAGTGATATATTTGATGTAAGAGCAAAGTTGAATTTTTTTTCTGTTATAGACATAAAAGTAGGTGGGCATGTAATTATTTAGCAAATTTGGAGGTCCGTAAGGGCCTCAAAAATGGCCAAAACTGGTTTTTTGGTGTTTTTTGAGTAGGTCGCTTCACTATTTTTGAAATATTTCGGGGCTCTAATGATCATAAAAACAAAAAAAAATGAAAAATGTTTGTGATTAAATTTCCAATCCATCTAGGGGGTTAGGCACTTTAAAAGTGCAACCTAACCTCAAAAAACCGAATCGCGTGACTTTTTTTTTTACTAAATTTATGATAAGGGGCGGAAAATTCGTCGAATTTTCATGAAAATTTCAGGGAACATGTATTTTAATAGTCTTAATATGGGATTTAATTTTTATGAAAAAATTTTAATTTTTTCGGCCACAATTGGGATTTTTCGTTAAATTTGGCCAATGGCGCCATTTTATGAGAAGTCATCCAAAATTAAATTTTTTTTTAATCTGTACTTTTTTTATCTACTTTAACCTAAGTATAATTAAAATTATGTTGCCTTAATTTAAATGCCCATTTTTGGGCATGAAAATGTTTTTTGGGTCAAAAATGTTTTTTTTACTCTCCCCACACCCATCCTCCAAACACACAGAATAATTATTTGAGACTTCGCTATGATTTTCATTACAAATTTATCAATCTTCCTGTCTCTGTGAATTTTTTCAAATTGTTTTGTCAATCATCGTCGAAACGTAGTGGGCGGAACGGTCTGAATTTTTGCACTTTTTTGACAATAACTCAAGAACTGCAAAACTCAAGAACCGCAAAATTCTAAAAAAATGCAACGAATTATAAATTAGGTGCTCTTTGAAATGACACCCCACTCGCTTGGGTCAAAAAAGTTTTTTTTTACCCTCTCTACCCCCGTCCCCTAAACACATAGAAATATAATTATTTGAGACTTCGCTATAGTTTTCATACAAAATTTACCAAGTTTCCTAACTACGTACGTACCGGAAAATTCTAAAAAAAATGCAACGAATTGTAAATTAAATGCTCTTTCAAATGACACCCCACTCGCTTGGGTCAAAAAAGTTTTTTTTTAACCCCTCTACCCCGGTCCCCTAAACACACAGAAATATAATTTTTTTAAACTTCGCTATAGCTTTCATACAAAATTGACCATAATTGGTTCCTAAATCTGTGAATTTTTACAATTTTTCTGTCAATCAGTGTCGAAACTTAGAGGGGGGGGGGGGGGGGGGGGCGGGCGGTCGGTCTGAAAGTCGAACTTTTTTTTGACAAAAACTCAAAAATCGTGCATCGCAAAATTCTAAAAAAAATTGCTATGTTTTCTAAATTAGGTGCTCTTGCAAATGATACCCCACTTGACCACATATATTAAATGGTGATTAAATAGTGCTATGTGCTAATAGTGCTCATAGTACTATGGTTAAATAGTGTTTTTACCCTTCTCATTTCCACCCCTTAATAAATCTATTTACGTGTATATGACACTTTTATATATTTTTTATTAATAACCTACTAATTTTTCTATCATTCCAAATACATTTGAAAATTTTCGATCAGTTAGGTTCGGAGCTAATCGAGGTAAGAAGACACGAAAAAAATGTCATTATTCAAAATTATACAAAAAATGATGAGGTGTAAAATTCCAAAATAAATTTTTAAGAAATACTAAAATGAAGCCTTTTCATATGATACCCTACTTGAATCTATAAAAATATGTATTTTCTCAAAGGTCTCACATCGTACCCCTATAAACCAAACGAAAACCACTTTAGTTTTACATGTATCTTCATTTCATGTGGACAGATTTGTTTTATACGCACCTCAAATTTCAAGTTCATAGCATTTATAGTTTACGAGATAGTCGATATAATGTGAAAAACTCGTTTTACTTTCACCAATAGTGTTCCGTATAAAAAACGGAACCCTAAAAACTAACGACCGCAAATGTTAACTCCTAAACTAGTCCAGTTGAACTTGATGTTTGATTGCAGGATCACACAAATTGTATCCAAAAAAAAACCGCTAATCCCTTTATACATAGAAATCATAGATAGAAATAACTCCTACAAAACTACTGTCACCCTTTAAGTTACAACAAAAAAGATTTTGATTTCAATTTCTATATCCTTACAGCAATGATGAAATCTTTTTATCACAATCAAGAAATTGTATCATATATTTTTATTTAAATCCAAACATATATGCACACGGCTTATAGTAACCAAATCTTATCTTTTTTACGACTGATGGCCAAAAATCAAATTCAACTAAGCCAAACCAATCCAATAATATAATTTTGTGTTTGATAGCCAAACATAATTCAAAAATTTTAAACTTCTTTCATCTTGCTTTTTTAACTTCAGCTATAACGTATAATGTTACTTTGGTTTAATATGAAGGTAAAGACCGAATTACACGCTCTAATTAATGGATTCAAAAAGTAACAAAATCCATTCGTAACAATAGTGTAACAATCCGAAACAAAACGAACAACTTGAGTTTATTTCGATAGCAAAATAATTTCAAATTAATTCATTTTAACTCCGATACTGTTAAGTATTTCGCAATTAACCGCTTCGTAACACATTTCATTATTTTTTGGGTCTCGTAATCTGGAAAAAAATTGATTATTAATTTTCATAAAGTTTTGCTCCTCTAGATACCGCTTTCGCTTACAAACGCTGAGTTTTTTTTATAGAAACGTTGGCGTTATCTGTATGAACACAACCTTGAAACGCATATTAATACTTAATTGATCTGACAAGTATGAGAATAGAATCGCGTTTTATTTGGCATGCATCCCATATTCTTTTTTAAACAATGTTAATAAGCGAAATGGTTTTACCTAGACACTTAAAATATATTGAATTTTGTTCGATAAAACCTTTATGTTTATGAGTTTAACCGTTAAGAATTTATTACTTTGAAACAGGCGAAGAAACTCATAGAAAGTGAGTTACTTCGAAACCACCGGTGGTGAGTTAATATTCACAATAAATTAACTGAAAGAGTGTTATTAGTAAAATTCTTTAGGGTCTTGTGAGACCTAAACATCAACCAAAAAGTCAAAGATCGTTCTAATGACGATTATTCAAATTTAAATATAGAATAAATTAATTAATTAATTTATCGCATCAATGCCGCGTGACGTCGAGTAGTGAAACAAGATTCAGCTTCTATCGATGATCGTTTATAAGATGTAAAGATTAATTATTTAAATGTTAATATACTATTTATTTCCTACAAATACATTACTTTGCTCAAAAATGGCAAAAAACGGCAGTTGCAGCCGCCATATTTGTGATGTTTCTTCACACAGCTCAAATGAACTATTTCACTTGAAGTTACTTTATGTACTCTTAGTTAACCAATATAAGTTGAACTAAATTCCCGAAGGCGTTGAACTACCGCCTGAACTGCAACTTTTAAAAGTTAGTTAAATATTAAAACTTTTGGACCAAGGATTACTGTGGTAGCTGTTATTTTATATATTTTCTTTTGCTATAAAATAGCATCACTCTGCAAATTTACATCATTTAAGGCACATTTTAAGAATTTTTAATGTTTGATTCTTAACTTTAAATTGTTAACACGGGTTTGTTCATTCTGTAGGCACCCTATATTGAACTATATTAATTTACTCATATAAAATCTAGAATCTAAAGACCTTACCGTGAATATCGTTAAAGGTGTATAGCTAGACAAAAGGGAAAATTTAATTTTAATTAAAATTAAATAAGAGTCTGTTCGTGGAAATAACGCGATTAGTTTCAATTAATTCATAAAAAACCAAACGTAATTGTCTATGTACACGGTTTGTTTTTGTTTTTTATAGTTAAAATATTAATAACAACATTAGCGTACACGAGGCTGAATAAAAATTAAATCGAATAAAAAACAAAATAATGGATTTATAATTATTCGTCAATACGACGTCACATAATCACATAACTTCACACTGCTAAATTTACAACCCAGTTGAATTGTGTTAAAATAGTACATTATGATGCTAGGACGTAAAGCTAAAGATTTTGGACGGATGTGGAGTTTGCAAATCGAGGCGCTAGCCGAGATTTGCACCCACATTAAGTCCAAAATAGCTTACGTCCGTGCATCATATACTATTTTTTATTCGCCGCAAGCAAAATATTTTAAGAAAATTTGTTTATTCTAAATTAAAATTATAAATTTTAATAAATTTTAAAATAAAAATATGTGGAACAAGTAACCTTTGACAAAATATTTATTATTTTTTTCAAATTATTGTGTAGCTATGACAACAAATGATAACAACTATTTTAATTGGATAATGAAATATTGAATTTAAGGGTTGCTTTAATAAAAATTTTTATTTTTCATAGAATTTAAACAAATGCAAATGCTTTTTACTTTCTCGGACGTAGCTATGACAACAAAATAAATAGTTAAAAAGTGACACTTTAAGGCCGTCAATCACAGTAATAAAGTAACACTTTAATATGTAGGCGAATAAAAAATATTTAAAACCCATAAATCAAATAATATATGAATAAATTTTGTTTTCTGTTGAAATTATAAATTTAATTGCACAATTGGGTAAGAAATGCAATCGTGCTTCGGATCACATCAGATCATAAATTTTAGAAGTACATATGAATAAATATGCAAGAAAAAAAATAAATAAAAACTCTTTCATCTTCCATTAATTACCTGACGACAAGAATAACTAAGATTTTATGGTTCACAGGTTACTATGTTGTAAAGTTTCGTTTCAAGACTCTCAATGCATATCCAAATGAGTAATATTATATTCACTATGAATAATTTCACTTTCAAACTAAAATAATTTAAGCGGCTACTATAAACGCGATTACATGATTATCTTTTAAAAATTAAATTTAATGTTTACTTTAATATTTTGCAAATGTTAATGTTTGCATGATTGTGTTTGAACTTGAAGTTACTGTAGTGAGAGCTGTAGTAGTATCACGATTCATGAACGCCGGTTGGTAATACTAGACGGTTGATTAGTGTTAACAATGGCAAATAACTATTATTTATAAACATAGTTGTAAATGCATGCAAGCCACTATGTTAAGGTGTCATTTAGCATGATACTGTTTTCAAATGTTTTATTTACTTGGAAGTTCGGTATTCTGAGCTAAGTATTTTAAATAATTGTAACTAATTACACTGTGCGACAAATGGTAGGGGTCAGTGATCCGCAGGAGTTCTGCCTACCGGGAAAAGTTATATCGGTAAAAAAAAAGTTATACATTTCCCGGCGTTTCGCTGAGTCACGTCTAGGAATCGAGATATATCGATTTGAAGTTAGTATGTATCATATAGGGGAAATAGTCACGTTTTGGGGACATATCTCGAGAACGACTAGTCCGATTTTCTGAAACAAATTAAGAAAAATTAAAAATTACAATTCCTTTAATCTATTGATACACTATTTCTTTACACAATCAACAGTTTTGCAGTTATAAATAAATTTATGAAGAAAAAAAATAATTTTTTGCCTAAAAAATAAAAAAATTGTATTTTAAAAAATCATGAAAAATTCAAAACGGGAAAAAGTGTCATGTCTTATTACTTTGACGTAAAGTCACATAATCTGTGCACAAAACGAGACATGGATTAGGAAAATCGATGAACGCATTTCGCTTTTATTCACAATTAAGTAAAGGCATCTCATTTTGACAAGAATATTGATTTTTCATAGAAATTTTTTTTTAATATTTTTACTGCAATAAACTCCAAAATTTATTGTTTTAAACGTATTTGGACATGTGTCTATGTGTCTTTGTGTATTAATTTTATTTTTTTTTACTTTTTATTTATTATTTTCAATTTTCAATTTTTTTTTATTTATTTATTTTATTATTTTATTTTATTATTTTTAGTATAATTTTATTTTATATTTTTATATTTTTATTATATTATTATTATTATTTATTATTATTATTATTGTTTATTATTATTATTTTTTATTATTATTATTATTATTATTTATTATTATTTATTACTATTATTATTATTATTTATTATTATTATTTATTATTATTATTTATTATTCATTATTTGTTATTATTATTTATTATTATTTTTTATTGTTTATCTATAATTTATTATTTATTTTTTATTTTTTTATTATTTATACGTTATTTATTTATTATTTATTTTATTTATATATTAAATATATTTATTTTATTTTTTTATATTTTTATTATATTTTTATTTTATTATTTTTATTATTTTTTTATTTTACTTTATTATTTTTATTTCATTTATTTATTTATTTTATTTTTTTGTATTTTTTATTTATTTAATTTTAATTTTTTTATTTTTTCGTTACTTTTTCAGTATAGTATATCAGTAGATTAAAGGAATTGTAATTCTTCATTTCTAAATTTGTTTCAGCAAAATCGGACTAGTCGTTCTCGAGTTATGTCAAAAAAAGAACCCCATACGTGACAATTTCTACAATATGATACTAACTTCAAATCGATGTATCTCGATTCCTAGAGGTGACCCAGCGAAACGCCGGGACACGTATAACTTTTTTTTACCGAT
Organism: Diogma glabrata; assembly: GCA_963693315.1. Taxonomy (NCBI): domain Eukaryota; kingdom Metazoa; phylum Arthropoda; class Insecta; order Diptera; family Cylindrotomidae; genus Diogma; species Diogma glabrata. The sequence continues at coordinate 125,583,970 of OY856187.1, forward strand.
ATAACTTTTCCCGGTAGTCAGAATCCCAGTGGATTTTGGCTGTCGCACAGTGTTATTTATTAGTGAAATGAAAAATGCAAATAATTTTGTTCACACACTTACAATTCAATAGCCGGGTTTAACAGCTTCTCCCTCAAACCTGCTGCGTTTAGGCATTTCAAGATATGAAGAGGGTTCACGTAATTCATTCTTGTCAATCCATTTCGCCCCCAAATGACACCTTCTCATGCTGGCCAAGGGTGCACTCTTTGGGAATGTGGGCTGGAGTATTCTTTATTGTTCAACATTGAGTTGTATTTCCTGCCGATGTTAAACTGTTTAACTATTTTGTCCTTTGGTAACATAAACTCCTTATTCTAGCTTACTATCTAGGATTACGCCCCGATATTTTTTCCAATTTTCGAGCCGGTCATGATGATAAAGCTCATTTGGAGCTTCCTCTTCTTGGTAAACGGGATCACAATGGTTTTACTCTGATCGAATTTTAGTTCAGCGTGTGTCCTCAAACCTTCTTCTGGCCATAAAAACTAGGTCATTCGCCTACCCAAGACATTTGATGTCCTTTTTGCTTAATATAGGCTGGTTTTCAATTACAATGTGGACTACACATGAGGAGTGATAAAACTTCACACTGTGGATATCATCTGGTAGGTACCAAGGCTGGTTTTACAATCCACAACATTGGTTTCAATTACTTTAATTCTCAGCATCTCGTACATCCTATTTGTTGTGCTGCTGTCAACGTTGATTTCCATCGAGAGTCTGATTGACTTGAAGTGTTTTCAAAGTCTCCTTCAATACTTCTTCTGCCTCTCTAAATTTTGAAGTTCTTTTGTACAATGCGTTTTTGTTGATCTCCTTGGTCTGTAGGTACGCGTGCTATTGCGTATGTTGTTTTATATCACCTTTCCCAAAATTTTTAACGTTAAAGATGTTGATTGGTCTGTAACATTTCAACTTTGTGACATCGCTTATTCGCCTCACATTTCATATTTGCTATTCTCAACAGAGTCTGTGATATGTCCAGTTGCCAGACAAGTTATGAAAATTTTCACGAGGTGAGAAACAAAAAATTTGCTCTTTGCACAGGAAGATTGAGACTATTTCGTTCAACACGAATGATTTGTAAGGTTAGAACTAGCCTACTTGATTTGCTTCTCCCTATACAATGACAGTTACTCTCCAGTTCTCAAGACGTGGTCTAATATTCCTCTTAATGCCCCCGTCTATTGTCCGTAGATAAGTACCTACCGAACTGACATCTCTGGGTTGTTTCTGTACTGCATTATTTGTGATGCTGATATGTTTCTCCATCCTTAACAACCTTTCCTCTTCCTCGGTCATATCACTGATGCTACAACGATCATTTGCAGCGGCTACTTCAACGTCTTCAGTAACCATTTTCTTCACTCAAGCCCCTTTCCCCCCATCCACATTGCCAACGTTTAATTTTATCTGTGAACGATGATTTTGGTGGACTGGCCAAACCTTTCGCCAGCTCCTAAAGTTATGATCTAACTTTTACCATCTTTTCGCCTTTAAAATTCCTTCAATTGTTTACCTCGGCGTTTGTGCTTCTAGCAGCGCAAGAGATTTCTCACAAGCCCACCTAGCATTTGTTGGGGGAAATTCTCGTCACAGGTGAATGTAAACAAACGTCCATTTCCGGCAGTTGTGCATCAAGGTCCACAAGCGCTTTTTCGACTAACCGTTCCCTTCTAGTTCTCTGCCAGAACTGATAGTTCTCTGCTTTAGGTGACACCTTAATCGCCTTAATTACGGCCGCATAGGTGGTACCTGTCCGCAGATGGTGTTGTCCCTTTTCCTGATGTATGGAAAATATAGCCATCTACGACCCATTATCCTGCGGCGTTTTGAATTCTCTAATCCGCTCCATGTTAACAGCATTTTTTGATTCCGACAAAAAAGTCTCCACGAGGCACTTCAGGAACATAGTCTTACCACCACCAAGTCTCCGCCCAAGTGCGATGTCTTGCTGCCCCGGCTGGCAAATCAGTGGTAACGGTGGTCTTCTATGTTAACCGCCGCCGTAGTGGCTCATCCAAGTGGCTCAATTTGGGAGTTGCTGTTTGAATAGGCATTTATTTGGCGTTACCTGTTCCACATTTAGATTATTTGTTTTGCACACCATGTATAATTATTATGTTGTGCACGATTTACCATAACATGGATAAGAAATATGTGTAGTGCAAAAGCACTCTTTATTATGACCCCTCTGTATACCAAGCATTTTAGGAGGTAAATTGAAACCTTGCATGTTAACAATATTATTTTTTTTGCTTTTTGGAACATTTTTGTCAATTAATCCACATTTATTAGATTTTTATTAGATCATTTCTGCAAATTAAAGCCATATTACTTCAAAACGTCGGTGATCTCGAACTAAAGTTTATTTGCCTAATAAAATCTTTCGAATAATTATTGGATCGCTTGCTATCATTATGTTGTAAGGTATAGTGTTAACGTTTAAATAATTGTAGTGAGACAATAGCCTGTCTATGGTTGGCGTATGATAAAAACGATGAAGGATTCGGCGTCTATCATTGCTTTAATACATTGAGCGCTTCGCGTTTTAGTAGTACTTTCAGATTCTTAAAGTTTTCCGCTTCTAGAGAAACTAATTTTAATGAAACATTTTACTAAACAAATCAAAAATTCCTTTTCATTCACGATAATCGTTCAAAACACTAGAAATATTTATTCTGAGGAGCTTAAAATTGTTATTGTCAGCAAGTGAAAAATGGAGGTTGCTAATAGGTATAGCCACGTGTTGAGTACAGCAACCACTCGATAATGTTTCCCCAAAACTTTTTCTTTTCTGATTGCTCATCAGCTTTTCGCTAAAACTTTGGTTTTAATAATAGTAAATTGTTTAGTCACTCTTTTGTGCGACCAATATTTTCCTTTACTTCTACAAAAGAATTTTCGAATTATTATCAATATATTGTAATAGATTTTCTAGCTTGATTGGTTGTAGGATTTCCGTAACTGAATATCGTGTTCTTATATACATGATGACAAAACCGGCTCGAAGGACCATATGTTAATTCCAAAAAATTGATTTGATATTATAAAAATTACAAAAATAATTAGTGTAGTGCCGCAGTTTTACCAAAACAGCTTAAAAAATTTAACATTCAATGATCAGCCGTCTTTAATAATTATTCGTATCGCCGTCCACCTTCCCAAAATATTTTTGACGTTGTTTCTCCCACTATCTTTTCGACGTTTCTCTCACTACCGTCAAACTATCACTTTAATTTTTTTCATTAATTTTTAATTTGTTTATGAACATGCGTAAACGTAGTAAACATTTAACTTCCATGCGCTTAGAGTCATCCACATTATATGTTGTTGAGGAGGGGTCTGTATGTTGCTTTATCTATAAACAAACCTTTCTCCTTCTTGGTCACATCTGTGATGCTCCAATGATGCTTACCATTTTCTCCACTGAACCCTTTTCCTCCGTCTTCACTGCAGTAGTTTTATTTGATTCGTAATCGATGACCGTTAAATTGGTATATTTGAGGATATTCTCTGCCATCGATATGGCAGCCTTCGACCTTTTGCCGAATTTTAAAGTAAGTAGTTATCTTGTGCTCTCATTCCGACTATGAAATACCTTCAATTCCTTAATATTTATCCCGGCGTTTTGTGCTTTTAGCAGCGCAAGAAATATCTCACCAGTCGGCCTATAACTCCTCGAGCCAAATTCTCGTCACAAATGATTGTAAAGCAACTTTCACTTGGTAGTAGTCCCGTTTGTCGGGACGAGCCCGTTTGTCGCTTGCTTGTCGTCACTCTCGCCAACTGATCTCAACCGCTTCTTGGACTAACCCTACCTCCTCGGTACGGAGTGGTCCTGGGAAAGTTCTTTGCCAGAGCTTCCACCTTAATTGTCTTTAATACATCTGCGTAGGTGAATAGCTAGCCTAGCTTTCTGCAACTCACCATGAATTCTCTAGTCCGCTCCGGTTGGCTTCTGTGCTTACTCTTTTGACACATTGTGGTATGGTGATAACCACAAGAGCTGAGTTGCTCGGCTGTGCTCTTTATTGGAAACTCATCTTTTCATCAGAAGCCCGAAAAGAAAACTCACCTTCAATTCTGCAGCTTGTTACTTCTCTACCTGTGGTGGTGAAATTTCTCTTTACTTCATTAGCTTCATTCCAAATTTATTATATATAATTTTATTATTCTTTTTCTTTTTTGTGCCCACAAGTATAAACATTCTTAACACTCTTAACCGGCTGTCTGATATCCAAATGACTCAATTCGGGAGTTGGTTTTTTAATGGGTCCTTGAACTTATCTGATCCTTAACACGGGTCGCATGGCTACCACTGGCTGGTAAAGCCAATCTTCAGTATATTGTTAAATGGATTTGGGCAACTTTAACGATATGTTGTAGAGATCTTTAAGGCCGTCTTAAATCGTACTAAGGCAGATATGAGATAGTAATCTTTTTAATTATTTGTCTTAACAGTTGGGACATTTAACATATGATACAGAGTCAGAGGAGTTTGCAATGAATTCGTGATAGTGCATCCTTTCCTACATTTCTTCTTGCCTTTGCTCCGTATATTAAGTATCGCCCAGTTTTGGTGAATTTAAACAGGAGTTTTGCCATAACCCGACTAGAATTGTGTAGAATTGGCAACCGAGGAGCTTTTTTGGTGTAAAATAATAGCTACTGACGTTCTCGCTGCAGGCAGAGTTTTACTCGAGATCGTGGTCATATGTAAATCAAGTGATATCTTTTATAGCATATTTGACGTATTTTGTTAGATAGCTTGGTTATCGTTAAAGCAATGAAAACAATGTTAATAGTCATTGTTTTCATTGCTTTATCATTTCATTTGCTTTATCATTGCTTTATCTGAATCAATTTTACGACAGTTCGTTGAAAAATAATTCGCAGAAAAACAATTCACAAAAATATTAATTGAAAAAATTAAAACGTTTTTAAAAAAATCGTGCGAATTTTAAATGAAAAACCTTAATTGCGAAAACAGTTGCTAGGTGATTTACCTTCGTTAGGTATTAATTGTTCTTTACAATTCATCTGCACAGTTTGACAAAAATTTGTAAAACTTCAAAATGATTTTTACAATATTGATATTGGTTTTCTCACTTGATTGATGATAGATTCACTTTACTGAATATGATGTTCTTGTTAATGATGGTAAATCCGGCTCGAAGCACCATATGTTAAGTAGGATATCAGCACATCTGCTCATATCTAATTTTGTTTGTTCTTCAGACGAATTAATGATGAGGAAGTTTGTGTAAAACTTAAGATAAATGGATATGGAACGTATGGTGGTGGAGTTCTTTTTATAAATATTGTTCGGGTAATAAGATTATTTAATAAAATCACAAGCATTGTGCCCTTTTACGCAGAAAGACTTAACCTTTGTGTAACTCAGTTGAGAAATGCATAATATTGGTTTAAAAGCTTTAAAACAATCTTTAGTTTTTTAAGTAATTAACCGTCAAACGATTTATTAAAAACAAATGACAAGCAATTTGTTTCGTATCAAACAATTTATTATGCGCATTCACGGTTCTTAAAAATACAAATTCTTCTAAAAATTTGCAGAACAAATAATTTACGTGAGTACTTTGATTAATATGATTGATTAGAAATAATATTTTAGATACCATCATCAACATCAATAATTACAAAATAACAAAACAACATAAATATAGTTTTCACTTCTCAATTATATTTGATTATCTGATTTGTGGATATATTTACTGATCCAGTAAGCGGAACAATATTATGATTCATATTTAATTTTTCAACTAATCACCATCATCATTCCTCAAATTTAGTTTAACTGAAAAAAAAATAATAGGAACATTAACCGATTTCTTATAATTATAAATGACATGAACATTTTTTTTTGTTAATAATATTAATTTTTTTTTGTAGATTAGATTAAGATAAAAGTTTATAGTTATAATTTTTCAATTTATTTTGTTTACTTTAAGGTCCAACAGTAAATCGAATATCTCGGATGATAAGAGAAACATATAGCAATGAAGAAAGTAGCCTGAACAATAGCACATCGAATGAAGGTGAATTTCTGAATTTATATATTGTTTGAAATATTGTTAATTATCTTTGTTTTAGATACATGTCTAATGAATGGTACATCAGTTCAAAAGTCTAATATTATTTGTGCAAAAAAGGCAGGATGTCGGGCGATACAACAAACTGGACAATGTTGTCCTGAATATCAATGTGGTATGTGTGGTGTCATTATGAATTTTTTAATGATTAAAGTTCACGCGTCGTTTTCAATGTATTACAAATGTTATATCATCAAAACGTAGACTCGCCGCTAAGAATGTCATTCTTTTTGCCCTTCACAAAAATTATCTAATACGCTTGCAATAAATATTACCCAAGGGTTGATAGGTATTTCACCAACAAGGCACAACTCTTCATATTCTTTTTTTTTTGTCAAAGTTAGCATATTTAGTGGTAATTATAATAAAATAAAATTAAAGTTTCTGAATATCCGAAGATACCATGCCAACTAGCGATTAGGATTAAGTTAAAATTAACTAAATTCACTTCATAATAACAACAAATGCAATTAAAACTTAATAAACCTTACGTGATTGTTCATTTAGGTTTCAGTTGATTTGTAATTGCGTGCAAATTGAATTGTTGACTTAATGAAACAATTTCGTCCTTTCCATTTTTGGGTGTCAAAAAATTTATAATTATTTTATTGTTTGTTATTTATTATTATTTTATTTTTATTTATTACTATCATTCTTTGAAACATTTATTGAGTTTTTCAATGAATTTACATAATTCATCATAATCATTCATTTAATATCGGAATCTTAATAAAGCACAACCATCACCCACACTACAACAAATTTAATTATTACATTAAAAATTACAATGTCTCATTCACCCATCATTTGTAATTGCTCCAACCCTTCATGCTTCTTCTTTACTGGCATAATATCATAGGGAATAAAATATAAATTAGTTCAACAAAACAACCCATCGTTGCACTAATAATACTGGCGATTTTTAAACAAGAAAAATAATGCAATGTTATAAAAAAAATTATTGCGTCAAAGCCACAGACGATTATTGTATACTATCAATAATCAACGATTGTTGAATAAAACTGTTGATATGAAATAACTCAATCTTTGCGCCAAAGACACAGACGATTGTTGAACAAAGTTAAAACCTCAAACCTGATTCAAAATTTTCTATCCAACCGATACATTTCGGTCTCCTTAGACGGATTTTCGTCTAAGTCTAAACTAATTAACGCTGGTGTACCTCAACGCTCAGTATTGTACCCAACCATATTTTTGATTTATATCAACGAATTGCTGAAAATCACCAGCAACCCAATAAATAGTTTTGCAGATGATAGTACTCTGCACAAGTCGTTTGAGCCCCTTCCTTCAATGCACGAACGAATTAATCCCGCCCGGAGAGACGCTGGCATAAACGTGAATAAAGACCTAAGTAACAGTTGCCGATTGGGATGACAAAAATCTGGTCAATTTCAACTCTATCAAAACACAGCTGTTGATTGTTTCCAAATTAAAGACCGAGTTCCTCAAAGATATTTTATTCAGTATGTGTGATGAACCAATAGGTGAATGTAAAAACATTCGTTTATTGGGTGTCACAGTTTCAAATGATCTACTCTGGAACGATCATGTAATGGCGATGGCAAAAAGCGCGTCTAGAAAACTCGGTCTCTTAAATAGATGAAAAAAATTTTCACTCCATACCAATTGCTCCATGTTTATAAATCCTATATTTGTCCCTGTATGGAGTACTGTTGTCAAGCTTGGGGTGTGGGTGATCGATATTTGACATCAAAATTTGATTCTCTTCAACACCGTCAAACTGTTGCTGACCTAGTTGTTTTTTACAAATATTGTCATTAACAGTGTTCAGATGAAATGAACGGCATCATATCTCAATCTTATTCTTAACCCCGTACCACTCGGCAATCGGCTAGCGCAACCAGTCAAACGGTAGAGATCTCGCACAATCTCTTGATCTTTCACAATCTTTAACTGAAAAATATAGTCAAAACCATTGCTAAATAAAACTTCTAATCTGATATGCAAAATTTATTTTTTAGTTTTCAGTTCGTTTCTCTCTATAAGTGTATTAACTATTTTGTTTAATTTCTTTTCTTTGCCGTATGTGGATTGTTTCGGTGTAATATTCTCCACTTAATATGATAATTTTTTTTTGCTGTCAGATATTTAATTTTTGATTCATACAAACTATGGTATTCAAACAGTAGGCTTTGTTTTTGCTGTCGGCAATTCTTCTTGTCGTCGATAATTTTGCTTTGTCGTTATGAAAATTCTTTGTTGTCATATTTTTTTCTAACAAAATGAAATATAATTTTATCTTAGTAGGCGCATAAATGCTATAAATTTGTAATTTATGTTTGACAAATAAACATAAACAAGCAATCATTTATGAATGAAAACGGACATTTTTATTATTTGCAATTTTACATAATTTTTTATAAGCTGAATAATTTGTAGAAAAAACTTTATTTAGAAACTAATAATTATTATCTTTTAAATAAAATTATAATTTAAAAAAAATTATCTCATTAAATACCACTCTTCATTGAAATTTTTGTCTAAAATTTTTCAATTTTACTCATTAAATTATTTTTAAGCAACACTGCTCAATCAAACCACTACTTAAACCACTCGTCCTTCGGACTCGTGGTTTATTGTGCGCTTTGATTCGCAGTGTTGCTAAATAATTTAATTCGTAAAATCAAAAAATTTTCGAAAAAATTTCAATGACTCGTGGTATTACAACCGAAAACACCACCATTGAATCATTTGACCTATTACAACAATTGGTCTCACTCATTAGCCTAAGAATTCCAAAGAAACTTGTTTCTCTGTGTAATCTGATATAAAATCGGACACAAACTCTAAAAAATTATTCGAAGTAGCACTCTCTGATCTTTTGAAGATAACATCTGTTCCTAACTAAGATTATGCACTTGAACCGGTATCTTCACTTAAGCGATAGGCTTTTATGGTCATGGAAACTAAATAGAATAGACTACTAGAATATTGTCAGCTATTAAAAGATACGAACAACCAAATTACTTAATTCGTTAGAGTCTATAATATCCTTATTTTAGTCATGAAGCATTATTTGTTGGAGCTTGTCAGCGAATTGTGTTTATTGCCAATCAAAATAATTTAGATCTGTATCATGCTTCCCATAAAACCGTGGTTGATAATTGATTACATCAATTAATCAGAACTTGTAAATGGCGTTCGTATTCGTACTACACTCCACTTGTTTTTTAAACAAACTATTCAGCAATGAAGCAACCACTGTCGTATGCAGTTCGACTGTAACTTTGCACAACAGTTTTTAGAGCACCATATTCCCTAATCCCTAATTAAAATCTAAACTTAGTCTCCTCCAACGTTACTTTTACACAGATTGTGCAAATGGTCAATAAAAGCACAGATAAGGGAGAGTGAAAATAGGGGATTTGAATATTGAATTGGTTATCTTTTGTGTTTGCTTAATTTAAGAATTATTGGGTGCAGTTTAGAGAATGTTGAGCTACAGTAGCGTCAGTAGCAGAATCTTAAGACAATAATTCGGCTAAATTAATCAACATACTAATACAATTCCACTTTGTTTAACTAAATCCCTTCTTTTACAGAAAAATTTGATTTTCAAAGATACCCACTCTACGTTTCATCTGCTGCTTATGTTTTATTAGATAAATTAGATTTAACCGTCGTTGAAGATATTATAACAGAAATTCAACGATTTTATCATGGATGGCGATGTTATGTTTATATAGTTCGCCGATCTTCTAGCTTAATTTGATCTAAGCGTATTAGAACAAACCCTTAAGAACTCGTCGTTGTGGTATCCTGTATAAATTGCACGACTTCTTAATGTCTAAAACAAAGTTCAAATGATTTCCATTTGATCAAAATCGGCTTGTTTTGTTAGCATTTATTTCTTATTTAAAATTTAATTATATTACTGTCAAAAAAAAGTTGGTCCGTCGAGCCGGTTATCTTTGCATTTTAAAAAATTTTTTTTTAATAAAATGTGTTATGTAGTAGGCATTACAATAAGTGTCACAACAACACATTAAAATAGTTCAAGAATAAGGTTTCACAACAACATGCGTTTTAAGATGTTGATGGACCCAAATTTTGATTTTGTTTTTTAAAGAATAAATAACTAAACCGTAACGCACTATTTTCGTCACTAATTAAAGCCTAAGATGTAGAGGTATATAAAGGCTCGTTTTTTTCAAGCAAGCAATAGCGTACCATCATCAATGAATACTCCATAACTAAGATTATTGGTGCTAAAAATTTCAGTTGTTTTGTTTTGTCAGTGAGACTGCTTTTATTGAAGCCTAAATAGCACGTTGAAATGTAAAAGTTAATTGGATTTTTTGCTGTTTCTCTTTAGAATGCACAAAAGATGGCAAAACATATGGAAATGGAGAAAAACTTTTAGAACCACTTAGACCATGCCGGGTTTGCTACTGCCAAGGTTAGTATTTAATCAAAAACCAAACGAAATACATATTCTAACTTCAATTGTTTTTCAGGTGGTGAAATTTTATGTAATCCAGTAAGATGTTATATTCGTAACGATTGTGAACCCAAATATATAAACGGACGTTGTTGTCCAGAATATGTTGACTGTCCTACATTAGAGCAAGTTTTGGCTGCATCAAAATTATCAACAACTCTAAGTCCATTGAACAACAGCGATGAAAATTCCAAAAACAATTCTAACGAAACCTCGAATAATAATAATGACAATCCGTTGGGAATAAAAATTAAAGAAATAACCAAAGTAGAGGAAATCCGAATTACGAACGAAAAACCTAAAACAACATTACCTAAAATAAGTCTGACAACACAATCTTTAATTTCAAGTTCAACGGAATTAGTAACGGAGACTTCATCACCAATGTCCAAAGAACTTGCAGATACAAGCAATGTTGATTCAACACAAGTAGATACTATAACTGTTAGTCCTTCAATAAATCCTACAGCAGAGAAGGACTCTGTTACATCAACAACTTCGATTGAGTCAACAACGGATTCAAATCAATTACCTCCATCTATTTTACATATTGGTGATAGAGTAATAGTGGTTGGGCATAATAGTCATCCATCCCCAATAACTGTTGTTGAAGTTGAAGGACTACAACGAGGGGATGAGACAATTGACGAAGATCTTGATTTTTCAAAAAATGTTTCCAGCAAAATAATCACAGATCACCAAGATCATGACAACAGTAACAATAGTATAATATATGAAAATAACGAGATCAATGAAAATTTAACACAAATTAACAATGAAAATTTTGATGAATTATTTAATAGTTTTAATGAGTCGATAAACTGGGACTCAGAGTTATCCGTACAGAATACAACACAAAGTAGCTATTTAAATGAGACACACTCATTAGAGCTTGAGCAAGAAAACGATACGATCGATGATCATGTTGCTTCGAGTAGTGATAATATTCAAGTTCTAACAACAATTAACGATACAGTAATTGAACAAAATTTACCCAGTTCCACAACAGAAATTACTGAGAAAAGTAGTGATAGTAGTAGTGTTATAAATAGTTCAACTACAGAAAAAAATGATCATAATAGCGATATTGACCCAAACTCTCATCACAATTCACAACAAAAAACTTATGTCGAAGATGATGAACTACCAAAACATGAATTAATAAATCCAGGTCATGCATCAATTCCAGAAGATTTTAGCATTTTTGGGCGTGATCAAGATTTGGTATCATTGGATACAATCGAACCAAGTTATGCAGATAAAAGATTATTATCTGAAGCAACACTAGTAGCTAATAAATTAAGCAAAACTAGTAGTAGTAATAATAATAGTAGTGGTAGTAGTATTAATAGGAGTTCATCGACAAATGAACAAACGACAAAATCCAAATCAATAACAAATGGGTCGGAGGTACAAAATAATAATAATAATGAAAACTTTGTTAATGATTTTGGTTCTGGCTCAGGATTTGAACCATTACCGACATCGACGACGAAACATGTTGTAGGAACATCAAAATTAAGATTTGATGCAAAGGGAGCATCAGAAGAGGAATTAGATGGTCATGATAGTTTGTTTGATAAAAGTCATCATGTAAATATTACACCGGATGATAATGATGATAATGTTAGTCATTACAATGAACATCATAGTCAATGAAATTAAGTTTTTATTTTAAATTTAATGAAATTTTTTTTATAGAAAAAAATTTTTAGTAATTATTTTAAATAAAATTGTTTTTTTTTTTGTAATTTTAGAGTTTCTTTGAATTAAATGTTTTTGAGTATATTTGTTGCAAATAAATATTAATGAATCCGTATCTGGATACTTGAATTTGAATAGATAAGCATTGAATCGGCAAATATTCCTTTCTAAATTCATAGTCAGAATTCATATGATTCAAGTGAAGATCACAGTGCAGGAATTGGCCTCAATTGTAAACAAATGGTTGCTATTAACCGTCTCATCTATCCTCTTAAATTAATTTATCAACATATTTCTAATTAAGTTTTAAGTATTTATTTCGAAATATTTATTTGAAAGCTAACGAAGAAAAAAAATGAATTTGAAAACTTAAACATATCCATATATTAGTTATATACGAATAATTATTCCAATATTATATTAGAAAAAAATAAAATAAAAATAAAAATTCTTATATATTTAAAAATTTACGTTTAATAAGCATTAATAGAATTAATAATTTAAAAATACCTCGTATATACACGATGTTTTTATTAATATCATAATTATAATAATTTAAAAGCTTATTTTAATTATATTCCAAAAATTAATTAAATAATTTTAAAAAATTATATTACTTATATTTTTATTTTTTATAACTATTATTTTTATTAATCATTCATATAATTATCCTATGAAATAGAAAATTTAGAATATTTCAATATTATTGTAGACTGACTGCTACGAGGTAATGTAAAAAACATTGAAAACAAAAGCCAAAAAATGGCGTTCTTGTCCACTGTAATTCTAAGCAATTAATTGTTGAGCGTTTTAAAGATACTTTGAATTTTGAAATTTGAGGTTTCAGTAATTTTAAAAAAATTAAGCAAAAAAAAGGCCAAGTTGAAAAGTTAATCGAATGTTTTCTAATTTTATCATAAAATTGATTATTTTTAAATAATTTATACATTCCTTATAAAACGTAAATTTTAATAATATTAATAATTTTATTTAAAATAAATATTAATTTATAAACGAGAAAAGTGCCATAAAATTTAGAAAAAAATTAACATTGACCACTTTACCAACATTAATAAGGTTTGAAATCTGAAACAGTAAATGAAATAAAAACGAAAATAAGTGAACTACCGTTTAGAAAATTTTGTGGCAAAAGAAAAAACAGAATAAAATAGTTAGGTATTAAGTAAAAAAAACTACAGATAACATTTCGATTAAGAATAAAAGAAAATAGTTTATGATATTAAGGTATCGTAAAAGAAAAAAATATTTATTGTTAGGAAAATGAAATATATAAGCAAAAACTTTTAGAAAATATATTTTAAAACAAATTATTGAAAAAATGTTTTAATTAATTGAAGTTTTTACTAATAATAATGAACAGCATAGCATTTCGTTGAAATCAAGTTCTGTAAAGGAGTAGTATTTCTGTAAAGGACAAGTGTAACTGGGGATGACGGTCCTCAGTTACACTTGCTTGTCTATACTTATTCCAATTCTTAGTATTGTTCTTTTATAGGTAGGTAAATGTTATAATTCATAAGAAGGAAAGTATATGCGTTAGAATATAATTATAAATGTGTTTAATTTTTATGGTAAAACATTTAGTAAAGAGTCGACTCTGTAAATCAACATGTAGTGAGTTAACTTTTAAAAGCGTTAACCTAAAAATTAATAACAACTATCCTAGGGAGAGAAATGACGATGACATCAAAAACAACTAGTGGGAGATGGTGTGACCTTAGGGGTCACGCCTAGAACTTCCGGTAAAGTTAAAAACTAACCAATTGCCAGGACACCTGGATAAGGTATTACGATCACACCCACCGGTCTACTTTGGGACTGTAAATTTAAATAATATGATTTCGCTGGCCAAAAATGTGTTTAATAGAATATAAATCAAAATAAAAAGGGGAGTAGGAGCTGGGAGTTTTAAGGCAAATATACGCATTACTGAAATATATTTATTATGTATCAATAATAATAACTTACATTTAAATAGGATTACACAAACATATACACAATACACACAAATATACACACTTAACTTAACCTCCAGACTGCAAACTAAAATAAGTTGTCTTGACAGCTTCAGGAGGTCTTGAAACGTGAAAATATCATTAAAATGTCGATATCAAAAATCATATAAAAAACAACAACCTAACATATCGGTTGAAAAATCACCAGTTGTTTGACAGACACCGACGCGACGACTGTCAACAAGGCATCCCAAAAGCTTATTAGTTTTTCTCATGTTAACTGAAACGTTTAACCAAAGATTTGTCAAAAAACACTTCATAACTGTAGATCAGCCTTGTGATAAGTGATAAGAACAAATAAAGCTGTCTAACCGGAAGTGACAAACCAGAATTTGTAAAATTACTATAAACATTTCAAAAACCTCTAGGTCTAAGTTTCAACAAATTTGAATGTCTGGGATGAGTGTTTTTGAAGTTTCAAATAAACATTTGCTCAAGCGATCCACTTACTAAGACCTGACCTCTTTGTCAAATTTTGAAAATAACTCAGATTTGTCATATTCAAGTAAGCCTGGATGTGTTTTCAGCTTATTTACATACCAAAGTTACATCAAGACCTCATAAGTTTGAATAAGGAAAATAACACGTACTTTTTCATATTCTTTTAAAAATCTCTTAAACTAAGATAGCGATTGTTTTTATAAATCTCATTATAACTGGCTGACATGATGCTAAACAAAATGGTACTTCAATGACCTTGCTAGAAATTTTCATGATCATAATATTTGCAGAAGACGATTTTCAGTTTTTTGGAAACTACTAAAAACAAATGAGCGGATTTCGGTAAAAAAGATACATCGATTGTGACCATTTTCGTTGAAGTAGGGTCATCTGTTGTTAAGAAAGCGATGGACAAATTTTTTTTCAAATACGACGACACATACGCACATATACACACATACATACTGCCAGCTAAAAGTAGTCTAAGCTATCAGGAGGTTTTAAAACGTAAAGATTCATAAAAATTCACATTAAGAAAATCGACCCAAAAACAATAACTTGGAAAGTTAAAAAACAACAAAAGGCAATCCATTGCTGCAGATGCAGTTAAACTAAAACGTGTAGGATCGTCGATCAGCAGCCAAATTCCGTCCGTTCACGTTCACTCTCTATGTGAACGTATAAACAAAATTTTTTGTAACCTCAATATCAGAACGTGACCCATTCACGAACCTAGTCCCAAAATTTCGTTAATAATTTGTTATGAAATCTATGAACCGATCTCGATTATCTCATTTTAATCACAACAACGGCATCAGCAAATGTATCCGAACTCCAATTTCAAAATTATCAAACACGCTAGGTATTTGAAGGACAGGAGATCTCTAAAAGCTAACAAACCAAGCTGATACTTACACTTTGGATATAATGTTCTTTGATGTTATTTTGTCTTATTTACGCATGGGCATACTAAGAATTCGTACTCAAAAACCTATTACATATACTGAAGACAAGACAAACCAAAAAAAATTTAAGATTCTTTCTAAGACCTGAAGATGTTATCAATAGTTTTCCCGGTATGGTATTAAAACCATGGTAGATGGCTGTAATACTGAAATTGGTGGTGCAAAGCTTAAAACTTTCATCGAAACATAACGTTTTCATCGTAACAGTAATAACAACAGCGATTGCACAACTGAGCTGTCTTCGATGTACAACTTTGTACAACTGTACAACTTTATTTTTATTTTAGAACTTTCGAGGGTAACAAAAGAAGTTCTAGTGAGGGTAACAAGAGAATCTTCAAAGTAAAGTGAAAATCAAGTTATGAAAGAATGACAATCAATTTCATCACGTCTAAGATACAAAATTTTTAAATATGGCTGACGTTTGATCACACAAAGAGATGCAAATATGGACACTAATCATGTGTTTATTATTATTTTTTTTTGTTTTAGTCTCACAGATGGGCACCCGGTATCTGCCAGATTCAGTCTCCTCAGTTTAATATCACAGAGTCTTTCTTCGAACTTACTTCTGGCGATTATAATCAATTTCATCCGTGTACCCAAGACATTTAATGCCCTGGTTACTCAATATAGCCAGAATTTTATCCACCATCAGATTCCACATGAAGATTGATAATACCCCACCTTGCGGACAAGCCCTAGTCGTGCCAAGGCTGATTTTACAAACAAAAACCTTGATTTCTACCCCTTTAGTTCTCAGCATCTCAGACATTCAGTCAGTTGTAGTGCTTTTACCCTTTTTCTCACTCAGAGCCTTCTTGACCGCTCCCATAGTGATGTTATCAAAAGCTCCTCAATGTCAAAAAGGCGATTGTCTACTGCAGTTCCTAATTCTTTCTGTCCTTCTGTACGCGTGTTGACAATCTTATATAGGTGATCTCGCCAAGATATTAGATCTGGATCTTGTGGTTGTTGATTACCTTTACTATCGTTTTTAACATGAAAGATGTTAAACTGATGGGTCTATGAGAATTCAGCTGGGTGACACCTTTGTTTCTTACTTTTGGAATAAACATCATTTTTGCCGTTCTCCATTCTTCTGTGCCAGACTGGTATTGAAAAGTGCCAGACTGGTATTGAAAATAAACGGCAGGTGTGGTAATAGCCACTTCTGCAAGAGAGGTGGGACTATTCCATCCACTCCTGGTGCCTTGTATGGCTGGAAAGTGCATATATATGCCTTAATAAGGTCCTCCGTAAACAATGCGACAGTCACCATCCGTCCTCTGGGCTTGAACGTTTATTTTTCTTCTTACTCGCATCTTCTGCACACGCGTTTATGCTATTCTTATATTGTTTGGATCTATTAAAGAGCCTCCGTACTCCTGTCATTAATTCTGACAAATTCTTGCTCCACCAAAACGCATATTTCTGCTCGTTTATCTTAGTAATTGGGAGACTAGGTTTGAACGCCTTGGTAAACTGTTTTAGTGTCCCTTCAATTGTTACTGGCTGTAGATCTTCTTTTAGGTTCTCCTCAAATTAAGCCCACCTTGTGTTCCAGAGGTCCCGAATCCGGGGTGATAATTCATTCTCACTATCCAGTTCAAACAGAATCATTCTATGATCCGACAAGGATCATTTGAAACTCTACAATTCTTTAAGAACTGTCCTACATCGGTACTTTCTACCGTTAAATCTTACATTTTCTGTATTTGTGTGTTTTTCCAACGTTAAACACGATAAAGTTTTTTTAAATTAAAAATTCTAACAGAAACTCACCGTTCTGGCTTGTATTCGTACTTCCCCATATTTCGTTGTTAGTACTTGCATCACACCCGATGATAAGAGGCCTTGTGCCTCTGTGTGAGGGTATCATTCCTCTGTCCTCTGTACAGAATACCATTTGTACAGTAGACCGTACCTTTCGACACCACTAACTGGCTGTCCAAGTCCCTGGTAAAAAAATCTGAAAGACAAATATGTTTTTCCTAATCATAATGCATAATGTGCTATTATCTGGCCAGGACAACGCTACTAGCAGCAACCAGCCTTAATTGGTTAACTCAAATCATAGTGCTACCAAAAAGATAAACAAAATTCTGTACTCTGATAATGATAAATGTAAAAAGATTAGACTGTGAAAAGTTGGTGGTGAATATGTGAACTAAAACGCCATTCCAAATTTTCATTACTAACAATTATTTAGTTTTGAGTTTTTGGCTTTGGAGACATACATGTTGGTATAATTTGGTAAATAAAACCTGTCCACAGCTTTAAATATAATACACATTTTAGTAATTCACTGTAGAAACTATAGTCTCCACTACACAATCACAAACAATAAACGCTTGC
Source organism: Diogma glabrata (assembly GCA_963693315.1). Classification (NCBI taxonomy): domain Eukaryota; kingdom Metazoa; phylum Arthropoda; class Insecta; order Diptera; family Cylindrotomidae; genus Diogma; species Diogma glabrata. The sequence goes on from OY856187.1 coordinate 125,602,118, forward strand.
TAACAATCTGGCTCGACCAACCAAACAATACCAAAAACAAGCTTTTGAAAAAATTTGTTGAAGTTGCGATAATTTTACTATAAAAACTTGGAAAACTTATATTAAAAAGAATTACACAACTTAATGATATTTTAACACAAATAGTTTTTTGTTTATTTGTAAATGTTCGCTTAAAAGCATTATAATTTAAATTCTTATTAACTGTCAAATAATATACATGACAGATATAATATGTCCCAAAAGAATATGAAGTGAAAACAAAAAATTGTCTCCACTGAACGCGCAAAAAGAACATAACGTAAACTAACAAATACTAGCAAACATTTTCTCGTGCTTCGTTCAGCAAACGTTCTTAGTGGACTGTGGTTGATGGAGATCAACCTATAAACGTTTCATTATTATGTTATAATTAGATTTAAAAGACGACTGTCTGATAGAAAGATTTTTAATAGAATGAAAAAATACAATAAACAATATGTTAAAATATCAAAGGAAAGGATAACTTGATATTTTAATATAGAACACAATAATTACTTCAACACTTCCTCTGATTATTGTGTGAGAAGTCCCATCTCGTCACAAATCGCCTTGATACGTCCTCTGGGTAATGCTTTCGTCATGATGTCTGCTAGTTGCTCATCAGTAGATATTTGTTTAATATCCATTACACCTTCTATGACCTTCTCTCGGATGAAAAAATGTTTGATGGCTATGTGTTTTGTTCTACGATGAAACTCTGGATTTTGAGCTAATCTTACAGCTGCTGAGTTATCAACTTGTAGAACAGGAATCTGCATCAGCTCTACCAGTTCCGAAAATAATCTGCTTAACCAAATTACTTCCTTTGTAGCCTCGTTCGCTGCAACAATTTCGGCCTCTGTAGTTGATGTAGCCACCATTGCTTGTCTTTGACTAAGCCACGAAATTGCACCGCCTGCGTACTTCACAACCACACCAGAAGTTGATCTACCAGTCTTCATGCAACCACCAAAATCAGCATCACTGAAACACTCCAGAACACCTAAGTTTTCGCCAGACTTGAAAACTAAACCAAGATCTAAGGTGCCCTTAATGTACCGGAAAACTCTCTTGACACGAGAAACATCTTCCATTGATGGATTCTCCAGGAATCTAGAAATATACCCAACGCTGTAAGCCAGATCAGGTCTAGTACCAAGCATAAGATACATCAATGCTCCAACAGCTTGTCTATAAGGAAATTTGTGAGCCTTACTATTCTTCTCATCAACTATTCCCTTGAGAATTGGTGTTGAAATCGGTTTGCAATCAGAAAAATTAAATCGTTCCATGATTTTCTTGGCATACGACCTTTGACTTATTTTGATATGCGTATCTGCCACCTCGATTTCAAGACCCAAAAAATAGTCAGCTTTCTTCGAGACAATCTTGAACTCAGATTTAAGCTCCTCCATGAAAACTTCTAAATCTGTCAGATTATTTGCTGCTACTAGCCCATCATCAACATAAAGCACCAAAATTAGCTTCTTTCCGTTTTTCTCACGAATATACAAACATGGATCAGCCTTGCTAGCTCTAAATCCTAATTTCGAAAGAAAACATTCAAAACGTTTGTTCCAGCACCTAGGAGCCTGCTTAAGTCCGTACAAACTTCGCTTCAGCTGACAAACTTTATGGCTGCCATCTTCAAATCCTTCTGGTTGCTTCATGTAAATTACCTCATCAAGCTCTCCATACAAAAACGCTGTAGATACATCAAATTGCATGACATGCATCTGCTCACTTGCTGCAATACTTAAAATGGATCGGACAGTTGCCATCTTCGCTACTGGACTAAATGTTTGATTGTAGTCAATGCCTTGTCGTTGACTAAAGCCTTTTATGACGAGTCTAGCTTTATACTTATCTATGCTGCCATCAGGATTAGTTTTTAAACGAAAAACCCACTTACATGGAATAGCTTTAGCTCCTTTCGGCAAGAATGTCAGATTCCAAGTTTGGTTTTCATTAAGTGAAGAAATTTCCCTGCACATGGCCTCTCGCCAGCTACTACTTTGCTTGCTGCTAATTGCATCTTGAAAACTTTCAGGATTGTCTATTTCACTGACAAATTCTTCTGCAGAAAAAACATATGAATTAAGACGTTCTGGCATTTTCAACTTAGTACGATCTCTCAGATTTGGCTTTGGCGACTCTTCCTCGCTTTCTACTTCAGAGTCCAATCCAGTTTCATTGTCATCATCACTTCGGTCATCAGTAAGCGTTGCGTCTTTATCTGGAGTTTCTTCTTCAGGAAACACACTCTCTGGTTCATAGCTTTGAAATGGTAGCACAAGTTTGTCTTCACAATCCAGAATTTGCTCGTGGAACTGCACATCTCTCGATAATATGACTTTGTTCTCGGCCTTCACTGCGAATATAATTCGCTCGCAGAGGGTTCCGTGTATATAATATTTGAGAAAACAACAGTTTTTGTTAGCAAAGTTTCACGTTGAGTTGTAGTTTACGAAAAGCTGCTTATGGTGGTTAGAGAAAGCTTCAATAACGCCACGCCAGCTAATAAATCTATATATATGATACACAAAAAAAATGAAAAAGCGTAGCCATACCATAGAAAAGACGACTGAAGGGTATACGGTAGGGAAATTTCTATTTAGTATTTTATATTTTCTCTTCAAATTTAAATTTAGTTTATGCTTTGCATTTGGAGTGGATAGACGTATTATTTTAGATTTAATTTATTTTAGGCTTAATAAAATATTGGTTTTAAAACAGCTGGGCTTAAATTCATTTTTCACTTTCTTTTTTTCGGAAAATTACAAATGAAATTCATGCATAGGGAAAGATTTAAAAAAAAATTATTTTAAGTTTTCTTTCTTCTGCATCTTAATTTTTATTTTAGTCATAATTTTCTTTGTTTTTAAATATTTTCTATTGATTAGAAATTAAAGAAACAATTCATAAAATTGATTTGTTCTTCCTTTGCAAAACAAGATAAGCAGGCTACAAACCTTCAATCAATTTGTCAATTAATTGAAAACGAAAATAAACGAAATAAAATTTAGGGGATTTTTACACTAAATTTTATTACGTTTTGATTGAATTGATTGACAAATTGATTGTAGGTCTGTAGCCTTCTATAGAGAAATCTTTCATAATGGCCGTGTTCGATTTGACTGAAACAACTGAATTATCTGAAAAGAATATGTTAATATGTAAAATGTATTTTAGCTAGAACATAAAAAACGTTTCGTTGTAATTGTCGATGTAGTGAGTTGTGAGAAAGGTTCGTGGTTCAACGCGGACCCTATATTTATTTTTTATTGTTTTTGTCTATTTTTTTATAGAAAATTAAAATTATTCCTTTTTATACATAAAAACTCCACTTACGGCATTTAAATTTTTCGATAAAGTAGTGTTTTAAAATTATTGCTATAATGCCTTTTAGCCGTTTCGTTCAAATTTATATCATTTCGATATTAATAAGAAAATTAATTATTTATATGACAGTGCTAAAACTCATATAATATTTGTTTTCTAGCATCATTTTTGCATAGTTTCATTTTCTGTAAATAAAATAAGGAAAAACAAAAGCTGCTATTTCAGTATTTTCTTATTATTATTATTTCCAACCATTTGTGATTGATCGTATACAAATTTATAGTATGTACACCTCACGATGGTTTTTTATAGAATTATAGTTAAGCTGAAGGTGCACACAGAATAGATTAGAAGAGATTGGATTATGATGGATAGCACTTAGTAGTTGTATCAAAGCTGGATGAAAAGAGATAAAGTGTATTGGCGTGTGTGGGGAGGGGAAGGGGGGGGGGAGATACCCTCTAGTTATTTATATTGGAAAATATTTTATCATATGTTGTAGCTTCAACTATTGTTGGTTCATGAATTTTTCTTTCTAAATTTTTTTGTAGAAAATAGTTCGAGAGCCAGTTTTGAGGATTTTTATTGAAACCAACGGAAAGAAAAAGGAGGAAAAAGTGTCGTCAAATTATTGCCAACGAGTGCCTTGTTAACACATTCGAGTGATTTGTCTACTGAACATTGGGGAGATCGATATAGTATACCAACAGAATTTGAACTTCAGCTAGTTGAACATTCACAATGACTGCCATCAGAGCTAAAATCGAAGTGATGATACTATGTTTCTGCACTAAGTGGTAATGTATCAGACCTAACGAAAAGAACAGATCCCCAACCTCGATTTACTTGACTGTAACAATTTTCTAGTTCAACAGTAGTTCAATAGTTCAAAAATTTCAAAACTGTTTGTAAATGTGATCAACTTTACAGAGAACATTTGCAATGCAACCATGCTAAATGATAATCTATCTACAGAATAGCAAACAGGTATCAGGTATGTTATCGCATAATTTTTCCATCTAACGCCTTTCGCTTGAAGTTGAGCTCATCTGACTTCGTAAACTGTGTTGATCTAATCTGATCTTGTCATTTCTATATTTCGTTTCACTCAATATTTTACTATAATATACATTTCCTACAACGTAGCAAAATTTATCCTCTTCTAAGATTATTTTACGTGAAAGTCCTTCACAAAACTCAATTTTAGAATTTTAATTAAGTGAATCAAACACCGTTTTCGAAAACTACAATGAAATTGTTTTGGACTAGAGAAAAATTCAACTTTCACAAGACATAGACCCATTTTTGTATGGAAATGTAAAATGTTGATTTTCTCATTACGCTCAGGGCTTAATTTGTTTATTGGTCTATACTGAATATCCACACAAAAAATTGGGTGGTCTATTGGTGCCTCCAAGAGCTAGCGCTTTTACATATGATTAAATAAGATCCGAGATTTGTCGGCTATAAATGCTTGATATTCAGTATGGACCAATAAATGAATTAAACTCTGATCACAACAGAAAAATCAAAATGTTGATTTTGGGTCGGTCTACATCCCCTCCCCCCCCCACTCGACACAGTCAGACATAATTTTTGCTCCAAATTTTCACTCTCAACCCCCTCAAAATAACATTTGAAATGATGAGCCGACCGTTATAGTTTTTATTCAATGTTTACAACATTGTCCATAACCAAGAATTTTTTCAAATTTTTCTTTTTTAATGATCGAAGTTAAGGTGGGGGGGGGGCAGGCATTTTTCTCACCTTTCATAAGACAACCCCACTTAACAAGGTCAAAAATGATTTTAATCTTTGCAGCATTGCCAGGCCCGACAAGAGGGTGGAGGGGGGTTTCCCCCTGGGCCCGGCTTTTTAAAAGGGCCCGGTCTCTGACCGAAATGAAAATATTATACAGACAAAAAACTATTTTTAACCAAAACTAAAGTATATGGGGATTCGATCTTCCACTAAATGCTTGCCATTAATAAAATACACGATTATTTAATTTAGGTTTAAAGGCTTCAAGGTTTAAATAGGAAGTTTTTCTCTTCAAAGGTGGGTCATATAATAGATGCCACATATGTTATTACAAATATAAGGAAAGGATAAAAAGCGGTCAATTTTCCAAACTACGATTTTGAAAAAATTAACAGTAACCAAAAAATCAAAGTATTGAGATTAAATTATAATTGTTTTATGGAAGACCTGAAAAGACAACGTCAATTAATCCTGCTTTGACCACTCGTATTAGCAAATGGTTTTTGAGCACCACCTATGATAAATATTAATTTTTCTCTCACAAAACAAAAAAATTAACACAAACCATTCGCGCTTTGAATTTCTAAAATGGAGAATGTATTACACGGCTTAGTAAATGTTTTCTAAATTGAAACTTTAGTTTCAGCTTCTCAGCAACAGCAACAAAACAGTGTAGCTGGATTATTGGCAACACCATTTTCGTTTTGTAACTGCAAAATTTGAAATTAAATTTGCTATTTATCTCTTATTTTATTTTTATTTTCGCTATCCTATCACGAAATATTGGCCAATGATATCATATTTTATATGGGTTTACACTCAAAAAAATATGTTGGTAAAATTCAACGAACATTTGTCTGTTAAATTTATTTAAACGACATGTTGTTTGAATTTGAGGGTTTCAACAGATCAAAACAGGTCAAATTTTAAAATAAAATGTGTCAGGTTATTTATCAAGTGAATTGTGTAATGTAAACTAAATGCAATATTCAAGAAAGTTTAACGTTTTCGGTTACTTAATTAATTAGAATATTATAACATAAAATTAAATGAGTATAGTTGTAAAAAAAGAATGTTAAAAAAATTTGCGAAAACGTTAAAGTTTTTACATTTAGTAATAATATATTTCAAATCAGAATTCCAAAACTTCACTGGACTATGGATGTTTTATGCAATCACATAACTCACACAGATTAGGCCATCATCATCTTAAAGAAATGCATTATCAAATCAAAGCTATCTGGAAACAAATTAAGTTATAATGATTTATTACATTACATTATGTGTATCCAACATTATTATTTTGTAAAATAAATAAAATTCTTAAAGAGTATCAATACAAATTCGTGTTATTATTTTTGCTAGTTTTATTTTTCAGATTATTGGACTGATGTAAATGGTGTTTGTTACTATATATTTGATAAAATACTTCTTATATTTGATAAAATACTAATAAATTTGATAAAATACTTCAACAAACGTGTACGTTATTTTAGCAGTCAGATTGTGTGTTTTCTTCGTAATTAACAACAAAAATGTTCGTTCAATTTACTTATTGTCTTTTGAAAATTGTTGGTAAAATTAAATCAACAGACATGAGTTGTTGAATTAAACGAACGTATTGGAGGATCAAAACCGTTTGAAATGTATGTTGAATCAAGAGAGATTTTCGTTGATTTTACATACATTTTTTTCTCAGTGAGTTATTCATTCTTTAAAAAAAAGTATAAAAATACAAAATACCAAAGATTTGCTGTTGTGGGAACTTGGTCTTAAAAGGTTTTTATGTGTTGTTGTGACACATATTGTAATTCCTACTACACAACACATTTTATTTTAAAAAAATGAACTTGCCTATATTTAACATTATTGTAAAATTGTTTTTAAACATATACAACATTTTAGTTTTTGTGATATTATAATTTAATAGGTTAATAAAATAACATAAATGTAAAGAGGGCCCTCATTTCCCCACAGGCCCGGTTTTTCTCTTTACGGCCCTGAGCATTACCCATAACAATTTTTCCAAATTGTTTCTTTTGTAATGTTCGAAGTTAGAGGGGGGGGAGGGAGGAAGTTTTTTCACATTTTTTAACATAACTCAAAAACTGCGCTTTTGAAAATTACAAAAAAAAATTGTTTTGGACTAGAAAAAAAACCTTTCATATGACACCCCACTCAAAAATATTTTTATTTTTTCAAATTTACACTCTCAACCGCTCAGAATCACATTTGAAATAATGAGCCGACCGCTATAGTTTTCATTCAATCTTTACAACATTGCCAATAACCATAAAGTTTTCGAAATTTTTTCTTTTGTAATGTTCGAAGTTAACGGGGGGGGGGGGGGGGGGGCAGAATTTTTTTTTTCACATTTTTTAACATAACTCAAAAACTGCGCTTTTGAAAATTACAAAAAAAAGTGGTTTTAGACTAGAAAAAAATCAACCTTCCATATGACAAAAATATTCAAAATTTCCACTCTTCACCCCCTCAGAATCACATTTGAAATGATGAAACGATCGCTATAGTTTTCAAATTGTTTTAGACTAGAAAAAACTCAACCTTTCATATGACACCCTACTCGACAAGGTCAAAAATAATTTATTTCCAAAATTTCCATCCTGAACCCCCTCAAAATAACATTTGAAATTATGAGCCGACCGCTATAGTTTTCATTCAATCTTTACAACATTGCCCATAACCATGAATTTTTCCAAATTTTTTCTTTTGTAATGTTCGAAGTTAAGCGATGGGGACAGGAACAACAACACTCGTTTTTGGCACTATCAAAAAACTAAGCAGTCGAAAAATCATTGAAATTTTTTTTTTGAAATATTTTGATCTTTTTCAATTTTTCTAAACCAAACTCGATTTCTCACAAAAAAGCTTTTGTTGTACTACCTCCTTATCTATGTTCATAAAATATAGATGAAAACAAATATGTGAATTACACATTAAAATTATTTGGTATTAGCCAACACAAACATTTATTTAAAAATCAACGTTTCGATTACAATTCGTATTCATCATCAGGACAGCTAAAAAGTTAATTAACAAACAATCACGGTATTACAATTAAATTTAAAATTAAAATTAAGATCTGACTTACAAATTAAATTAGCTTTAAAAATGACACATCACAGAATTTACATTTTTTTCTTGATTTTAAATTAAAACTGAATATCAAAATGTTTTATGTAAACAGAGAGTTAAAGGAATAAAACAAAACAAGAAATAATAGTAGATTCTTGTATGAGCTTAGAATGAAGGCAATTCTTCACGAGGATGAAGTTTCCCGGAACGAGCGTAGCGAGTGGAGGGAATCATCCGAGTGAAGAATTGCCTTCATCCTAAGCGAATACAAGATACTATTTTATCCACGACTACAAATATTTCAAATAATTTCATTCAAGTTTTCCTGTAAAAGTTTATATCGCCATTTTGAAATAAATCTATGAAATATAAAACAAAACAAAACATGTTTGTTTATTTTATATCTATTGTTCTTGTTTTATCTGTTTATATTACTATACCAACAAATCAAGTTTTTAATTTGTTAGGGGAATTTTGAATAAATAAAATGGAATGAAATAAATTAAAAAGAATTGGATATATAGAAAGGAATGAATACAATTACAATGAAAGATATACGCATGGAAAGTATATATTCTTTAGTAGGCGTGGATAAAATTTGTTTACAAACAGTACAAGAATGAATTGCACAATACATGTACACATGGAATGATGGTTTCACAGTTGAGAGTAAAGAGTATGACTGTTGATCACAGATAAGTATGTAGGTGTTTTGAGTACGTGTTGATTAATTGCACAATACATACAGATGAAATGATGATATCACAGGCGAGAGTAAAAAGTGTAACCGTTGATCACAGATGTAGGTGTATTGAGTACATGTTGATTCATCATGTTAGTGTTCTCTAAAATTCTTAATGTATGATATGTTGTCATAATGTGATTAGAGATAGTCAGAATATTCTTGTTTATTGATACTGTTATCACATTTTTTAATATATATTATTTCTAGTATGCTGCGTTTTCGGTAATTTGAGTCTTTGTCTACGATTTTGACGTGACTATCCAAAATGTGATATTGCCAACAAATTACGTACTAGCATCTGTAGATGTGGTGTCGTTGCTTACAAACATCAACAGCAAAACTGTGATGCGTTGCGTGAAAGACAGATGGAAAGAAATAAAAAGAAATGCGAAAATCAACCAAACTCAGCCACATTTCATTGAAGCACTCCAAATTGTACTATCAAATGGCGAATTGAGTTTTAATGGAACATTCTACAAACAAATATTTGGTTCTCCAATGGGGTCACCCGTCAGTCCATCTGCTGCTAATCTAGTGATGGAGTTTATTGAAAAAGAAGTTTTGAAAACGATCGATTATGACATCCCATTTTTCTACAGGTACGTGGACGATATTGTAACAGCTATCCCAAATGACAAATTGGACTCTTTCTTAGAAAAATTTAACAATTTCGAGAGAAACATCCAGTTTACCATGGAGATCGAAAACAACGGAAGGATACCATTCTTGGATATCTTATTACAAAAGAACTTGGATCGCACGATAAATTGCAATTGGTACCACAAGGATACATGGTCGGGAAGATATTTAAACTTCATTCATATCTGCCCTTGACATACAAGAGAAATACTATTAGCTTGTTGACAGAAAAAATAATAAAACTGTCAGATCGAAAATTTCACCACGAAAATTTTCGATTACTAGAATCAACATTGTTGAGCAACTATTACCCAAGAAAACTCATAAAGTTTGTCATTAAAAAGACACGTCACAAACTAATACACAACACTGCCGATTCATATGATTCACTAGAAGATACCAAAAATATTGTTTACGTACCATACATAAAAAACTTATACGACCGTACTAAACACCTTATGTCGAAATTCAATGTGAAAGTTGTTAGCAAGGCCTACGATACAATAGCAAATAATTTATTTACCAAATTGAAGGATAAAAGTCCAACAGATAAACAATCGGATGTAATTTACAAAGTTTCGTGTGATTGTGTTGTCAATTATATCGGACAAACGAAGCAACATTTATGCAAGAGAATTTATCAACACAAATACGCGGGTTTTAAACCAAAACAATCTGAATCCAACCAGAGTGCACTGCCACATCATATAAATCAAACTAACCATGACATAAATATGAGTCACGTCAAAATCCTAGCCAAAGAGTCAAATTACCGAAAACGCAGCATACTAGAGATGATACATATTAAAAAATGTGATAACAGTATCAATAAACAAGAAGATTCTGACTATCTCCTATCACATTATGACAACATTATCATACATTAAGAACTTTAGAGAACACTAACATGATGAATCAACATGTACTCAATACACCTACATCTGTGATCAACGGTTATACTTTTTACTCTCGCCTGTGATATCATCATTACATCTGTAGGTATTGTGCAATTAATCAACACGTACTCAAAACACCTACATACTTATCTGTGATCAACAGTCATACTCTTTACTCTCAACTGTGAAACCATCATTCCATGTGTATATGTATTGAGCAATTCATTCTTGTACTGTTTGTAAACAAATTTTATTTCTTGTTTTGTTTTATTCCTCTAAATCTCTGTTTACATAAAACATTTTGACATTCAGTTTTAATTTAAAATCAAGAGAAAAATGTAAATTCTGTGATGTGTCATTTTTAAAGCTAATTTAATTTGTAAGTAAATTTAATTGTAATATCGTGATTGTTTGTTAATTAACTTTTTAGTTATCCTGATGATGAATACGAATTGTATTCGAAACGTCGATTTTTAAATAAATGTTTGTGTTGGCTGATACAAAATAATTTTAGTGTGTAAATCATTTAAGCGAAATAAAAATAAAAATAATAAATATGTGAATATTTTTTTGTTATCAGTAGGCGTGGGAAACACGTTTAAAAACTGTAGAAAATTTCAACTTGATAGCACTAAGGTGACCATTTTTTTTTCAATCAAAAGGAGGACAAAAAAATTTAAGAAAAAAGTACAATGCAAATATTACGTTATATAAAAAGGATCCGCCGTTTTGTTCAACTTTAAATGTAAGTTTTCCGGTCCGCATCATAGCATCGAAAAATCAAACCATCAAATCGAGTTATAGATTATAGAACCGAAAATCAGTAGACCAAAAGTTCAAACAACCGAATTTTATATCATCGAATGGTTTTGAAATTGAAAAACATTAGATCGAAATATCATATCACCGAAAATTCATTTCGTCGAAAAGTCATTCCATCGAGACATCACATCACTGGCAATCATATAATTAAAAATTATTATTAATTATATTAAACCGAATTTTATTTTATTCAAATCAATTTTAATCAAGTACATATATGTGCCACAAATTATTATATTTACAACCTTTTGCCATTTTATGGATAGTTTCATGATTCCATCGGGGTTGTACTTCTGTGAAGCATAAAACTTGAGCAAGTGATTTTCGGTTGGTCTGCTGTCGACCACTTTTTTTCTTTATTTCATTCAACCCTGTTCATTAATTTTTTAAGGATCATCAAATATGTGTGTGCCATGTGGTCTAAAATTGTCATGATAAACATAATGGAAGAAAACAGTAAAAATACAATAAATTGAATTCATGACTGCGTACTAATAAAAACATCTCTGGACAGATTAGATTTAAAATATTGAAAAGGAGGACAAAAAGGAGGACACTTTTCGAGGAAGGACATAGCCTACAAAAGGAGGACTGTCCTCCCTAAAGGAGGACGGTTGGTCACCTTAATAGCACTAATAGTTTGTGAGCAAATTGATTATGTAGAAATTCGGACGGACACCGAAGTCTCGCCAATAGGGTACAGTTTTTACTTTTTCAAAGTACGGAACTTTAAAAATTCAAAAATATACATGACAAAATACAAAAATATGCATATTCAAAAATAAACTAATGCAATTTTTTGCATATGCATATGCCAATGTTTATTGTTTTTTTTAATATGGCGACAATGAATTTAGTTTTGGCATAACATAAATTTTCAAGTGAAAATATATATAAATTATGGCCGTGGCCCATTTCTCAAAAATGCCGATGAAATTGAAATTTTGACGTTTCTCGCTGAAATATTAATTTTTGTTTTGCTTCATTTTCTATCACAAAAATTAAATTACGATAAAATAATTATTGAAAAACAAATATTATTTGAATTTCAACACAATCTGTCAAAATTTACTCAAGTAGGATAGCAGGGTAAATTTAAAATTTTTAGTCGATTTGCAGATTCAATTTCAATTTCAATTTCATCGAGAAATGGGCCACAGCCTATAAAGCATCATTTGATGTTTGCTTTAAACGTTGTTTGCCTTACTTTTTTATGATGTAGTGTGTAAGCAGTGTTTTAAAAATGCTACTAAAATGTAGGTGACGCGCTATTCAGTCAAAAGAATTATGATATTTAATCAATAAAAAAGCTCGACTTATATACAAAAGCATTTTCTTATCCTATGTAGCTTATTCTATGTAAAACTAATATTAATAATCAATGGTTAAAGTTTCAAACGAAATTATATTCAAATCATAAAATATGATTAATGAAATTTATTTAACGAAGCTCGATTTGTCAACATTAAAACAATAACAAGTTTACAGAAATTTTCGGATATTTCTTTATAAGGGTGCTTCCCAAACGAAAACTTATTTGTGGAACGTAACTCATTCTAAACTTATTCAAATAAGTAATGCTGGCGAGATAACTTATTGTCGGTCTCTTGCTCTTACAAAAATCTAATTTAAAATGTCAAAAATATTTTTTAGTAAACTTAACCAAAGATTTAACTAAATATAAGAAAACTTATTTAAATCTGTATGCTTTATTTAAAGGTCCAGATCGCAATCATAAAACGGAAAACTATTTAAATGCAGAATTAAGTTCAAGTAACCGGGCGTTAATCTTAAATCAATTTTGTTATAAATTTTTTTCAAACATGTTGAACATACACCAAACTTTTAAACTTTTAATATTTGATATAATAAACCGCTTTTCGTTATAAATCAATTATTATAAATATAATCCATATTTTTATTTTATTTAAGGTATAAATAATTTTGATTTTATATCTGCATAATCAACTTTGGAAATTTTCTGAAAACAAATTGTCAAACAAACTGTCAAAATTGAAAATAAGTAAGACAAATCGATTGGAATGACTATTCTTACTTATTTAATATGGCGACAAATAAGTTTCAAATAAGCTACGTTCCACAAATAAGCCGTCGTTTGGAAAGCACCCTTAATATAGAATATAATATAATATATTTTATTATTTAGGAAAAATAATTTTAATCAAAAATTAAATAAAGATCTAACAAATTTAAATTACGAAATTTTACTATCAATCTAATATTCAGATTTAACTGCTTCAAATTTTATTTAATTAAATATGCAAACGAAACGACTCATGGGATTCCCTTCAATTTCGTTGGTAAGTAGAAATACTTATAATAATACGATTTCAGACTAAAACTTAATAATATTTACAAAACGTGACCAGTTTTTTTTAACACGTTTTAATTTTATATTTGATAGTCGATTATAAATCAATTCCATTTGATAAACAATAAAAAATTGAAATAACAAGAAAATAATTATTAATTAATTATTCTTTGGAGTTTATAAATAAAACTCTAAATATAAAACTAAATTATCAGAAATAGTAAACAGTTAGTGGTGATAGTGAAAATATGCTCTGAAAAATGATTACTTTTAGAACTGTTTAGAGACCGCAAAATTGTATTTTAGCGGCCTAGTACTTAAAGTCGTTATGACAACACTTTAGCGGATTCAAAATTTGTTTTCATTTTATATTATAACTATTTTCAAATTATAATCACAATTGCTTTGATAAGTTTTGTTCAAAAATCAAATTTTTAGGTACGCAAGAATACAAATTAAGCAATAAATTAGAAAAAAAATCCTAAGAGCTAATACTAAAAAACGTTGTATGCAACACGTACGCAAATGGCTTTAGCAGACTCATCTTCATATTACATCATCTTCATTCCCTTCAATTTCGTTGGTAAGTAGAAATACTTATAATAATACGATTTCAGACTAAAACTTAATAATATTTACAAAACGTGACCAGTTTTTTTTTAACACGTTTTAATTTTATATTTGATAGTCGATTATAAATCAATTCCATTTGATAAACAATAAAAAATTGAAATAACAAGAAAATAATTATTAATTAATTATTCTTTGGAGTTTATAAATAAAACTCTAAATATAAAACTAAATTATCAGAAATAGTAAACAGTTAGTGGTGATAGTGAAAATATGCTCTGAAAAATGATTACTTTTAGAACTGTTTAGAGACCGCAAAATTGTATTTTAGCGGCCTAGTACTTAAAGTCGTTATGACAACACTTTAGCGGATTCAAAATTTGTTTTCATTTTATATTATAACTATTTTCAAATTATAATCACAATTGCTTTGATAAGTTTTGTTCAAAAATCAAATTTTTAGGTACGCAAGAATACAAATTAAGCAATAAATTAGAAAAAAAATCCTAAGAGCTAATACTAAAAAACGTTGTATGCAACACGTACGCAAATGGCTTTAGCAGACTCATCTTCATATTACAGACTCGGCTAGCGCCTCGTCCGGAAACATTACGATTCGTCCGCTAAAACCATATTTTGCGTACTTGTTACATAAACTACTATTAATATATTTATTTATATGGGCTATTATTTTGAAAACGTACATAAAAAAAAACAACTATTTTTTTAAAATCTGAAATTTTGATATATTTTTGGTATTGACGCAAGGAAAAAAGCAATTTCTGCTTTTATTTTTTTTGTACTCTGAATCGGAGTTATGCGCGGTTGAATTTTTGAGGCATTTTCACGTAGTTTTGGTAATGGTGTCAATGTTTTGTGAATAGATGCCACAAATTTCATCCGACTTACGTATATTTTTGCAAGTAAAAAGGAAAATAATTGAATAATTGAAATAAGTAAGTTTAAAATTAATAACCTTTCTCTTTTCCGCTAGGCGGTGCCTTGGTTTACTTCAAAGCTCATATCTCAAAAAACCCCCTTTTTTTTGTTTTTCACAAATTTTAAAGTAAACATATGCATGCTATGAAATTGAGAAATAAAAAGTCAGCAATTCAATATGGATTTTTCTTACGATTTTTTAAAGTTTGGTATATGAAAAATTCACATGTAATTTTTTATTAAGTTAATAATCCTGTACTAAATGTGGATCTAATAAACTAAACATTTTCTAATAAATTAAACATTACAAAAACTAAGTGAAAAAGCCTCAAAAATTCAACCGCGCATGACTCCGATTTAGCCGATTTTTTTTCGATAGTCGATTTTTTTTCGATGTACGTTTTCAAAATAATAGCCCGGTTGGAAAAAAATCTACATTTTATTCGTCTTCCTTTTTGAGCGAAATAAAATAAAACAAATTTGTTTTTAAAATATTTGAGAGCGAAAAATAAAATTTAAATCTTTGGAGCGGCTTTTTGTTTTCATGCATTTTATTTTGGAAGACAAAAACTTTTTGAGGGAAAAATAAAATAAAAATCGACACACTGGTCGTAGGAAAAAAACATACTTTATGCCAGAACTACATAAAACGTTTTTTGTACGACTAAGATTCTGTATTGTTCGCAAAGAAAAAATATATATCCATGCATTCCACGTGAGGTGGGACGACCAAACATTTGTTTTAGCCCAAATTTTGGGAATTGATAGTACTAGTACCATTAGAAAACGATCTCGTAATTTTTTTTAGATTTTTTGGACAACCCCTTTGCAGTCGGGGACGGTCACAAATTTGAATTTTTTTTGTGAACAACAAACGTCTTTATTTTGTAGGCAGTTTAACGCGTATACAAATTTTTTAGAAATATATTAGTTTGTTAGAATTTTTTCCGTAGAATACGGTAAAAATATTAAAAAATTTTTGAAGGCAGTTTTCGCCCTTGTTTTGAGGTTTTAAAGAATAAAATCATTTTTTCGGATTGTATGACACGTTTTTTAAAATTTTTTTTTTAAATTTAGTTTAAAATATGCACTTTCAAATAATTTTTATCGCGTGATGGAAGTAGTATCGATGAGAGCGCTAGAGGGCGCTGAAAGTTAAAAACCACCCCAAAAACCAGTTTTCTCTATATATCTTGTGCTGTAAAATGAAAATTAAAATTCGAATAATGTATTATAAGAAAGTCATAGTCGCTTAATCCAATTTCGGGGTCAAATTTTTAAAATTCAAAATGGCGGCACCAATATGGCGGCTAATATTTTTAAAATTGATGATTTTTGAAAATCGAAAAATGTACTCGTAATCTACGTAAAATTTTAAATCAAAATTGCTATGAACAAAGTTTTCCTACATGGAGCTATATCCGAGGAAAAAAATCATAAAGTTTTAGAACTATGTGAAAACCGTGTTTTTTTTATATTCAGCGCCCTCTAGCGCTCTTATCGATACTACTTCCATCACGCGATGAAAATTATTTGAAAGTACATATTTCAAACTAAATTTATAAAATAAAAAATTAAAAAAAAATCGTATTCATTCAATCCGAAAAAATGATTTTAAACTTTAAAACCTCAAAATAAGGGAGAAAACTACCCTCAAAAATTTTTTTAATATTTTTATCGTATTTTGCGGAAAAAATTCAAAAGAAATAAAATATTTTTCAAAAATTTGTGTACGCGTTAAACTGCCTACAAAATAAAGACGTTTGTCGTTCACGGAAAAAATTCAAATATATGACCGTCACCGACGGCAAAGGTGTTGTCCAAAAAATCTAAAAAAATTACGAAATCGTTTTCTAATGGTACTAGTATTATCAATTCCCAAAATTTGGGCCAAAACAAATTTTTGGTCGTCCCACTTCACGTGGAATGTATGGATATATATTTTTTCTTTGCGAACAATACAGAATCTTAGTCGTACAAAAAATTTTTTATGTAGTTCTGGCATAAAGTATGTTTTTTTCCTACGACCAGTGTGTCGATTTTTATTTTATTTTTCCCTCAAAAAGTTTTTGTCTTCCAAAATAAAATGCATGAAAACAAAAAGCCGCTCCAAAGATTTAAATTTTATTTTTCGTTCTCAAATATTTTAAAAACAAATTTGTTTTATTTTATTTCGCTCAAAAAGGAAGACGAATAAAATGTAGATTTTTTTCCAACCGGGCTATTATTTTGAAAACGTACATCGAAAAAAAATCGACTATCGAAAAAAAATCGGCTAAAATCGGAGTTATGCGCGGTTGAATTTTTGAGGCTTTTTCACGTAGTTTTGGTAATGGTGTCAATGTTTTGTTAATAGGTGCTACAAATTTTATGCGATTTACGTATTTTTTTGCAAAAAAGAGATAAATAGTTGAATAATCGAAATGTGTAGGTTGAAAATTAATAATTTTTCTCTTTTCCGCTAGGCTTAACGCGCCGCCTATTTTGGTTTACTTCAAAGCTCATATCTCAAAAATCGTCATTTTTTTTTTGTTTTTCACAAATTTTAAAGTAAACACATGCAGCTATGAAACTAAAAAATAAAAAGTGAGAGATTCCATATGGACTTTTTTTACGGTTTTTTAAAGTTTTTTAAAGAATAAAAAGTGAGAGATTCCATATGGACTTTTTATACGGTTTTTTAAAGTTTAGTATATGAAAAATTCACATGTGTTTTTACATCAAATTGTGAAGATTGTTTCCGAAGATTGTGATTTACTTTCAACATCTTAACACTAACATAAGCATGAGACTATGATTAATAAATATTTTTTCTATAAAAATCATAATTTAATGAAACAATAATTATATTACAAACAAATACATAAACAAATTAATTTATATCCTATTTTTGCCTCTGAATTGAAATATTTCTGATTATCGGAAAAGGAAAACATTTTGGCAATTATTTTATCGACTGTAGTGTTATCCGGTAAAAACCCAAGCAGAGCTTGCCAGACTTTGAAATACGGCCAAGCACTGGTCCATTAATGGTTAACAGTACATGGCTATTGTCATTGGACCGGTACTAGAACCATTCATCGGCCGATCTATGGTTTACAGAAAAGAGCCAGTACACAGCTACTTTTGAATGGACAGGCATTGCCCTTACAGTACTTGGCTATTTTTATTGGGCCATTACTGGAACCTTAAATCGACCGGTCTACGGTTTATAGAAAATAGCCAGTACACTTTACTTTATATGGTCTATCAATGGTCCGTTAATGTTTAGCATTAATTGGATTGGGTCAGTACTGCAAACATAAATTGCCCGATCTATGTTATTCGGTTAAATTCACTAGAGTAATATCCATTTTAGAAATAAATAATTTGAAAAATTTTACCTATAGTTTAGTTATCGTTTCTCAGCCGAAATACTATGATATTATTGATAATGTTGGTATGAGTTTTTAATTTTTTTTCATTAGACATTTCAATTTTGTTTTAATTATTTTGTATATAATTTATTTAACTTTACATATAATAATATTTTATATGTTTTTAATGGTCCAGTCGTGGTTGCCAGTACTCGGCTGTTGCTGCAATACTGATCATTATTATCGGTCCGTTCTAAGTATTAAAATACTTTTATTTTTTATGGATGACTCAGAAATTTAATATAAAAATAAGAGAAATTTTATAAATCTTTGCAAACATATTTTTGATTTTAAAATACCTGCAGCATGGCATTTCTTTGCAACTGTACATAGAAAGGGTTCATCGGATGAGATTGGAACACTTTTAAGAGAAGCCCGGAGAGCATCGCTTAGAGGAGAGAAAATCTCAACAGCAATGGAATCATTTGAAATGATAGAAATTCGGTCGAAAAAAATCAACCACGAATGAAATTTTCATATGTGTCTTCAGCAGCCAAATTCTGTAATTGTGAAGCGGTGAAGTGATAATTTTTTTAATGAAAAGAAACGAAGAAATTTTTATCACTTCACCGCTTCATAGTTACAGAATTTGGCTGCGGGAGTTTAGTTATCGTTTCTCAGCCGAAATACTATGATATTATTGATAATGTTGGTATGAGTTTTTAATTTTTTTTCATTAGACATTTCAATTTTGTTTTAATTATTTTGTATATAATTTATTTAACTTTACATATAATAATATTTTATATGTTTTTTAATGGTCCAGTCGTGGTTGCCAGTACTCGGCTGTTGCTGCAATACTGATCATTATTATTGGTCCGTTCTAAGTATTAAAATACTTTTATTTTTTATGGATGACTCAGAAATTTAATATAAAAATAAGAGAAATTTTATAAATCTTTGCAAACATGTTTTTGATTTTAAAATACCTGCAGCATGGCATTTCTTTGCAACTGTACATAGAAAGGGTTCATCGGATGAGATTGGAACACTTTTAAGAGAAGCCCAGAGAGCATTGCTTAGAGGAGAGAAAATCTCAACAGCAATGGAGTCATTTGAAATGATAGAAATTTGGTCGAAAAAAATCAACCACGAATGAAATTTTCATATGTGTCTTCAGCAGCCAAATTCTGTAATTGTGAAGCGGTGAAGTGATAAGTGTTTAATGAAAAGAAACGAAGAAATTTTTATCACTTCACCGCTTCATAGTTACAGAATTTGGCTGCGGTAGATATCAAACTACAGGAGTAATTTCTTTTGCGGTTTTTGGACATTAAAACAATAAGTGGACCTCAAGGATCTCAGTATTTTTTACGGGATAACACTATACACGCGATAAAATAATTGCCCAAATATTTCCCTTTTCCGATAATCAAAAATATTTCAATTCAGAGGCAAAAAAAATATATAAATTAATTTTTTTATGTATTTGTTTGTACTTTGTAATATTATTATTGTTTCATTAAATTATGATTTTTATAGAAAAAAATTTCTTAATAATAGTCTCATGCTTATGTTAGTGTTAAGATGTTGAAAGTAAATCACAATCTTTGGTCGTTGGAATCTCCAACTCTTATTCTCAATAAAAACCTGTTTTTTAAAGAGTAATGATGCACATAATATGTTTCAATATTTAGTACAGATGTTAAAATATAAAATTTTCAATATATTAGATTTACATTTAGTAAAGCATAATTAATTTGATATAAAAACACATGTGAATTTTTCATATACTAAACTTTAAAAAATCGTATAAAAATATCCATATGGAATCTCTCACTTTTTATTTTTAAGTTTCATAGCTGCATGTGTTTACTTTAAAATTTGTAAAAAACAAAAAAAAATGACGATTTTTGAGATATGAGCTCTGAAGTAAACCAAAATAGGCGGCGCGTTAAGCCTAGCGGAAAAGAGAAAAATTATTAATTTCCAACCTACACATTTCGATTATTCAACTATTTATCTCTTTATTTGCAAAAATATACGTAAATCGCATGAAATTTGTGGCATCTATTCACAAAACATTGACACCATTACCAAAACTACGTGAAAAAGCCTCAAAAATTCAACCGCGCATAACTCCGATTCAGAGTACTCAAAAAATAAAACCAGAAATCACTTTTTTATTTCGTCAATACCAACAATATATCAAAATTTCGGATTTTTTAAAAATCGACAAAAAAATGTACGTTTTCAAAATAATAGCCCAACTATTATCTCCAAACAAATGGCTTGCTTGATTTTTTTATTTTGCTCACAAAAAGTTTTTTGTAAATTCTTTTATTCATCATCATAAGTAAAGGCGAAAAACGAAAAATAAAAATAAAGCGGGTTTGGTTTTATTTTTAAAATAAGTGCGGCCACCCGTAAAAAATAAAAATTTGATCACTGCTTTTGAGTCTTTATGGCTTTCGGCTGACGCCTCGAGCAAAAATCTACTCTCAAGCTAAAAAGATGAACTTTGCGCCCTTAATACATAAATTATAGCAAAAAAAAATATAGTTATCTACAGGGTCTACAGAGAAAACGAGAAAACACTTTAGAATAAAATAAAAAAGGACCGCAATAGAATATTAAAACATTTATTGATCCTTAGCGTGAAATCAGTAGAGAAACACTGCTTTCCAGTATTCCTAAGGACAATATGTTAAAAATTATACTAAAATTGTTGACTAGCGAGTATTTTTCTGTTATTAAAGTTTAAAAAATTTTGTTTTGTGCCATAATGTTTTTATAATATTCAAGATGCTGATATTATTAGAAAAATAATATTATATGATCTGTTGTATGAACAATATTATCTAAAAACTTTTAATGAAGTTTATATTACAAAATGTGATGGCGTGTGATAATTTTATCCAAACAAATAAATAAATTGCTTCTAACAGATTATGGATTAGAAAATTCGCAAACAACATATATACTAATATTAAAAGATTACTATCTTACATTTTCATGACTTAGCTTTTGGTTTTATGTGTCTAAGATATATTATGCATAATTATATTTTAAAAACAGTAATTTGTTAAAATAATGAAACAACTATGCATTTTTGTAGCGTATCCATGTTCGAATTATCGTTATTTAAACTTTTGGTAATAAAAACTTTTATAAGAAGAACTGCAAATTTTAGGTGTTTAAAAGGTGGTGCTAACCATTTTAGATAACAATGTGCTTAAAATGGTCACCATTACCAGTTTTTGGCATTAATACCCCAACGCTCAACATATGGCTTATGTAGTTCTGAAATAACTAAAAATGGAAATGATAGTGTTGAAAAAAAATAGAGAAACAAACTCACAAGTGTGATGAAAGTGGTAAAATGTTTGCAAAAGGAGGAGAATTACATAAAACATATATTGGGTAAAGTGAATTAAAAGTAGAATATTCTAAATACTTAAATTTTTAAATAAAATTTATTAGTTAACAAAAAATTGGCGATTTTATTTTTATTCATCAGTGAAATTTATTATAATAGTTGTTAAGTTTGAACAAACAACATTATTAAAATGTATAAAATATTCGAATTAAATGATAGTTAAAATTAAATATGGTGACTATTGAGAGCTATTGAGAGCTTTATATATTTCAAATTCTTTCATTGAATCCATGAATGATTTTCAAAACTTGTATATTAATAATTTTCATTGATTAGGTGTTAAGCAAAAATTGATTTTATAATAAGAATGTTTTTTCTTTTAGGTAAATGTTCCGAAAATCTGTTGATGAGTTTCTACCGGTTTGGCCTATATAAAATTTGTCACATGAATCACAATTTATTTGATAAATCCCAGGACATTCTTCTGGTTTAGGTTTTACTTTAATTTTGAAATTTTTATAAAGATTGTTAATTGTTTTGAAAGAAAAAATATATGTATTTTTTAAATTGATTAACTATTATGTTCGGTAATAAATTTGTGTAATTTATAGAAATATATTTTATATCTGCATTATTGTTCAAACTATTTATAGAGCTATGTCTATTTATTCTTCTTGAATATCGACTCCATATTTTATCAATATAGCATTTGGGTTGTTGCCGACTGCCGTTATTATTAGCTATAAATTTAATTTTGTTTAAATCATTCTGAAAAATGGGGTTTTAAATATTAAAAATATATCATCAACAAATAACTCAACAAATATATTTTGTTTTTTCAAATATATTTATTTCATATTTATTTAAGGAAATTTAATATTAGTAAAAAATTTACTAAACGTTGGGCAAAAATATAGTATATTTGATTGGGTGCCAAAGTGACTTTTTGACGTCAGCCGTTAAACTATAGACTTAACATAAAAAGTATCACATTAGCTCCAAATTAAAAAGTAAAGCAAACATGTATAACAAAATATCAAAAATGAATATGAAATATCACAAAAAAACTGAAAAAATAGTAAAAAAATATAAATAAAATAATAAATAAATAAGAAAGTAATAAAACGATATAATAAAAAACTTTAAAAAACTATCACAAATAACCTAGGGGTCTGAAAATCAAATCAATGGAAGATATTGGTCTATGATATCTGGTTACTAAATTTGGAGTTATTAGGTCAATTAGTTTCTGAGATATCGTTCTGAGATAAACAACTTACAAACTGACATCGTTGCGCATATACTTTGCTTCCAGTATAGTGTCTAATGAGGCGCTAAATGTTATTGCGAGTATAGTGTGCCGATAAATATTGTAGCAATAGAGGTATCAACTCTGCGTTTAGTAACACAAAATGATAGTGACTGACGAACACGAGAAGACTTCATCATAGACAGTCATGCAGAATGGCAAAGAAATAACAAGCTTCCGCTAACGGACAAGAGACCTTTGTGACGGTCCCTGACGTAAAAATATGGACAACAAGGAAACACGGTGCCTTCCACCATCACTTGACGTAAACGATATCAGACCATGAATGTTTCCGTGAGCATACAATTATAAGAGTAACGGGCTCCAACGGTATCTACTGTGAGGGAAAGGTTGAGAACGCGAGCACGTACTTTTTGAATGCAAGAGGTTTGCAAAAGCACGAAGAACTATTGAAAAGCATATGGAGAAATTAATCACTCAGCACTATACGACAAACCCACGACAACTCAACAATATAATACACGAGAGAGTACTACACCCACCCCCTGTCCGGCAAAGGAATGTTTTAATTGATGGTGCCGCAGTAACACAACAGGATCAAGAGCAAGGGCGAAGGTTCTGCCCGATAAGAGTTCACGTGTCACTTTAAAAGTTGGGTGCCAAATGAATTTTTAAAAACGAAAAACACAGACAAAAACACACGCACGGGATTGAAATAGCATAAACTATCTCTATAGCCATCCATAGATATTAATGAAGAAAAACCGAGATCCAGACAGTGTTTTGGAAACCTAAAAACCTTATTTGGATTTATTTGCACTTTATTAGCATTGAATTTGCATTTTGTTTGCATTTTATTTACATTTTATTTGCATTTAATTTGACATTTTATTTTTAGCTAATTTGCATCTTATTTTCATTTTTTGGCATTTTATTTGCACTTTTTTTGCATTTTATTTTCATTTTATTGTCATTTTATTGGCATTTTATTTGCACTTTATCAGCAATTTATTTGCATTTTATTTATATATTTTTTATTTTATCTGCATTCTATTTGCATTTTATTTGCACTTTATTTGCATTTTATTTTCATTTTATTTACATTTTGTTTGCATTATATTTGCATTCATTTGCAATTTATTTGCATTTTAGTTGCATTCTATTTCCATTTAATATGAATTCTTTGCACTGTATCTTATGTATTTTAATTGCTTGTTTTTCGCATTTTATTTGCATTTTATTTTAATTATATTTGCATTTTTTTGGAATTTTATTTGCACTTTGTTTGTATTTTATTTGCATTTAATTTTTAAAACAACTATGTAAGTCGTTTGTAGTTTCTTTCAATTTTTGCTCAATTGTATATTTTTAATTTTGTTTGCTACTGAAAAAAATTTGTTTGTTGGTAGTTGCTTAAATTTTTGCTCAAATTTAAATTTTTATTTGTGCTACAAAAAAAAATTTTCGAAAATATTTTTTTCAAAATACTACAAAAAACTACAAACGATTTCGAACAATTTTGTATATTTGGCTTATCAAAATTATCACTGTGTGTTTGATTCGTGTGTAGGGGATTCGCAAATTTCAACGATTTAAGTGATATTTATTTCAATTATACAAACACAAAAATTTTACCACAATCATCTTCGTTGTTTGTAGTTTCCAAAAATATTCTTTTTTTCCTTTATGTTCGGATTGCAACTTCACACAGCTTAAATTGTCGACTGTTTAGTTTTTGAGTTATTACCAAAATCGGAGTTTTTTCCTTTAGAAAAGTTCTTAAATAAATTGTATTTTTTATTTCGTCCACACAACTTATATGCCAGGTTTCGGGAAGATTCGAAATGGTTATGTTCAAATTCACGTTTTCAGATCGCGTTTTCCATCGAATGTACCTTTTTTTAAAAAAATATCTTATTTTAATGGAAATCAGCACCTTATTTTATAACTGCATGAACCATTTCTGTGATTTAAAATGTGCCAAAAACTCAAATTTAATTAATAATAAAATAGTACACTGTAGAAACATGTTCCATTTCCAATCGAAATGCGATTGTCTCAATATCATTGCGTCGGGCGTATATGACGAATCGAACTATACGAAATTGATTCAAAAGCTGTACAAGAAAAATTCCCTTAGGGAGATCACGAATTTTTAAAATTCAAGTTTTTATCATTTTGGGGCTTTCCCAAGCTCGTGACTCAGTATAAATATAAATTAAACAAATAACTTGTTATTAGATATTTATTTCCGGTATAATTTGTGTAATTCACATATCGTCTCTGAACCGAAAATAACATTTGAAAATTAAAGCCCATACACAAAAAATTGTAAGCTAGTTATGCTAAATTGGTTGTTCAACCATATTTGTTCTTAGAAAATAATACTGAAATCTTATCGTAAAACTTGACTGACTCCCTGCAGTAACTTTATCTATTACGAGAATTTATTATCTCTAAATTTTGAAAAATGTGGAAAAATTCATAAACTATTTCCTATCAAATATGTAAATAAATAACTGTGACT
This sequence comes from Diogma glabrata, assembly GCA_963693315.1. Lineage (NCBI taxonomy): Eukaryota > Metazoa > Arthropoda > Insecta > Diptera > Cylindrotomidae > Diogma > Diogma glabrata. Next base: position 125,627,810 of record OY856187.1, read on the forward strand.
TACATAACTCCTAATGAGTAATAAATGACAAGTTAATTTTTACCTACAATTAACTTAAAATAAACAAAAACAAACATTTTAATTAAATTTGTTTTGATAAAAAAATTAAAGTGATAGCTTCCGCCGAGTCTCATGTTTTGTATTTAAATGTAATTTTTGATAAATAGCTGTGGAACTTATAAAGCATGTCAAGTTTAATGAGTATTAGAAATTTGACACCAATTTTGTCAATATAAATATGTGATAATAATTGCTTTTATGCATAAGTAGTAATCTATATATTTTGGAATTTTTACAAGAATATTGTATGCCGTATGGGACAGAAAAGAAAAGAAGATATTTTTGGACGCATGAAGGAATCAGATTTTTGGATTTCAACTTTTTTAAATTTTTTATTAACGGGTGTGACAACCCGGCGTAATCAAGTTTTGTGCGATATTACATACTATTGGGGATAGCAGTGAGATATCACTAGTAAAGGTGATATCTTATGGGTGCTAGCGAATGAATTCTCAATCACGGCATCCTTAATCCTTAATCTTAGTTATGGAGTACTTTTTACTGATATATACCACGCTATTCCTTTCCTGAAGAACCGAGTCTTCAATCCAGCTACGCTGTTTTATACCAAAGTCCAAAATTGATCTTTATAAGTTAGATCGTTTGAGCACCATGTGACATTATCTTGGGTTTCTAGTTAAATTGTGTGTAAAATTACAATTTAAGACTAGTGTGACTAAAATAAATTTATAAAACCAACGGTAAATATTTGTCTCTGATGAAGATAACCACCAAGTTGTATTATTTGTTCTGCACACACTTTTGTTAGGTTAAATTACTTTGGCAATCGTAAACATGAATTGCTCGAACCACACAAACTAAACACTTTAATTTTGTTTTAAAACATAATGCTTTTACGCCAAGTATGAAATTGATAAAAAATGATCGGTTTTAGCGTCAATCATCCAGATCACGAATTTTATCAATATTGGTATGCTACTGACTGTTTAAGTTCTGAAGTTTGAGCTTAATTTGTATCTTGTGAATTTTGGAATTTTTTGTTGAGTTGTTGATTCGTAACCTTCGTAAGCATGAAAGACTAATTCAAAATTTATAATAGAATTTTATTGTTATGTGAGTGTGAGTGGGGGAAATCGGAAAATCAATATGAGATCAAAAATATTAGATGTCAGATCAATTTTATTTGCTTATAACGGCCTATAAGTCAGTATTATATTTGGACTGCACTGCATTCTCCATAACTAAAAATATTCAGTAACAATATAAGAATTTAAAACTGTATAACTGGTATGGTTTGATTGAATTTGACTGGAAATTTTTAATCGAATTGAAAATATTACGATAATTTTTTTCCAACGTATGATTGAAATGTTTGAAATTACTCACTCATTTAATACAGTATTTAAAAATGTCAAAAAACATTTTAATTTTCGTTTTTATCATTTGTTTTCTGTTGATGTTGATAGAATATATAGTTTAAATGTCGAGTTTAGTTTTATTATGATTATGGATAGTTTTTCCATTGTAATATGTTTATTAACAAAATGTAATGATAATACATTAAAAAAACAAAATATAACATAATATGTTCGCAAGAGGGTTCGATTTTGATCAATTATGCTCAATGTTGATCTACGAGTCTGACTACCTCGCGTACTCCAGTCCCTGCCATTGATATATGAGTTAGCGTGAGATATCACATACCACTAGTGGTAACGCCTTCTGCATTACCGTCAATAGTCAGCCTTATTTAAATCTAAAACGGAAAGGGGAACATAAGAAAACTGATAAATATTCAAATTCAAATTAGATTAATTTTATTGGAGCGAAGCTCCATTTTCCCCCCATTTCGGCATTTCCATTGTTCGCATACTCCTCCCAAACTATTAAAGAAATCAAAATGAAATTTTGCATGTAAGACGACATCTAGCCATAGATGGTTTAAAAAACAGGTTCCCATAGACTTTTAAACAGAAAAACGGTTCCCATAGACTTTCAATAGGAAAATTATCATCTTTTCACAATGCTTAAACCAATTATTAAATTTTTTTTTTTGTTTTTTTTTTTTTATTTTTTTATATTTTTTTGTATTTATTTTTTTTTTTTTGTTTTGTTTTTTGTTTTATTTTTTTTTTTTTGAACTGCAGTGATATTGAAAGTTTGAAAATAAAAGTTTTTTATTTGTTGATTTAAAAAAAATTTAATAACACACTTTTACCTACATTGAACAAGTTTGATCATGTTTTCAACCTGAACGTGTTTTTATTTGGTTCGTTCACCTTTTTTTCTTTGCCGTTTCGTTAAAGTACTTTTTATAGACAAAATTCACGATACGATCGATGTAGTCAGACATATCGGTTTCAAATCCGTTAAAAAAAATTTTCATTGATTTTCCACTAAATCTATGCCAGAGGTAGGTTTTTTAAACGGACTTGAAACCGATATGTCTGACTACATCGATCGTATCGTGAATTTTGTCTATAAAAAGTACTTTAACGAAACGGCAAAGAAAAAAAGGTGAACGAACCAAATAAAAACACGTTCAGGTTGAAAACATGATCAAACTTACAATGCAGCAATATTTACCACACATTAAACTGTAGCGATTTTGTACTTTTTTTTTGGATTGTAACATATCTTCGGATATATCTTCGGACATATCTTTTGGATTGGACATATCCTCGCTCCTTTTTATCAATTGCATTCTACATTGGTCACCTAGTCTTATCTAATCAATCGCTTATACAGCATCGAAAACAATCAATTCCTATATGTAGGACCGTACTGTCATTAATTGCTGTTCACCTGCAACAAAAAAAAAATAAATAATTCAAAATTATAACATAAACAAAATGTAACTTATTGGCTGCCTAGTTAATATATTATGTAATTTTAATCAACAATATTTCTGTCAAAAGCAAGGACACTATCGATAAGTTCGTTGATCATTTAATTATTATTGAACGTTGGTCATACCTACATATTTGTTTAGTTACCGAAATTATCACCTATGTTAATTTGTAGTTGTTGGTGTTCTTGTATTTGACAGGAAAAATATATAAAATTGAAATTCTCTAAGTTTTATCTCTTTTGCTTTTGGCGTCTTGTGCCGTGTGGCTGTTTGTTAAGACATTTGTTAATTAATTTGTATTTTATTTAGTCAATAATTTGTTAGTTTTTGAATCCTGTGTTGAGGATGGTTTAATTCAGTTGTCTTGAAAAGGATTATTTGTTGATCTAAAAATTTGTAAACGGTTTAAATATTTTAACCATCAATAATAATTAAAAAAGTAACATAATTGAAAATGTGTTAAAAGTTTACCGTATTGATTAAACCAAGTATTATTAATAATGACACATCAGTAGTACTGTTCTGCTTTTTTATTCCGAACACGAGGTGTTGAATTTTTGGAAAACTGCTGCCATAACCTCACTCATCATTACAATGAGCGGTCATCATATCGATGGATAATTGAAATTCTAGATTTGGTTTGTTTGAATTGCTGGTGATTGATAATCAATGTCTCTATTCTAGCCAGTGGCAGTAGTTTTTCAACCTGATTTTTAATATTGTACATGCTGTTAATTATATGGATGTGAAATAATCGAGTGTCATCGCAATGTATGTGTCTAGAGGATTATTAGTATTATTGTGCTGCGTACACGTTATTGCATGATAAATTGTGAGCTCTTCGTCTACATTTACCACTCTTCTGATTGGAACTATTGTTGGGTGTACAACATTATTGTATACTATACGAAGTTATTGATTATCATACAACATTACGTATCAAGGAATTTATTATTATTGTGCTGCGTTATACTTACGTAGAAATTATTATTTGTTGCATCATATGTTGTGAATTCGTCGATTACATCCTGTCATTATTTGCTTGGAAATATTATTTGTTACATATTATACGAAGTCATCGATTATCATACAACAATACAGGAATTTATTATTATTGTGCTGCGTTGCATTTACGTGGAGATTATTATTACTTGTTGCATCATATGTTGTGAACTCGTCGATTACATCCTGTCATTATTTGCTTGGAACTATTGTCTGTTACATATTATACGAAGTTATCGATTATCACACAACATTACGTATCCTGGAAGTTATTATTATTGTGCTGCGTTGTACTTACATGGAAATTATTATCATTTGTTGCTTCATATGTTATGAATTCGTCGATTACATCCTTTCATTATTTGCTTGGAACTATTATTTGTTACATAGTGTACGAAGTCATCGATTATCAACGCAACAGTATTGCCCAGGAAAGTTATTATTGTTGTGCTGCGTTGTGCTTACTTGGAAATTGATATAATTGGATGAATGCATGCTAGTATTTATATGTATTTGAAGTCATCGATTACTATTATTGTATCTATGCATTGTAACAGGTTGTTCAATAAGTCCGTAGGATAAGTAAGAAAAAAACAACATTTTGACAAAACTCGATTTTTTTATTCAACATAGTTGCCTTCGAGGGCGATACAACGAGTATAGCGATTTTCCAACTTTTCTATACCACTTTTATAGTACGATTTCTCTTTCTCGTCAAAATAGGCCTCAGTTTCAGCGATTACTTCATCATTGGACTTAAATTTCTTTCCAGCAAGCATTCTCTTGAGATCTAAAAACAGGAAAAATTCGCTGGGGGCTAAATCTGGAGAATATAGTGGGTGGGTAAGCAATTCAAAGCCCAATTCATTCAATTTTGCCATCGTTTTCATCGATCTGTGACACGGTGCATTATCTTGGTGAAACAACACTTTTTTCTTTTGCAAATGTGGCCGTTTCTTTGCGATTTCAGCCGTCAATCGATCCAAAAGTTCACAGTAATACTCGCTGTTGATGGTGGTTCCTTTTTGGAGATAGTCGATGAATATTATTCCGTTCGTATCCCAAAATACAGACGCCATCACCTTACCGGCCGACTGTTGCGTCTTTGCTCGCTTTGGATTCGGTTCGTCGACTGCTGTCCACTCAGCTGACTGTCTTTTGGATTCTGGTGTGTAATTGTGAAGCCATGTCTCATCCATTGTCACATATCTACGATAGAATTCCCTTTTATTGCGGTTTAACAGTGCCAAAGACTCCTCCGAAGCATCGATTCGTTGTTGTTTTTGGTCGACTGTGAGCTCACGCGGCACCCAATTTGCACAGAGCTTTCGCATACCCAAATGTTCATGTAAAATGGTAAAAACACTACCATCTGCTACCTTTACAATGTCAGCTATTTCGTGCACCTTCAATTTGCGATCGTTCATAACCAATTTGTGGATTTTTTTTATGTTTTCTGGAATAACAGCCTCATTTGGGCGTCCACTGCGCTCTGCATCTTTTGTGCTGGTACGACCACATTTAAATTCAGCCATCCACTTCTCTACCATTTGTCTCGATGGAGCAGAGTTTGGATAATGTTTATCAAGCCATTGTTTGGTTTCCACTGTATTTTTTTTCATCAAAAATTAATGCTTTATTAAAATTCGAAATTCACTTTTTTCCATTTTTTTTTTCAAAAACAAAAGTTGCTTCACACAAAATGCTATAACTCACGAATAAATAGTCAGATTGCTGTCAAATTTATACCAGTATCGTTTGAAGGTTAGTACTAAATAAAAATCATATGGAAAAAATTCTAGTAACGCCATCTATGTGTCATCCTACGGACTTATTGAATGACCTAGTAGTAAATAATATGCCTGTCAATTCGTCGACTGCAACTCAACATGATTTAAGTAGAAATGATTGTTATTTGTTGCATGCATGCTGTTAACATATCTACGTGAATTCATCAAGTTCAGCATAACAGACTTCTATCATTGTGATCATTGATTACTCGATCACTATTAATAAGTATCATCAATATAATATTCAACATTAACATCGTGTCATCGTATTCAGAATTTTTTGAAAAATACAGTCCACTATCAATCAGAGCTATCAACTAGCAATGGCAGGAGATATCATTAGCCAAGATGATATCTTAGGGTGCTGGCGGACGAACTTTAATTAGTCAACTGCAGCACTCGCAATCTAGGCATCGCTCCGTAGTAGTACTGCTCATTAGCTCTTCCGAGGAATCAGACCAACATATATTTATGTGTGGGCTTTGTGCCTCAATTGAGGTGGTGAGCGGTGCGTCTGAGATGCGTCTGGGGTGCGCTGGATCATTGGCAATTAGTGGTTTGAGGCAAATAAAATTAATATAGAAACCAAGAATAATATAACCCTATTCAATAAAAAAATTAATGTAAAAACTAAATAATTATATAATTTTGACTAAGGAAATTGAAAAATTTTAGAAGGAAAATAAAAAGCAGGAGGAGGGACGTGGGTTGGGGGGGGGGAGGGGGGGGGGGGGGGCTATCTTTGATCGAAGGTCTGCAAGGTCGCAGAAGCGAGTCAAATAAAATTAATGTAGAAACGAAGAATTATGCAACCCTATTCAAAAAAGTTAATATAAAAACTAAGAAGTATAGAAACCCAATTCATAATTTTGACTAAAGAAAAAAAAATTGACTTGACTTTTTAAAAATATTTAACGGCAGATTTTACAGTTTGAATTTATACCGTAGAATAACAATCAGCTATCTAATTTTCTCATTTATTAATAACATTTGAATAAATATGGCATAAATATAATACCTTGCCTATTAATAATTTAGATTATTGCTTACCTTTTATATTTAAATTAAATAAAAATTAATAAAGTTACAATTATTTTTGAAATTTTATTTGAACATATGAAAGCTTGCGTTTTAAAACTGAAAATGATTTAATCGGCGCTAACTTCATGCCATAGATTTAATTATTTTTATTGACGTTTAATGGATACGTAAATATAAATTTCTTTTAATTTATTTAAAATAAAACAAACAGTTTAGTTTTTTAGTTCTAATTTTTTTTTATCTTTAGAAAAAAGATAAAATTGTTATTGCATTAATATTTCTTGCAAAAAAAATTTTTTTTTAACTTTCCCACAGTAACCGCACTTGTGCTGAGCGCTAAACATAATCACGTGCAACATCATTTTGAGCACGACAAACCGAACATTATATTCCTTACAGAAACACAAGTTTCTGAAAATTTCCTCTTTATAGAATCTCTTAATTCCAAATATAGGCTTGAATCAGTTTTCTAACTCCATCAAGGTGTTAGCGCATTTATTCATGAGAGTGTTACGTATACACGCTTTCCGAATTTTGAACTACACGGTGATGGCCTCAATACAATGGTGTTAAAGATTTGTCAGCCAGAAATTATTTTTTTTACAATAGCTTTAGGTCGGTCCCCCAACAAGAGTAACTCAAACTTTTTTAATTTACTAACAAAAATTGTGGACGAGATTAGTGCAAAGTCCCCTAATTGTGAAGTTATCTTTACCGGTGACTTCAACGTCCACAACAAATCATGGTTGGAATTCTCCAAATTGACCGACGATGTTGACAATAGTGGAAAGCTGGCAGAAATTTTTGCCGCGTCTCAGGGCCTATACCAAATTGTTAAAAGCCCAACTTTCACTCCCCGTAATGGCAGTGATAATAGTTTTCTTTTAGATTTCTATCTTACCACAATGCAAGATATTACAGTGTCAATGTTGCGAAAGGTAGTGTTGGAAATTCTGATCATTATTTAATCTCATCAGTTATCAAAACTGATTTACTTAAAACTACAGCTCCCAAGCCCCGTAAAATATTTCACTACTCAAAAATGGTTTAGAGTGGTCTTCAAAATTTTTTCCTTTCGACCGTCATTGTTTTTACACTGACAATGTAAATGTTTCTGCTCAAAAATTTACATAAACCATCCAATTTGCTATCAATAAATTCGTCCCTTTCTCCAAAGTAAAACCCAAACAAAAATACTTGTATTCGAAAACTGCCAAAGAGGCACTTAGAAACAAACGTATAGATCATTTAAATAGCGGATTCATAAAAAAACTCCCGCAAATCGATCCCAACCTCTAAAGGCCAACAAAATATCTAACCAGATTATCTAAAACGAAAAGTCTGAAATTAACAGAGCGAAAGTTTCAAAACTTACGTCTATGTCCATTTCTGACAAGAGTTTCTACAGTACCATTAATTCTTTAAATTCTGGTACAAAATCTACTATTCCCCCTATTATCGATGGTGATTTAATCGTCAATAATCCTCCAAGAAAAGCTAACTTGTTCGCTGAACGCTTTGCTCTGAACTCCACTGTTTTGGAAACCCCTAAAGAAACACCCCAAATTCAGTCTTCAGGAGTTAATATGAAACAATTGCATTTCAAACCCAAAATTGTCGAAAACCATTTAAGGGGGTTAAACAAAAACAAAGCCTCTGGTCTGGACAACATTCCTCCTGTTATTCTAAAAACATTTTCCAAAGATCTTGCACCAACTTTCACTAAGATATTCTACTAATCCTATAAATCTGGTATATTTCCCTCGTGCTGGAAGTTGGCCAATGTCCAGCCCGTCCCTAAAAAGTGACCAAAATCCGATATCTCAAATTATTGGCCAATAGCTTTACTATCGGTTCTATCCAAAGTCTACGAGCATTATATTAATACACACATTTCAAAATTTCTGGAAGTAAATCAATTAATATCCGACAACTAATACAGTTTTGGAAACAAAAGATCAACTACCGATCTATTAAACTATATAGCGCATTGTTGGAACAGCATATATGATAAAGGTATGTTTCACCACGTTATTGCTTTAGACATCTCCAAGGCATTCGATCGAGTCTGGCATGCCAACTTAGTCAACAAGCTCGTTGCGTATGGTTTTCCTCCCAATGTTGTGAAGCTGATTCAAAATTGTCTATCCAACCGATACATTTCGGTCTCCTTAGACGGATTTTCTTCTGAATCTAAACTAATTAACGCTGGTGGACCTCAAGGCTCAGTTTTGTCCCAAACCCTATTTTTGATTTATATCAACGAATCGCTGAAAATCACCAGCAACCCAATAAATAGTTTTGCAGATGATAGTACTCTGCACAAGTCGTTCGAGCCCCTTCCTTCAAAAGGTAAAATGCACGAACGAATTAATCCCGCCCGGAGAGACGCTGCCATAAACGTGAATAAAGACATAAAAAAAGTCGCCGACTGGGGTGACCAAAACCTGGTCAATTTCAACTCGACCAAAACACAGCTGTTAATTGTTTCCAGATCAAAGACCGAGCTCCCCAAAGATATTTTATTCAGTATGTGTGATGAACCAATAGGTGAATGTAAAAATATTCGTTTATTGGGTGTCACAGTTTCAAATGACCTACTCTGGAACGATCATGTAATGGCGATGGCAAAAAAACTCGGCCTCCTAAATAGATGCAAAAAATTCTTCACTCCATACCAATTGCTCCATGTTTATAAGTCCTGTATTCGTTCATGTATGAGCACTGTTGTCAAGTTTGGGGTGCTGCTTCTATTTCCATCTTGGCCCTATTGAACTCTCTTCAAAAGCGGGCTATACGATTTGTGGGTGATCGAGATTCGACATCAAAGCTGGATTCCCTACAACATCGTCGCACTGTTGCTGACCTCGTTGTTTTTTACAAATATCGTCATCAACAGTGCTCAGATGAAATCAGGAGCATTATGCTTCAAACTTATTCTTACCCCCATTCCACGCAGCAATCGGCTAGCGCAACCAGTCAAACGATCGAGATCCCACGTTGTCATACTGGCCGATCGCAGAAAGACTTGTTTGTCCGAACTGCATACAAATGGAATAGTTTGCCGGAATCCATAGTCTTAGGTGGTTTCAATCCGCAAAGGGTTAAAAAAAGCGTTCATCAACACCTTAAAGAGCAAATTGTTGTGGGACCTACGTCTTAAAAGGTATTTATGTGTTGTTGTGACACATATTGTAAACCCTATTACACAACACTTTTTATTTTAAAAAAAATATAATTTACCACAAAACATCAAATTCAAATTTCCGACAAGCAATCATATGCCATTTTAAATTTCCGAATATTTCTAATATTTCCGAGTCGAATTTTTATTCAATCATACCACAACTGATCTTTAATATTTTTGGTATACCAAATAATTTTAACACATATATTATATTTCATATTACTTTGAAACTATTTAATTTCACAAACACCAAATAACATTGATTCAATATTTATTATTTTTTATAACCATTCAATTTAATAATATTTTTTGTAAACGTTTAACTCAATAATAACAAATGACATACATTTTATATTCCATACTTTTTGTTACCATTTAGGTTTAACTCACTAGCAACAAACAGATTTCATACTAAATATTTTTCTAAGCCGTACAAAATAATCATTGAATATAAAATTTGTTTTATTTGTTATTTTTGAGCAAAAATAATAACAAACAGCACAAATATTTAATATTTTTTATAAGCATTTAACTTAAGATATGACAAATAACACAAATTTTTGTATTTTACTAATTTTTTAGTTTATATGACGGTTGAATAAAAACCATATCAAACCTCAAAATCACGAGATTAACTACTGTTATTTCATATAGAACAAGAATGGTATCAACCCGTGAAACTAATCTATCGAAAGCAAAGAAACATAAACTATCGTACATTGCTAGAATAAAATATCACAGAAAAAAACTAAAATAAATAGACAAAACTAAATAAATAAATAGTAATAAAAAACATATGCCAAAAAAATGTAATACGATAAAATGATAATAAAAAAAATAACTAGTAGGGTGGGGTGTGACCATAGCGGCCACGCCAAGAACTTCCCGTTAAGTTAAATAGGAAACATAAAGATATTTTCTTAAAACCTTATTAAATTGAAATTCTCTTTCTAAGACTTGCAATTAATCGTCATTTCATCTTTTGGTTACACTGGAAAGAAGATTTTCGTTGCACCATATATTTAAAACAAAAAAAAAAATTATTATTATTTGTCAGTTAAAAAATCAGCATTTGTTTGATAGATAAAGACCACTTTGTACAAGATACCTGACCTGCTAATTAATTTTTCTCATATTAACTGAAACGTTTTATCAAAGATTAGTACAAAACACTTCACAACTGTAGGCTGTTGTTGTGATATCATTAAAAGAAAAATCAAAAATAAGATACTCCACCGAAAGTGATAAACCGGAAGTGATTTTATAAACATTACAAAAACTTTATGCACTATTGAATTTTTTGAGAACAATTAAACTCAAGTAAGTAAAGAAGTAATTGGAATTTTTTCAATTCAAAATTATGGTTTGAAGTTTATCATAAAAAACTCCACTTCACATTTTTCGTGTTTCGTATGGGATACGAACCTACCTCGTCATGGACTATGCACTATGCACTTTGTTTCAACCAAATTAAATCTCAGAAATGAGTGTTATTGAAGTTTCAAATGAACAGTTGACCAAGTGATCCACTCACTAACCTCTGAACTTTTTGTCAAATTTTGCAAATAACTCAGATCTTCGATATTCAAGTAAGTTCGTATGCGTCTGCAGCTCATTTACATACCAAAGTTTCATCTAGATATCATGCGTTTGCGTAACGAAAACAACACGTAGTTTTTTCACATTTTCTTAGAAAACTCAAAAACTAAGATAGCAATTGTTTATACAAATGTCATTATAAATGGCAGACATGATGACAAACAATATAAAAGTTTCATCATCTTGATAGCATTATTTAATCTCATGATATTTGCAAGAGATGATTTTCAGTTTGTTGGAAACCACTAAAAATCAAATGATTTATTTTCGCTAGAAAAGGACTGGGCTCTAAGTTACGCCGAGATACATCGATTGCGACCATTTCCGTTAAAATCAAGTCATCCGTTGTTGAGAAAGCGTTGGGCAAAAATTTGTCTACATACATACATACACACACACGCACACGATACATACATACATACATACATACACACACACAATAGTCTAAACAGCTTCAGGAGGTCATGAAACGTAAAGATATCATAAAAATTCCGATTTCGAAAATCGACCCAAAAACAATAACTTCCCATATCGGGAAGTAAATAATAAAAAATCGTCAATAAAATGAAATTAAATATACAATATGAAATTTCCAGACCTGAAAATGATGCCATATGAGATATTGGTCTAAGATGCCTATGTACCAAATTGGCCGTCAATAGGTCAAGTAGTTCCTGAGATATCGTGACCACATACAGACCGACACACATATTTTGAATCCCATATCTAGGGTCAGAATTGATCTCCAAATCAATGGCATAACGATAAAATAAATAAAATGAAAATCAATACCAAAAAGATATATTGGCCCAAGATAACTGTGTACCGAATTTGGGGTTAAAAATTAAAATCTCAACCTCATTCTAAGTTGGTTAGAGTATAACAACAGCAGTGATCAACTAGAGAAATAAATTTACTAAACCTGAATCTAATAAATATATGTTTATGAAAGTTTTTGTTTTCTTATACTTCGCTAGAACAGTAGACCAATTTTGGTTTACAAGCGTTAACCTTCTTTGGTAGTATATCTAGTCGGCTAGTCCAGATGAGAATGATAAACTTTTATAAGTTTAATAAAAAGTTCTTATTGGTTCGAAACTAGATCCACAATTGTATGAATAACAAAAAATCGAATTATTTCAAAAAAAAATTTCAATGAATTTTCGACTGCTTAGTTTTTGAGTTTCGCCAATAACGAGAGTTTTTTTGAAAGCACAGCTTTCGACTTATTTTCGAAAACATTAAATTTGTGGATTATTCACGTTTAAAATTATGGATTATTCACGTCACTCTGAACAAACAATATTCGTAAACAATATTAATTAAAGTATTGATAAATTTAAAAAGTAATGAATGAAATAGTAAAAATTAGGTCCATGCAATTATAAATTCATATTAAAAATTTGTTTTGCCAGGAGACTAATAATTTATTTTGTAAATTTGTTTTTCCTCACTTAATCTCATATTTTCAATTTATAGTAGATTATGATGCACGGACGTATGCCTGATTTATAGTTGGTAAACTTTTCCTTAAAATTAACTTAAACGTAACTTACGTATTTTTTGACGTTGCATTTGACATTAATTTTGGGTTTGTAATCAATTTTATCAATCAATCGATTCTTTAAAAGCAACAAACTAATTTTTAAATCATAATTTAAAATAATGAAATCAAAATAAACATTTGATACAAAATTTAAAATAAAATAATTCATTTTCATATTACATCGGCATGAAATTGCCGAAATTTGACCTTAATGTCGCTGTTTTTATATCCTTTACATTTCTTAATAAATAAAATTTTATTTTTATGGACACTATCACTTAAATTTAAGTTCTCTTTAGTTTCAATACTAAACGTCAAAAAATCATTAACCAAATCTTTAAGATAGAATGAAATGAAATGAACTTTACGTTAAGTTAACGTTACTGATTATAAATCGGGCAGTAAAGCTGAAGATTTTGAACGTATGTGTAGTTTGCAAATCGCAGTGTCAGTTGAGATTTGCACCCGCGTTAAGTCTAAAATTAAAGTATTTCTATTTTTTATTCGCCGCAAGCAAAATATTTTAATAAAATGTTTAATGTAGGTAAATCAAAATTAAAAATTTGCATAAATTTTGAAATAAAAATAAAATATGTTGAACAAGTAACCTTTGACCAAAATGTTGGTTATTTTTTTAAACAAATTGTACAACTATGACAACAAAAACTAACAAATATTTTGATTAGATTATGAAATTTTGAATTAAAAGTTGTTTTGATAAAAATTTTTTTTATATAATCTATACAAATTTATTGTTTTTTACTTTTTTGAACGTAACTATGTCAATAAAACCAGTTATATACTACTGTCGATGAAAGCATAGCTTTCGAAATACGTATATAATATTAGTCAAGAAGAAATTGACATTTTTAATTTATCAGTGAAATTTATTTTAAATAAATGGTTAAAAACTAACACTTTGCCGGCCCAAATTCCAGTAATGAAATAACACTTTATTATCTAGGTGAATAAAAAATATATTATTTATTGTTAAATATGTATATATTTCGAGTTAGGGCCACCTTAAAGATAATAAAACTAACAATAATAATTTTAAATTTTTTGTTAGTTTTATAATCCTGAAGGTGGGCCTTGCCTGAAATATATAGAAATTTAATAATAAACAACGAATTTTAATTCAAATGAGGAAGAACAAATTACAAAACAAATATTATAAATGCAACAAATTTTAAAATACGATAAGTTAAGCCACAACAATTTTGAGATAACTCTTAAGTCCTGTAGGGGACGCATTTCTCATGTTTGACCAGGACGCAAAAATGTCTTGCACCGGCCCTGTGAGAACAAATTGATATTAGTATTCTACCAATAAGAAGGTTATGACTTATAGCGTATTTGTATGTAGCATTTGCTCGAGGAAATATTATCATTCTGCGCGAGTTTTACACTATGTTTTTCTATTTTCAAATTAGAAATAAGATAAAATTAATCGTATTAAAGTAATTTCTTGTTATCATAGATATCATTATATTTGATTATTATTGTTTGATTGTTGATTGATTTGTTGTGTCATAACTAAGCAAGCTTTTCATAAGTGGTAGCCCTTAAGTTATGCGGCTAAAATGTTACTTTAGTACGAACTTTTCGGTACAACTTTTAATACACCTATTCCGTATTCATTTTACGTTTACGTGTTTTTCATATTTATTCTTAATATAAAATATTTATATCCATCAACACCGCCAAACTCATGTTGTTGTGGGACATAGGCAGTGAAAAATTACTACGCATTTTTGGAACTCTGATGGACAAGCTCCAAGATTATTCTTACCACAACAGCACATGATAATTGAAGGGATACAAATACTAAAATGCTCTAGATTAAACACAGATTTCAAGAAAAGTGCACAACGATTTTAATCCGCATGAGTTCGCGTTTCTTTATCATTATAAAGTAATGGATCAAGCGGTCTTATAATAAAACCATTACTCATTCATCTTTGTTCTTTCTCAAACTTGCAAACATTGATATGAAAAAATTACCAACTTCTTGAGTAATAGAGCCTAGACATGTTACCAAGAATACCAACAGGGAGCAATCGAAGGACCGCATGCCTTGAGATTTTTATATTTCAGCTAGCGAAAGTCATGTGGATACGTGAATAAACGTTCCCCATTCCAGCACAAATTAACCAATATGAACGCATCCGAAAATTGAACAAAAGAGACTCTGACAACCCTAGCAATATAAATATTTATTTGTTTTTGTGATTGAATCTCTTATAATTTTTCTTTATCTTCATTTCTAGTTTGATTAATGAATAATCTCTTGTCGTGTATTTTTTTATAACAAGGAATAAAGGAACGAAAATTCTCTTTTGGTGCTGAAACGATTATTCCGTATTCGCGACAATATGTTTTAAATTAAAAGACTTAGGCAATTCTGTTTACCGTTTGCTCCTAATGTAGTATGTCAAATAACAAATTTTAAAGTAAATACTTTTGCACATTTTTTAAGAATTAAAACTGATTAAGGACGATTTGTCTTTTAACAACAAACTGAAAGATAAATATCATAGCGCTATCCGTGTCAAATATTTTTAAACGTGCAAAGCTTTGAAAAAAACAATGGCATCATATGGTCTTTGCTATTGCTAATAACAACAAACCCCTGCTTGTTTAAAACTTTAATAACGTTTAATCTTGATCCTGCTATGACTATTAATAAATCTCAAGGTCAGACATTCAGTAGCCATTGCCATTTTACTTAAAGAACCTGTATTGACACATAGTCAATTGTATGTTGCTGAAAGTAGAGTGCGTGCGTTTGAATGTTTGAAATTTTATATTTATGATACATCTGACCAAGGTCATTTGTTCAACGATGAGAGAGTTTTCACAAAAAATATCTTCTTCCCAGAAGTCATTGTTACCTGATTTCTTCTCACTTTTCTCAAAAATCTTTTCCTCTTTTATGAATATGAGTGACTGTGCGTTTGTTTTTACCTCAATATGCGTGTTTTTTAATTTCATATTGAGGCTGAAGTTGCCATTCAGTCTTATCATTTTCATCGTTAAACATATTTGAATATTTGTTTTTGATTATAATTGCTGTTTCAATTGTCTGTTAATAACACCGGCACACAAAATAAATTAAGTAGAATGTGCATTTGACCGGACCTACCTACGGGTACGTATTTTGGTCCGCTGAATCCGAATTCGAGGTCAGTTTGACCCCTACACCCTCGAAATTTCGAGAAAAGTAAAAATTTTTTTTTTACTAAATTTATGATAAGGGGCGGAAAAATCGTCGAATTTTCATGAAAATTTCAGGAAACATGTATTTTAATAGTCTTAATATGGGATTTAATTTTTATGAAAAAATTTTAATTTTTTCGGCCACAATTGGCATTTTTCGTTTAATTTGGCAAATGCGGTTTTTCGAAGTTATCTCGAAATTTCGAGGGTGTAGTGGTCAAACTGACCTTGAATTCGGATTCAGCGGACCAAAATACGTACCCGTAGGTAGGTCCGGTCAAATGCACATTCTACTTAATTTCACCGGCACACAAAAAAAATTAAGTAGAATGTGCATTTGACCAGACCTACCTACGGGTATGCATTTTGGTCCGCTGAATCCGAATTCGAGGTCAGTTTGACCCCTACACCCTCGAAATTTCGAGATAACTTCGAAAAACCGCATTTGCCAAATTAAACGAAAAATGCCAATTGTGGCCGAAAAAATTAAAATTTTTTCATAAAAATTAAATCCCATATTAAGACTATTAAAATACATGTTTCCTGAAATTTTCATGAAAATTCGACGATTTTTCCGCCCCTTATCATAAATTTAGTAAAAAAAAAATTTTTACTTTTCTCGAAATTTCGAGGGTGTAGGGGTCAAACTGACCTCGAATTCGGATTCAGCGGACCAAAATACGTACCCGTAGGTAGGTCCGGTTAAAATTTTCATGTGTGACCGAATTTCGGTCACGGGATTTCCTATATTTTTAAAAATAAAAAATGAAAATTATGCTATCATTTCTCACTACCACTTTTGAAATCATTGCTTCTACGTCAACAAAATGTCTACGCAAAAACTTTATTAATAAGCGTAGCGAAGCACGCCGGGCCCTTCTAGTTTATATTATTAGTATTATTAAAATTATATAAAACTTGAATACATTCATTTCTAGTAACTTATAATTCTAAACTTCATAATGGTTAGATCCATTGCTATCGTAAAGATACAAATCTTAATGAAATCTTGAATTTAAAATGGTTAGTGGCCATTCTCCACTAGTTGGGATTTGTCTCCCATATTCGTAGATCCATAATGTTCTTCATTCAATGTCAACTTGGTTGAAGTATGAAAAACGGAAAAACGTGTTCGTAGAATAAATAAAAAATAAGACAAAACTTGACACTAAAAATGAATTAAAATAATTATAATGTTAAGTCAGTCGTCCAAAAACAAATGTTTATCTCGTCGCTGGTCGAATTGGTTAAATGGTTAACCATAAACTCTGATCAGAAGGACCCCGGTTTGATTCCCGAACCGACCGGAGCTGAGATAAAACATTTGTTACAGATCTTCGCTTTTCCAAGCAATTTTTCATTCTATTCAATTGAATACATTCATTTCTAGTGACTTATAACTCGAATATAAAACTTTTATTTTTTTTTATCTATTTTTTTATGGAATAAATAAAATGAGCATCGATCATAGTTTCAATAGTAGCGCAGAAGAAGAACAAATCGATTATCGGCGCTTGACTCTTTAATCAATGCTTCAACAAAAACAATTCTATTTGAAAACAAGTATTCATTTTCCTCGCTTGAGTCAAAACAATGGTCGACTTTATTATCGAAGCTCCAACATATACGCACTCTTAAATTCTCATCTATAAAATTTAACATCTTTAGGACAAAAAAACCATTCTCTTTAAATAATAGATTGGCATGTTTTAGGTAAGAATGCTTGGGTTACGGCAAGGCCATTTAAAAAAATTTTATTTCCTAACATTTCTAACATTGTAAGCACAAAATTTACATTGTGGATTTTTCGATAAACCAGCCAATTACCTTTCCAATTACCAAATTTCCATTTTTTATGCTGCATCCATATCAAATTTGATTGAAACTTGGTTTATACGTTTTCTTGTCCAATTATTTTGTTTAGTTCCGGTTCAATATTTTTCTCTAATATTTTATGTTCACTTGCAACTCACAGTTCTTAGTAAGATTTTTTTGACAGGAACCATAAAAGTTCTGTTCATTTCCGGTTTTTTATTTCCGTCAAAATGATTTTTCTAGTATATTGTAAGCACATTATATTTTCAGTGTACTGTATTTTCTGAGTTGGCGATAAGTTAATGCATCAGCGTTGTCACTGATTTTTTTACTGGGTTAGTTCAGTTTTATACAGATCAAGTCTCCTATATTTTTATTACTTGCACACTTTATTCTTTTATTTATTTCGGAATATATATTTCATTTAATAAAATTTACATTTTTAATAAAATAAATATGCTAGAGTTAATCTTCATGTCCATGAATAAATTAAATTATATGATCAAAACTTACTAGTAATTGTTTTTAAAATATTCCCGCAACTGAAATAAAATTATATCAATTTTATTAATACATACTTTTATAGAAATTTTAAATAAAGTCATTCGTTGAACTTTGAATTAAATTGGATATGAGATTTACAAATATATATTTCCGGTTTAATTAAATTTGGAAATTCCGCAACGCCATTTCGGACATTCGAATTTAGATGGAGTTAGGCGGTTAATAAGCTAACGAGTTTTATATATGCAATTTGTTTGAACACTCTTAACATTTTTTGTCGCGTTTTAAAAATTCGTGTTGAACAGGAGCACGTAGTACGGGTGTTAACTGTAATTCAAAATAGTTAATGACGAGTTTACTGTTCATTTATAATCGTTAATTGCACTCAAAAAAAATATTATATCTGAAGTGAAGGGAATTGCGCTCTTGCATAATTCGTTATTTCTTATTTAATCTCAATTTCTTCATCAATCAAAATATGGTCGCGATCTTTTTGCGCTTATTAAATTTTTAATGAGAATTAGTTCTCTCAATACCAATAGCATGATACTACTTAAGATAATAACTAACAACTTGATATTGACTTTGAAACCATTCTGAAGTTTGGTTTGGAATATGAAAAACGGCTAGATGGCTGAATTTTTGTGCCGATACATATGGCGTTTTTAAAAACTAGTCGGATTAAATGAATATTTAATATTTAATACCGTTATAAGTTAATGAAAGCTTTTTAAGTAGGACAGTTAATCAACTGTCACGAATATGATGTGCGATTTGTGTATTTCCGATGCGAAACGGCTTATCAAATTTAATTATAAACAAAATTTGGATACAACTTAAATAATTCATAGATAGGACGGAACAAGTGTTTTTCTACGTAAAATATATCAACAAATTGTTGTTAATGTCAGAAATTTTTTATTTGAATAACACTCAATAAATTACTATTTACTTTTTGTTTACTATTTTTTTTTGCAACCATAAAATCAGATAATTTTATTTTATTATAAAAAATTGAAAAATATAACTATATAAATGGGGAATGTTTTTTTAAGTTTAAAGTTAGTTAAAAAAATGAAACTGTGCAGTTTGCTAGTTAGTTTAATAGCAACCATTTATGTGGTTGAATCGGAAGCAAAAGATTGGTGGGAGACCGCCAGTTTTTATCAAATCTATCCTCGATCGTTTAAGGATAGTGATGGTGATGGAATCGGTGATTTAAATGGTAAATTTGATTAAAATACTCGGAATAATAATGTTTAGAAAATGGAATGGAAATAAGTGCTCGTCAAAATTATAAATTTTTAAAAAAGTTTAACAAAGTTTAATAGTGAGATTGGAGTTCAATCTATTCCAATTATGACACAAAATTATATTTGATTTAACAAATTTGTTTCTAAATTAAAAAGCAAAAGCAAAGTATATCTAAGCACAAATTAATCGATTAAAGCAAAAATTATTACAGTTCGTGAACCAATGCGATATATTAAAAAAAAATTGTGTTTTAATAATTCCAGAATTGTTACCTTCGTTTCAGGTGTGTACGAAAAAATGGAATACATCAAACAATTAGGTGTATCAGCCATATGGTTATCGCCTATATTTGAATCACCTATGGTAGATTTTGGTTACGACATCGCAAATTACACTCTAGTTCATCACGAGTACGGCACAAATGCAGATTTAATTAATTTAGTTAAAAAGGGAAATGAACTAGGAATACGAATTGTTTTAGATTTTGTTCCGAATCACACAAGCGATAAACATGATTGGTTTATAAGATCTGCCAATAATGAAGACATATATCGTGATTATTATGTTTGGCATCCAGGCTTTGAAGATCCAAACAATAAAACAAACCGTTTACCACCAAATAATTGGGTGAGTGTATTTCGATTCAGTGCATGGACATTTCATCCGACTCGTCAACAATTTTATTTACATCAATTCGCAAAACAACAACCTGATTTAAACTATCGTAATCCAGCGGTTGTTGAAGAAATGAAAAATGTTTTACGATTTTGGCTTGATCGAGGAATTGGTGGTTTTCGTATCGATGCACTTCCATACTTATATGAAGTGAAACCAGACGAAAATGGGAATTACCCAGATGAAGTTCCAAGTGGCAATTGTGATGATCCAGATAGTACATGCTATTTAATACACAATTTAACACAAGACCGAGAAGAAACATATGATATGGTTTATCAATGGAGAGCTGTCTTAGAGGAGTATTCAGACCCACCGTCAAAGTATTTATATTTAAATATTCCAAAAATGTTAGATATAATTTTATTTTAATTATATTTTTTAACTATAGAGTAATGCTAACCGAAGCATACACAGCATTAAACAACACAATGAGATATTATGGAAATGAAACAGTGAATGGCTCTCATGTACCATTTAATTTTGAATTAATAAATGATATGAAGATGTCAAGTACCGCAGCTGATTTTAGAAAAACTATTCATAGATGGATGGACGCTTTACCAGAGGGACGCATTTCGAATTGGGTAATGGGTAACCATGACAACAAACGATTATCATCTAGATTTGGTGCTGAACGTGTCGATTTATTAAATATATTACTTCAAACTCTTCCTGGGATTGGTGTTACATACAACGGTGAGGAAATAGGTATGATTGATGTGCATATACCATGGAATGAAACAGTTGATCCACAAGCATGTAATACAAATGAAACTGTTTACGAGACATTCTCGAGAGATCCTGCACGCTCACCATTCCAATGGGATGATACAACAAGTGCTGGTTTTTCAACCAACTCATCAACTTGGTTACCTGTATCTCCAGATTATAAAACAAATAACGTTCAGTTACAAGAAAAATCGCTCAAGAGTCACTTGAAAGTATTCAAAGCATTGCTAGAACTACGACAAGAGGATCTTTTACAAGACGGTGTTTTTAATGATCAAATCTACTTAGATAATGTTTATATGTATCGAAGACGATTAGGAGATCGATCGTTATTTATTGTTTTGAATTTCAGTAAAAAACAATATTTTCTTAATTTGAAAGCATTTTTCAAACAAATACCAACCGACCTGGAAGTAATGGTAACTTCAATTCAATCCAAGTATAACCAAGGTGATATTGTCAGTTCTAATAATATTAATGTGCTGCCTAATGTAGGTACAGTTTATTATGGTGATAATAAGTTATAAATTGTAGATACATCAGGATATAATTGAGAATAAAACTAAACAGATATTAGAAAAAATTGGCTAGTTCATTTGGCAGAAGGGATACCTCATTTTGATTTGTTTACATTTCTTTTGCGGAAGGTAAGTTTTTCTGCCCTTCGTGTAGACTAAGGACTCAATTTAAGGACTAATATGAAAAAAGTGCCGGTGGTCATTTAATGTGTCTGATTAGGAATAGACTGTTGTCTATTTCTAATACGTATGCTCCACAGTGCATAGTGATGTTCTAATTCTTAACTAATAAGACTGGCTTAAATTTAATAAAACAAAATAAGTAAAACATTTAACTATTTCTAGAACGTTCATTGTAAAATTTATGTCGATTGTCTTTTATAATTGTCGTAAGTCTTACACAATTTAGTAAAATTTAACATCGTTATGTAATCTTGTATTATAATCTATTTTTGGTATAATTATTCTTATGTTTTATAATAATTTATGAACATATAATTATGATATTTCCCCTCTTAAAAACATTAACAATAAAAAGTGTACTTTACAAGCATTAAGGAAATGAACGCATGAAATAAGGATTAAATAAAGGCAAGAAACTCGTGAAATCAGCCAAAAACATGCAATTTTGGAAATGAGGTTTTAATTTTGTATAAAAGGGAAAGCAGAGTTGTATAACTGGGCTCTAGAAATGTATAACTGGGTAGCTGTCACAGGCACTTTTCAAGATAACATGCATTTTTGCTATGTAACGGAGATAGGTTACTTTGAAAAACGAAATCAACTAACTGAAAGATACGCCAATTTAAAAACAATTCCTGGAACATGAGGATATCACACATACATTCCTACAAATGATCTTAGCTAGACGTTATTCTAACTCTAAGGAATTTAGTAATGTTTTAAATAAATGATAAAAATTTGTAAAATATTTATTTTGAGTTAAAATTAAAAATTTAATATAAAAACATATATGTAAATCCAAAAAAACTGTTCGTTTTTTTAACTCCACTTTTTCTTATGATGAAAAATTTTAAGGCGTGTTGCAATAAATTAATAAAAAAAAAAATTCCCCTCCTGAAAATTTTAAAAAATGTTAGTAACATATTTTCATATATAAAACTATCAAAAATTTTAAAAATACACATTTCTAGAAAATCGATTTTGAATTTTTACCGTTATTTTTCTAAAAGAAAATGTTCAAGGTCATATAATGTGAATTTTGATTAGCTGTGTTTGATACCTACATTTTAAACTATAAAACATTAAAATCAGTTTAGTAGTTTTTACTGTAGAGCCATTTCAATACACCAGTGTCAAGCAATTTCTTGATTTTTCATCACCCTGTATCTAAAGACAGAGTTAAAATAAACAAAAAAATAAAAACGTAGAAATTTGTTTTGTTGATGTCAATGAATTCCTATACCTAAAATGTGGAGGGGCTGAAATCTTAAGCTCTGAGATATCAAGACTTCGGTCTGGGTTAAGGATTTTGATATAGTTTTCGGCAAAAACTTTTATGAGGACATGGTTTGTAGTTTTGGGCAGCGATGTATTACAACTATTTTTTTATCGCTGCTTAGAAATTTATTACAAAACTAACACGAAACATCAATACGTTGCCGAAAAATTATAACAGATCATAAATTAATATAATTTAGTGAAAAGATGATACAATCAGCAAGCTACTCAAAAACCTCTGCATTTATCGTTTCGAGAAAATATTACAAAATCACAAATTCATATTTCTTTCAAAATTCCAAAAATATTGTAAAAATTAAATAAAATCAAACTTTTTTCAAAATTCCAATAATATTCCAAAAATTATTACAAAATCAAAGATTAAAATTTTTTTTCAAAAATTCTAAAAATATTCGAAAAATTATTACAAAATTAAAAAATACAAACTTTTTTCAAAATTCCAAAAATTTTTCCAAAAAATTGGCTAAAAAAATAAATGAAATCTTTTTTTGACACACTTTGGAACATTTTTTTGACAAACTTATAATGCCATAATTCTCTATAATAATAATAAAATTTCATGTCATACAAATAATTAATTTTATTTTTTTCCAAAATTGGGTAAAAAAATAAATAAAAAGCTTTCTTTCGACACACTTGACAACATTTTTTTGACAAAGTTATAATACCATAATTCTCTATAATAATAATAAAATTTCATGTCATACAAATAATTAATTTTATTTTTTGCAAAAAATTGGTAAAAATATAAGTAAAAATCTTTCTTTTGACACACTTGACAACATTTTTTTGACAAACTTATAATGCAATAATCTAGTTTTTGGTCTTACATACCATTCCCAACCATCAAGATTTCTTCAAATTCAATGTTTCTGTTCGTAATCACTTAAAATGAACATTTTTAAGCAAAAAATATGCATATTTCCTTGTTTTGACACACTTCCGGTACAGTTACCGAGCACATCGTCCTTTCGGCTCTTCTCATTGAGTAAACCTATTTAAAAAAAAAAAAATTTAAATCCCTCCAGCGGTTTTCTAGATTTCGTCGGTTGTGACGGCCGGCAATCAGACATACATTTTTTTTTGCGTTTGCAGCATCAGTAGGTCCTAAAACGTCGAGAAATGCCAAAAAAGTGGGGGGTAAGAATTTCACTTTTGCCTCGAGAATTCAATACTTGGTCTTTCAGACCGAAGCAATATACAAAATTAAAACCTCATTTTCATACCTTTCTGATTTCACGTGTTTTTCACCTAAAGTAAAAAACAAAACGATTCTTAACTCAGTCCTTAGGAATTATAGTTAGATGAGCGATTTTCTACACTATTGAAAAACAAAAAGTCTGATGCTTTCATTAAATATGATGGCAACTATTTATTACCTATCAGTCTAATCTTCGCATGCTCAGGGTATTCGTCCATATCGTCTAGTAGAGAAATGAATCACGAAACATTTTTCATAAGATTTTACCTTTGTTGCACCCCATACCGAACAAGCATCCCTTTTTAATAGCCAGTCAAAATTGATTTTTAAATTTGTGTTGATCTTATCATCATCATTATAAATTCGTGACCAAAAGTACTCATCAATGAAGCTCATGCTAAAGATGTTTTTCAAGGTCACAGGTAAAAAAAATGCTTCCCACTAATGTCTCTTAAATAGTAAGTGTTGACGGTAAAAAATATTCACTATGTTTGTAGATGATGAATTATGATAATTCTCATTTAAACTAAATCATTAAAAAATAAAAGGTTTTTTGTAGAAAATTGCGTCACCTCCAAACAAATATGTTTTGAAGCTAACACTTATCGTTTAAGAGATATATGAAACAAAAAACATTTTTTTCACCTAATACCTGGAATCAAAATTTTAATACCTGTTTTATCGATGTGGACTTTGGGGATTTCGATCTCTCATTCGTAGTGATAATTCTTAGAAATGTACTAATTTTCAGCTGTATATGCAAATAATGTTTGATTGGGCATTTTATTGTCTGACTGTGCTATTACATATAAAGGCTCGTTTCCTACATGGAACACAGGTTTTCTGAAACTTTGTGTTTAAGTGGTCACAACGAGATCATCCAATGTGTAGGTCATGTTTTCAGTACAACAACTCTGACCGTTGCCACATATCTTATTCGACAATCCTGTCAATTTAAATAGAGACATTTTTTTCAATTTAAACTTCAATTTTGATCAAAGGCAGACTATCTTGCTACGTTTTATACGAATCATAGCTGCCGCAATTTCATTGGCTGTGAAGTTAAAGTCAATACGAGGCCACGAGGCTCACCAGCAGTGTAAGTGGTTGCCGTTCGAACAATCTTTAGCATAAACTTCACATAGGGCAGGTCTCAGCCGTATTTTATCAGTCTCAGCTCTAAGTTCCTGTTTTATATCTATATCTTACCCGGTTTAATCTCACTTTTGAGATAACTTGGTAAACTGGTCCACCAGTTTGTTCCATTTATTTTGATATATTTAGATTTGGGTGGGATAGTGTGCTCAACGACCTTTAGTATGAAGTATGTAATGGTGTTCATAACTGATCCGCAGACTGAAGAGCAATCAATTTGTTCAACTTGTCTTCCAACTAACTTAATATTATGTTAAAAACAAGAACAAATCTCAGTACGGAGATTTAATGAAATGAAATTCATAACGCAATCTCCAAAGTTCTCTAAACTATTTGGTGAAACCGACTGGAACTGTAATGGAGGAGAAGTTAGACTTAGAAAGGAAGAGAAATTAGACTTAGAAAGGGAAGGAAATCAGTAATTGTGAAACAATTTTTTTACTTACTGACAGCAGTTGACTTAATTATATATTTTAGTTACTTCGGTATGAAAGACCTATTCATGAGCCAAAAGTGAAATTTTAAGTGATTACGAATAGGAACATTGAATTTGGAAAATCATGATGCTCGGGATTGGTATGTGAGATCAAAAACTAGATTATTGCATCAGAATTTTGTCAAACAAATTTTGTCAAGTGTGTCAAAAGAATGATTTTTATTTATTTTTTGGAAAAAAATAAAACTAGTTATTTGTATGAAATGAAATGTAATTGAACATGAAATTCGACTTGGAAATTTTTGAATTCGTTATAGTTTTTGGAGCATTTTTGGAATTTTGAAAAAAGTTTGTATTTTTGATTTGGTAATAATTTTTCCAACATTTTTAGAATTTTGAAAAGAGTTTGAATATTTGAATTTGTTCATTTTGAATTTTTGACTATTTTTAGAATTTAAAAAAGTCTCATTTTTTGATTTTATTTAATTTTTACAATATATTTGGAATTTTGAAAGAAATATGAATTTTTTATTTTGTAATATTTTCTCGAAACGCTAAACGGAGAGGTTTTTGAGTAGATTACTGATTGTATCATCTTCTCACTAAATTATATTAATTTATGATCTGTTATAATTTTCCGGCAATGTATCGATGTTTCGTGTTAGTTTTGTAATAAATTTCTAAACAGCGATAAAAAAAATACTTGTACTTTAACAAAGAGTTATGTTTGATATACATCGCTGCCCAAAACTAAAAACCATGTCCTCATAAAAGTTTTTTGCCAAAAACTATATCAAAATCCTTAACCCAGATCGAAGTCTTGATATCTCAGAGCCTTGAGATTTCAGCCCCTTCATATTTTTTGTATTATGTTTGCAACATTGAAACGAAATATTTATTACAAAACAAAATTATATAAAACAAAATAAATTTCAAAATCCCGCCGTGAAATAGTGATTTATAAAACAAATTACATAATTTTACAATTTTTTCACGACAAACTGAGTACCAAAATAGTGAAAAATGAAGCGTTTAACATTTGATTTCACAATGAATTTGTACGAAAATTTGTTGCTTGGGGGTGAGGTGCCTTTTCAGTTGAATGAGTAATATTTGATTAATTTACAAACTTCCTTAATTAAAGTTTTTACTATTTGCTTTTGTTTGTAATGAACCCCGATCCTGATAGTGCAATTCAGTTATTTCATTAAAACGAACAATTGTTGCGCCAATGGTAACGGCGATTGTTGAACATCATAAAATCGATTGGAAAACAATACTAAATCAATGTTGCATCACAGTTTCGATTCTTCTTTCAAAAATATTGATTTTGAAAATTCACCAATGATGATCAAGATACTCAGGTTACAATGGAAACCATCAGAAGATACATTCACTTTCATTGTTATTTAGACAGCAATGCTGTATTAAATTTTTTTTTGCATTTTTTTATTATTTAATTGAATGCATAATATTTTAAGAATATTGTGTCAAAATTTACGAGTATTAAAATTTACGAGTATTTTTAAATTTGCTTATGAACGTTTTATACCAGATTTTTTATTGTTCAAAACTTTAAAGCGTTTTCCCCACAACTCACGTTTTCAAAGTCGGTGCCCCTCATAACTTCAAAACTACTGCACCAATGCTTTTGAAATTTTGAACACTATTTCTGTACATAATTAGCGAGGTAACGCTGGAGAGTTTTTGCAAAGTTTGTTAATAATTTTTATTTTACAATAACAAATTAGCCGATTTTTTCGCAAAAAATTGCGTTTTTTCCTTCAAAGTGTTCCAAAAAAGTGAAAAATTAAAATTTCAAAAAACCCTCCCATCGTTACCTGGAAAAACTATTATCTAACAATTAACAAATGAACTTTGATTTTTTGATTTCGGATGATCCAGCACCAAGTTATGAGGGGTACCGCAATTCTACTTTTTCCCGAGATACGTCCGAATAATTGCTGCCATTGCCGTGTTTTTTAATATTTCTTCCTGAAAATTTTACACAATATTCTTCAAATGTCATACTTTAATGTACTATTGGTTTTCATAAAGAGATTTTAACTGTGTTGTCACAAAAAATTCACAAAAACATGCCTTTTTTCGTACGAATTAACCTTGGAATGATTAGGCAGCTAAACTTCAATATTAATTATACATCGACAATAAGCAGCAAAGCAGAGTGAAGCAGTGAGTCCTCTACCTACCATCTGAGTAACGATGTAATCAAATGGTACGCGGATGACTCAAAAACAGAGGTAAAGATTGGCATAGAAGCATTTAGACCGTAAACAAAATGCTTTGAGCCAAAGGTCACCTAACCCAGCGACTTCCAGGCTAAAATTTGTGCAATTAAAAGATGAGCTGATTTAGCTTGAGAAAAAGTTATAAGAACAAGAGGATTACAATTTTGTCGGACTTTTTAAGCATCTTTTAAGGCACTAAGCTCATACACCATCACTTACAAAGTATAGTTAAAGACTGTTAATAAGCTTAACAAGCTGGTAATGATTGCAATGTAACCGTTTACAGCATACCTGGTCATGTGTGTATCGAAATTGTTGTAGAAGCCGACAAATTAGCCAGGATTACAATCTCTTTCAATAACCTCTTTTGTTGGGCCGGAACCTTTCTGTGAACTAGGGACAAAT
The DNA here is from genome assembly GCA_963693315.1 of Diogma glabrata. NCBI lineage: Eukaryota > Metazoa > Arthropoda > Insecta > Diptera > Cylindrotomidae > Diogma > Diogma glabrata. The sequence goes on from OY856187.1 coordinate 125,656,492, forward strand.
CCATCCACGCAAGGTTGAGTCCAAAGCCGTAAATAACGCCACGGGCTTAAGGCAGTCTAAGGAGTTAATTTCGTTTTTTCCGTCAGTATTTTTGAGAATGCGGACGAATTTTCTTACAGGATACTCCAGATTCATCAAACATCTCAAAAATATTGGAGATAAGAGATCTTTTGGAGGAAGAGAACCCAGCCCATCTTCTCAAAGATTGTGGACTTTTGATGTATACATGAGAAGGTCTCATTTGGGAAGAATTATATTGACGGCATGATCTGTATACACTTAAACCTCTTCATATCCAGAAGTTCCTAAATAGGGTTGAATTGGAGGATGTGCTCTAGCGTTCTTCTTATCATGGATTAGAAAGGACGGGTATAACAGATCATTTTGGTCACAGTACAATATATACCACCACCACCCACATACTAATCTAGTCTAATCTAATATTCATTCCGATAAACCCTCCAATAAAATTTGTTTAGTGTAAAAGCCAAACCTTGAGCCTCGAAGGTAATGTACTAATAGATAGTGAATAAGTAACAGAAACAAAATAAGTTGTCAAAAAAACAATTTCTTTTGAATTTTTTTTCATATTAATTTTCTTTTTAGTGTAACGTATAACCACCTTCTGGAGTTACATTATCTTGCGCTTCTTCATATAGTAAATTACCTGAGGTTTAGCAATTTTATATTTGCGCAGAGAAATTGTAATTGTTGCTACGATACAAGTGGTATTTGATGTTTGTGAAATAAATAAGCAAATTAAATAGCACAAAAATTATGTTTAGGTTTATATTAAAACTTAAAGATTAAACACTGCAATATCAATTGAAAATCGGAATAAGGTCATATTGAAAAAAAATTAATAATGGTGATAAAAAATATCAGATAACAAGATATTATTTAAATAAAAGACGTGCTTAAAGAATATCATACGAACAACTAATATTAGAGGAAGTTCTTGATTATAATAAAAAAACTGTGAAGCAAACAAAAAGTAAGTTTGTCGAGTTTTAGGTGCAAAATTCAAAACTTGTTCCTAAACTGTTTGTAATGCTATCACAAAACTAAATCTTTACAGCTTCCTTATTTAAACATAAGGCCAACTTTAATCGAATGCCAAATCCTTCTAATCCCGTTCTAACAAATAGCGGACTCGAAAGACAGGATACGTTCCTTATGAATTCGTGAACGTACTTACCGAAACAGTTTTGCACTATAGATAGATGTGTGTTTACTGTTTTGAAGAAACAAATAATTTAGATACTATAACTTAATGTTTTAATTAAGCGCCCCGCCTTAATGGATTACCTTCTGTTGAAACTTAATATTAAATATGAAGGGGCTGGAATCTCACAGCTCTGAGATATCAAGACCTCGGTATGGGTGAAGGATTTTGATATAGTTTTCGGCAAAAAAATTTCGTGTGGACATGGTTTTTAGTTTTGGGCAGCGATGTATATCAAACATAACTCTTTGTTAAAGTACATGTATTTTTTATCTCTGTATGTTTACGGAAAATTATAACAGATCGTAAATTAATATAATTTAGTGAAAAGATGATAAAATCAGCAAACTACTCAAAAACCTCCAATTTAGCGTTTCGGGAAATTATTACAAAATCAAAACAAAGTAAATTCCATATTTCTTTCAAAATTCAAAAATATTGTTAAAATTAAATAAAATAAAATATTTAAACTTTTTTCAAAATTTTAAAAATATTCCGAAAATTGTTACAAAATCAAAGATAAAACTTTTTTCAAAAATTCCAAAAATATTGCAAAAATTATAACAAAATCAAAAATATGTACAAACTTTTTTCAAAATTCCAAAAAAAAAATTTTAAGAACTTTAACAAATTCAAAAATTTCCATGTCCAATTTGATGTTGTAATGAAGAGCTTTTCCATTGGTGAACCAATAAAGCGGCATAGCAGGCTGCGTACCTAGAGATTATTAATGCCTTAACGACTAGACCTCAGTCATCGTGGATTTGATAGATTAATACCTGCTGCTTCAACACAAATACAGAAATGTACGCAAATTACGTGAATAAACAGAAGTGGAAACAATACGAATGAAAAAAGGAAACTCTGGCGACCCCTTTTGCGAAAGAACCACGATCAGCACGTCCAACCCCCACAATCATTCCCATACGCCCACACACTCACGCTGCATACACGCTAACATTCACCCACACACTCAGACTGCGAAGCAAGACCACTAAGCTCAAAGAGCCGCAGCAAGTACCGCAGATGGTAGCACTTAAAAATAAGTTGTATCGCTGCCATCTGATCAATCTGATACAGTTCGTAAACTACTGCCATTGCTGGTAGACCGAGAATCAAATCTTAGAGCACAGGAGAACGTCACACGCTATATTGAAAGTCTCTATTATTTTTAGTTTACTTTGTTATTAATATCATTTCCCAAAATTTTTAAAAACCATACGCAATCACCATAAATTACCAAAAAAAAGTCATAATTTGTTTGTAAGTTAACTAAATATTTCAACACCAATTTAATTAAATACTTGTAGTTTACAGTTGGTTAACGTGTAATATGGTTAATAAAGATTAAACATGACAAGAATTTATTTTTTTCTTGGTTGGTTTTCATATTATTTGGGATTGATTTTTGAATTACTTATAATATAAATTAATAAAGTTAGGTAATATAATTTAATATAGTGAAAAAAAATGTATTTGGAAAACCAAATATTACCTCGGAGCAAAAATATATTTCGATTATAATCATTTCCAATTTAGACCGAATGTGTCTCGCTACACGCATCGCCAGCTCTCATACACACGCATCGACAAGCAAGCCCCCATTTAATCACTTGCACACCCTTTCACGCGCATTCACACTTCTACGTTAGAAAAGAAAATAGAAAAAAAATAAAAACCACTCACCCCATGATTATATCCTCCAGGCCACCAGGTCTTAAGGTCTTAGCCCTCCATCCGCGGTGAATATCCCAGCAGGTAAAATATTATTGGTAGCTTGGTATAAATAAGATGACTCGTTGTATTAAAATTGTAAAACTGTTGCGCCGTACTAACCAAGGCGATCGTTGTAATTTGTATATCGATAATCTTGAAACCAAATAACAACCTGTAGAAATTTAACCGTCGATAATACCACCAACAGGTTTCAGCGGTTGCGAAATTTATCACTCTGTGATGAATGTTAAGAGAAGACCTTGCAAACGACGGCAATTGTTGCAATCAACAATTAAAACCACCAACAAAACAGCTTCAAGGACACTTGTATATTCTCGTAACTGGTTGTCGAAATTTGGTAGAATTTTAATATATGCCGTAACCAAACCTTGAAACAAAACAGCAATTGATGAAACCAACAACAGGTTCCAGCGGTTGTTGATATATATCACTCTGTGATATATGCTATAACCAGAATTTGAAAACAGCATCAACAATTAAAACAACCAACAAAACAGCTTCAAGGACCCTCATACATAATTTTTTTTCTTTCGCTTTTTTTTTATAATTTCTAATTTAGTTTAACTAATACAATGAATAATTATATTATCGGTACATATATTTCTTTTTTTTTATTGAAAACTGTACAAACATATGAAATTTTTCTAGTCACTGACACTAATTGGAAATTGAAATAATAAATTTGAGCTAAAATAAATATGTAACGTCACAAACATATAGTAATTCTTTTTTTATTCTCTGACACTAATTGGACTTTTAAATTCACATACTAAATTCGAACTCCATAAATTTGTTAAATTAGAACTAAATAAATTTGCTTAAGGAATTTTAAGAACAATGTCGGAATTAAAAAAAAATTCAATAAGGTCGACATTCACGATGAACAAATAAACACAATTGACAACTCATCAATCAATCCACTAAGACAGAAGGAGCAAAAATGGCACTCACAACTGCACAAACATATAATAATTTTTCTTTGTTCACTGCCACTAAATGAATAAACTCGAACTCTATCAATTTGATGAATTTAAACTCATTAAACTGGTATAATTAATTTTAAGAAAAAATGTCGTGAATTAAAAATAAATTCAACAATTTCGCCAATCCAACAGCACAATGGAGATAAAAGTCAATGACAGACTAAGAGACAGAAAAGACGATATATTCATCTCTTATATAGGAATTTATTATCGAAAATTGAGCTACAAAGTTTTTTGAAGGGGCAATGTTAGTACATTTTCCGTAAAAAAATACTGATTGTTATTTTGTAATACATAAAATTGTAAGATGATTTCACGAAACAAGTTATTTCCAACGCATTGGGAAGAAATATTAATATATTAGAATGGATTAAACGTAAGTTTAACCGATTTTATGATGTTTATGTATTATGTTGTTTATGTATTATGATGTTTATGTATTATGAAATAACATTTTCAAAGAATCGCTCCAGCTCAATCTACCAAACAACGAAACCACCAGTATTGATGCAAAATGGGTACAAGTTAAAGAAGCTTACGTCAAAACTGCTACAGATGTGCTAGGCTACCAAGACAAATCACGGAAACCATGGATTAGCGATGATACATGGAAGAAAATTGAAGAGCGTCGACAGCTCAAGTTGCAGTTGTGTCACCAGAACACAACCGAGATCCGCAACAAATATGAAAGTACAGCAAAACAAGTTAAAAAGATGGCAAGGAATGATCGCAGAAGATATACAGAAAGCATTCTCAAGACTGCGGAAACAGCAGCAGCTAATAGAAATATGCGCACACTACACAAATGCGTGAGAAAGGTCACCAACAAATATACAAACACTCCACCAATAAAGGATGAATCTGGTCAAACCCTCACAACTCATGAACAACAGCTAAATAGATGGAAAGAATACTTCGAAGACAACTGCCACCAACAAGAAAATAACTTGCAGTCTCCGGATGACAACTATAACGAAACTATCAGCACCCATCCACCAACGGAACGGGAAGTTAGAGATGCCATACAGAAACTCAAGAACAACAAATCTGCTGGTACAGATAATATATCAGCAGAATTACTCAAAGCAGATGTAAACACAACAGCAGAAGCTCTAACACCACTATTAGCTGATGTATGGAACGAAGGTAAAATGCCAACCAAATGGAAAGAAGGTTTAACCATAACAATCCCAAAAAAAGGTGATCTAAGAGAATGCAAAAATTGGAGAGGTATATCTCTGTTCAACACAATAATGAAAATACTAGCAATGATCATTCTCGAAAGAATATCTCCATCAATTAACATGAAACTAAGAAATGAACAAGCCGGCTTCAGACCAGGAAGAAGCTGTACCGATCATATCAACACAATCCGTATCATCATTGAGCAATCAAATGAATGGAATTCACCATTGTATCTCCTCTTCGTGGACTTCGAACGCGCCTTCGACTCAATCAACAGGAGCGCGATATGGAAGACACTTTGTGAAATGGGCATCCCGAAGAAAATAGTTGATCTAATCAAAGAAATGTACCGGGATGCTGCAAACAGAATACAATACAAAGGACAGCAAAGTGATGAATACTACAACCACCGAGGAGTGAGACAAGGCTGTGTACTATCCCCGCTACTATTCCTAATAGTACTAGATAGTATCATGAGAAAGCTCGATGATGCAAGTCCAAACGGAATCCAATGGAATACAACAAGACGGCTCAATGATCTAGACTACGCAGATGACATCTGTCTACTTACTCACACACATACGGACATGCAGCAGAAAATACAGAAGCTATCAACCCTTGCACATGAAGTCGGTCTCAACATTAATATCAGAAAAACAAAGGCTATGAGATTGAACACCAAAACGATAACACCAATTACCATCAACAATACACAAGTGGACGAAGTTAACAAATTTGTGTACCTTGGTTGTACTGTAGCAAAAACAGGCGGGACTGAAGAAGATATCAGTCAGCGTATTAACAAAGCCAGAAATACGTTCAATATGCTTCACAAGATCTGGAATACATCCGTCCTGTCAAGAAAGACAAAGCTACGAATGTTCAATGCATGTGTCAAGTCAGTACTGCTGTATGGGTGTGAAACGTGGAAACAAACAAGAAAGATCACAAATAAACTACAGGTGTTTGTGAACAAATGCCTGAGAAGACTGATTAAATGCTTCTGGCCAAACACCATCAGTAACCAGGAGCTTCTACGGCAGACAGAGCAGCTAGACATTGAGACCGAGATAAAACGAAGAAAATGGAGATGGATAGGACATACACTGAGAAAATCAGTCGAAGATATAACAAGGATGTCCCTAGAGTGGAATCCACAAGGTAAAAGGAGAGTTGGAAGACCACCCATGACATGGAAGAAAACGGTGCTAGCTGAAGCAAAACAAATTGGCAAGACATGGGGTGAACTGAAAGCGATTGTAAGATGGTCCAGTCTAGTAGACGCCCTATGCTCCTAAATGGAGATAAAGGAAAAAAAAAAAAAAAAAAAAAAAAAATGTATTATGAAATTATAGCTTACAACTGTATTACAATGAAATATAGATTTATAACGGAAAGAGAAATTGATAAAAAATACCTATATAAGAAATATAATATGTTTTGAAGACAATTGCTAAACTGTAGAATAATAATTGTAGAATAATAATTGTTAGATAATAAAACGATTGAACAAATATGCACAGCTATTGGAGGTTTGAAAACATTTAGAGCAATTACGGTTAGTGTCCGGAGAATTCAAATTTATGCAGTATGTTGAAGTAACGCTGGTGAAAACGTAGTGTGAACCAATAATAGGATATTGAAAAGGAAATATTATTGTTAATTGTTTTATGCTAAGAACAAATTTGTGTAACGGAAACTATATGAAAATAGGACTATAGATTGTGGATGAACGAGAAACTATTATGACCTACGAATGGTAAGCAAAATTGTGATTCATGAGAAAACAGACATTATATAAATCGGGAACTTTACTGCTCTACTTTATCATACTCCAGTCTACATAACAATGTTCAATTACACTTATAAATAAAACTTTTCCAAAAAATTGGCTAAAAAAATAAATGAAATCATTTTTTGACACACTTGACAATATTTTTTTGACAAACTTATATTGCAATAAAATTCTCAATAATAATAATTTCATGTTCAATTACATTGAATTTCATACAAATCACTAATTTTATTTTTTTTCTAAAAAATAAATGAAAATCATTCTTTTGACACACTTGACAATATTTTTTTGACAAACTTATAATGCCGTAATTCTCTATAATAATAATAAAATTTCATGTCATACAAATAATTAATTTTATTTTTTCCCAAAAACTTGGGTAACAAAATAAATAAAAATCTTTCTTTTGACATACTTGACAACATTTTTTTGACAAACTTCTAATGCAATAATCTAGTTTTTGATTTCACATACAATACCGACCATCAAGTTTTTTACACATTCATTATTACTGCTCATATACGCTAATTGCCTTGTTTTGACGAACTTGACGATTTTTTGGACACACTTTCGGAACAGTTATCGAACACTTCGTCCTTTTGGCTCTTACCTTCAGTGGTTTTTTAGATTTCGTCGGTTGTGACGAACAGCCGGCAGACAGACATAATTTTTTTTTTTTGGAATCGTTATGACCTAAATCCTCAAGAAATGCCAAAAAAAGTGGGGGTAAGAATTTTAGGAAATACTTAGGTTTTTCAAACCAAAGTAAATAAATTTATTGTTTTTATACTTGTGTTAAAGTAAGACTAACATATAACGGTATAATACCACTATAAAATTAAGTTGATTTCTTAAATTCAATTCATATATTTGTTAGGTTTTATAAATTAATATTCGTGTCGAAATGATGGATGGTAATGTTTTGCTTACAAATTATTTGACCTAGATGGAAGTCGAGCCCGGGTCCTATGAGTTTGAGTCTAGAATAGTCATTATTAACAGGAGTAATTTTGAAGTACTATGTTATTTCTTCAGGGTTTTTACTCATGTTAAAATAGACAAAACCATCAGTTTTGTTAAGAAAAATTATGAAAAAACTAAAGTGTGGCCTGAAATCTTAGGTTCCTAGACACAAACCTCTTTATGATTATGAATTACCAAATTATTGGATTACTTTCGTCTTAAAATCTAAAGATGCGATTTTAAATGATGAAACAGTTTTCAAAATCTACCTTCCCTTATATTTTTATTCTCGACATTTTATATCACAACTATTCTACATAAGGCAAACACTTTAAGTTCATCTGCCGGCCGACTGGTCATGACGATCGATAAACCAGAAAACTACTAGACCGATTTCAATAATGTTTGTTTCCAAAAATAGGGTTAGTAAATAGTAGGGCTGAAAGAACGATAGGTTTGAAAACTGTTTTACGTTACTGTCAAAAACGTTATATATGTCAAAAGAATAATTAACATAAGTTTTGTTACCCAATTTTTTGACAAACATATGGATGACATTTGACAAACATGAACTTGGATATGAAATATGAGTGCAACCAGCTTCAGTTATTTGCAACTAATAGGAACGGTGAAAAATATCAAAGTATTGCACATTTTTCGGAGTATGTTTCCGGTCACCTTTGACTGTTAGGTACAGTTGAAACAGTCAGGTGTTCTAAGAAAATAGGAACTAATTATTTGGAAAATATCAAGACGTGTCATATTAAATATCGTTTTTTTACAAATGTTGTAATTATTGAAAAGAAGCATCTGGGCCAAACAGAGAGGTTTTCTTGACAACTCAGTCTGGATACTATTAACCTTGATGTTTCAGTCCATTCATAATTTTTTAAATTAAAACATTGGTTCATATTTTAAAATAAAACCGTGTTGGAAATCGTACTGCAATAATTCTTAATTTAGCTTAATTTTTTTTAATCATGAAATAAAAAATTTAAATTCGTATTTATTAAACTAAACTGCATAAATTTAAATAATATTGTGTTCATGTAATTGTTTTTTATGAAATTAATTATTTAAAAATGATAATATTTGATTAAATAAAAATATTTGTATAATTTAATAGGATATATGAGTATTTATTTTAAATAACTACAAAAAATGTTGGTTGAAAGTTTATTGAACAATTTCCAATAAAACCTTCGATTGAAATCTAAAATTTACTTGAAATTAGTGATTAGGTATAAGGTAAGCACTACTTCCTAGCATGCAAAGAAGCTTTTGATATTAAGGAGTAGACTAGCGTAACCCGTATGTCGTATTTTATTGGACTGCACTTTAAAGCACAATTTAACACTTCACTTTTGTCCTAAGCTAAAACTTTATCTGGTATACAATATTTACAAAATGGACATCCAAAACTGATTTTATTTTCCATGTCATTAATATTATATAATTGAACAGAAAATTTGCGGAAGTTGAATCGATTTAGTTGTTTGTTTTATGTAAAAAAAACATTTTTATTAATAACAATTGCTTCGAACTTAAAAAAATATTTGTTTATTTGCTTTTTAATTTAAAGTACCTGAAGTACCTAATTAAAGTACCTGATATTCCTCTTCAGAATTAATTAATTTGATCTATTATATTCTTATCTGTTCGGTTTTCGCTATACATATATTTAAAACTGAACATATTCCGATAAAAACTTATATATCATAATAGTTCCTTCAGAGTGTTGGCAAAGTTAACCGTTATTGAAATTTTATTTACAATGAGGATTTTAAAAGTTATATCGATAATTTTAGTTTTATGTTTTTGTGATCTAATATATTGTGAAAAGGATTGGTGGGAAGTTTCTGCATTTTATCAAATTTATCCACGTTCATTTAAAGACAGTAATGGCGATGGAATCGGAGATCTAAAAGGAATTACAGAAAAACTACCATACTTGAAAGAAATCGGAATAAACGCCACATGGTTATCGCCAATTTTTCAATCACCGATGGCTGATTTTGGTTACGATATTTCAAATTTCTTTGATATTCAACCAGAATATGGAACCCTTGATGATTTTGATGCAATGATTAAACAAGCTAAGGAATTAGGAATAAAAATAATTTTAGATTTCGTGCCAAATCATTCAAGTAATGAAAGTGAATGGTTTCTAAGGTCGGTCGATCGTGATCCTATTTTTAAAGACTTTTACATATGGCATCCTGGACACGTTGATCCAAAAAATAAAACACAACGTTTGCCACCAAATAATTGGATGAGTGTGTTCCGTAAGAGTGGTTGGGAATGGAATGAAAAACGCCAGGAATTTTATTTCCATCAATTCGCGATTCAACAACCAGATCTGAACTATCGTAATCCAATTGTTGTTGAAGTTATGAAATCTGTGTTACGATTTTGGTTGGATCGTGGTGTTGATGGTTTTCGTATAGATGCAGTTCCACATTTGTTTGAGGTAAAGGCGGATCAAAATGGAAATTTTCCAGATGAACCAAAAAGTGGATTTACCAATGATGTAGAAGATCCGGCTTACTTGCTTCATATATACACACAAGACCAAAACGAAACTATTGATATGGTATATCAATGGAGAGAAGTTGTGGATAACTACAGAGCCGAACATGGGGGTGATGCAAGAGTTTTGATGACGGAATCTTATTCTAAAATAGATATAGTGAAAAAATATTTTGGTGATGGTAAGGGGCGAAATGGAAGTCACATTCCATTTAATTTTCAAATGATAAATTTGCTTAATAATCAATCAAACGCTCAAGATTATAAACGAGTAATAGATTTGTGGTTAGATAATCTTCCGGTTGGTCGTACTGCGAACTGGGTGGTAAATTACTATTCATATCTTAATTATTTGATTGGTTTTGTTATATTTTTCAAACATATTTGTTTAAGATTGGAAATCATGATCAACGAAGGGTTGGCTCACGATTTGGTGAATCTCGAATAGATGTTTGGTTAATGATTATTCAAACATTACCTGGAATAAGTATCACCTATAATGTAAGTATAGATAAACCTCTGTATTCTTATATGTGATGAAAATATAAAAATATTTTTTTAGGGAGAAGAGATTGGTATGACCGATTTATGGTTATCTTGGGCGGAAACAGTTGATCCACCAGCATGTAATTCAAATCCTGATATCTATGATAATATTTCGCGTGATCCTGCCAGAACACCTTTCCAATGGGATAATAGTAAGAACGGTGGCTTTTCTTCGGCAAGCAAAACATGGCTTCCAGTTCATCCCAGCTATGCAACAGTTAATGTAAAAGCTGAAAACGCTGCCGAATTTAGTCATTTAAAGATATATAAGGATTTAATACGATTACGTCAAACAAAAACAATGCAAGAAGGAAATTCAAAGATAGCTGCTTTGACGAATAATGTTTTAGGAATTTTACGAAAAAATCAACCTAAGGATTCAATTTATGTAACGATTGCAAATATAGGCGACAAGAAAGAGACAGTTAATTTAAGCTTGTTGGATGCAAAACTTCCAAATGAGTTATCATTCATTATTGTTGGTCTTTCATCTAATTATAAAATTGGGTAAGGTTTTATTTATATCGAATGATGATGAATGAATATTTGGATGAATTTTTTTGTCATTTAATTAATTGTATCGTTTCGTTTCGTAGACAAAACATTCAGAAAGGATCAATAACCGTTCAACCATTTGAATCGTTTGTGCTTAAAGCATGAACGTGGTTTCCGTTTAGTTATCGCACTATAATAAAGGAATATTAAATATACTAAAAACATTTTGCTTTTAATTTTGAAGTTTGCTTAGTCTCCTTTTTGTGTAACTGGTGCAACTACTGCTATCTTCACCCTTCCCCTAAGAGCTTGCAACTTGTTTGCTTGTATGTAACGATTTTCTGAATCATAAAACAAGTTTATAAGTTAGATATCTAAAAAGCTTTATGCAAAAAGAAAACCACATCGTTAAAAAAGAACCACAATAGGTAAACCGTAAAATCTAGAAGAACATGTATTTAATCTCTTTACAGCCCAAAAAGAAATAAATAATCAACCTATCTTATTGTCACAAGTAGCCAATGCTAATTAATTATTGATTGCCCGATTATATGATATTTTTAGCTTTTTTAAATAAACTCGACTACCCAATTATCTCGTTTACTTTTTATTACTACCCGGATAATTTGTTCTACCACAAATCGTGAACAAGACATTTTTCTTAAAAGAGGGTTTTGAATTTGCACAGCTTCAATTTATTTAACGAGGATTTGCAAGTGTAAACCCGTTTTGTTATTAAAAAACAGTAATAAAAACTAATTGAAGGAGCTAAACCACAACAGAGACAGGAACACATGGTAGTCAGATGGTGCAAGGTCTGGACTATATATGGTGGATGCATTAAAACTGTTCAACTAAGCTCAGTTATTTATTGGCGGGTCAACTAAAGTTTATGTGGTCAGGCATTGTCATGATGGAAGACAGCACCCTTTCGATCGACAAATTCTTGACGTTTTGTTTGTGTTACTTGCGCTAATCTTGTTAGTTGTGGGCAGTAGAAGGCCAAATGGATCGTTCGGTCAGAATATACCAGCTCATAATGAACAACTCAATACATTACCTTATTAGACGTCAATCTAGACGTTGTAGTCATATGTGGTTCATCACCGGCCTTCGAGTACAGTCGTTTGCATTCGATATTATCGTATTTAACACATTTTTCATCACCCATGATCATTCATTTAAGAAAAAGCTATCCTTTTTTTTTAAATAATTCAAAACTGTCATACGGTTGATGTTAAGTGTATACTCTCTATATTCTGCACACATGTATACTGATCTAGCTCAACCAGTTTCAAAAGTTCATCGAATGTTTCAGTGACTGGCCGACCAGAGACCATCAAAATATCTAGAACTGAATTGATTCACGACTCCTGCGTACACATACGGCATCCTCACCATAAACTTCACAAGTTCTCTTGCATGCTAGTGCACTTTTGCTTTTTATATGGGGTAAAAGCATCACATATAGTTTTTTTCGGATTTTAATCCGGATTATAATAAAGTTTCTTAAGTTCTTCATCCGGTATGATACCAGCTTGGTTAGTGTCTTATATTAAGTAGATAACGATGAAAAAGTGGGTCCGATTGCCTTCATGTCGATGAAGATAAACAAAGCTCAACGAAACTATTTAGTTTGAGAGTTTGAGTGTCTTGCTGCTAGCTAAAGTTCAAATGTCACAAGATTTTCCTTTGGTGAAATATTTGGATGGCAAGCTATATATCCGAGGGAAAGCGAAGCTTGATGCAATGCCAAATGATTTACCTCTGTGCAAGGTACCAAAACCTTTTACTTCAGAAATGATCAAGAGACATCATGATGATAGTTTTCCTATAACTCATGTATGTGTAAGAAAGACGTTGAAGGTACGCTGACGTCTATACTAGTGGCATGGCATGGCGTCACAAGTTGACAATAATGTTGCATCTTGTGATACATACAAACAAAAGAAGACCTCGAACCAGATTTAGCGTCAACCGATGCAAAATCAGTTCGTAACCAAATGCCTATTTCAGAGAGCCTTTATAGATTTTTTGAGACTGTTTACCCATTCTAAACTTGGGAATACGCGGTATTTACCTAAGGTGAACGCCTTCCTGATGAGTGATGTATTTTTCACATATGAGGTACCAGAGTTTCTACATAGCGAGAATAGTAAACAGTTGAGAATAGTGAGAATAGTAAACGATTAGCTCAGATAATCGTTGCAGAACTTATTATCGGACTCCATATTCAGCATGTTAGAACGAAGGTCTACAGTTCTCAGAGTAACGCATCCGAAAAAGTGAATAAATCAGTCCACGTTGCCATACGAGCGTATGTGAAGGGTCGACACACCACGTTGGATTCTCATCTAGCGAAGATAGTTTATGCTTTGTAATCCGCATTGCATGGCTCTACTTAATAATCCCCGTATGATCTGTTGTTTGGTCAACATCCAAACTGAGATAGGAAAGCCTATCGATAGGAAAGCCTATTGATTGACGGAGCAAATAAATTCTTCGCTACATGGGCACCTAAATTTATGCCGACAATAATTGCATCCAAGATTGGCAATGTGTTGTACGAATGTAAAAAATCCTGATGGCAAAAGCAGCAGGGTTTCTCACGCAAAGGATATTAAATCATGATCTTCTGTATTACTTTCTTCAGTTTTCTTCGTCTCTTCGTCTATTTTTGTTTTTTTTTTTTCTGGGTTGTGTCGGTGATCTAACGATCACTTTTTCTTCATGTTGTCGTTGTTTTTGAGCTAAACTTCAGGCAATAAAGTTTTACTTTATTATTTGTATTTATCTCAGTTGGTGTAACGACATATTATCGAAAATTAATAGCCTAAAAATAATATATAGTCCCACTCTATACTTACTAAAAATAGTACAAAACGAAGGAAAAACAAAAGAAAAGAACTAAAAAATAAAAATTTCAATTGATATCCTGAGCAGTTTTTAAACATGTAAAATCGGATTAAGTTTGAATATACAATTTCGATTTAGAATTTAAACCGATTAAATTGTCGAGAAAAAATTTTTAAAATAGATAAAATAAAGTATAGTTTCTTATAAATCTATTAAAGATTATATTTTTTTAAAGAGAAATTTACTAATATAAAATTGATAAAAAAAAATTAAAAATAACTTAAGTTATATCTATTATTTTGTTGAATTAATTACATTAAATTAAGTGATGTGTATAACAGAAAATACACCATTTTGTTGGGTGATTGTTTTTTGCAGTCACACGAAAACTTTTTGTTTTTCGACGTATTGTAGCGTGGATGCAAAAATTATTAAAATAATTATTACCAAGAATTGTTGAATAGACGCTGACAGTCACATATTATTAGAGAAAAATACAAATGTTTTTTAAATTCTTAGTTTTGGATTTCGGAGTACTGGATTGGCAGCCTCTACGAAGTATCCACAACGGATACGGGCGTACTCTGGGCAATGTGATGTGGAACGAACGGTTGTGATACCCAATCCCTTCGTAGTAGTGAAGCATTATAGCAAATAGTCAATCGAACCCTGTGCGTCTGTACTCCATGATGGAGCGGCACAAAATGACGTCTGTTCTCCATGTTAGGGGCGGCCGAAAATCTTAGTCTTTTCCGCTAGGTGGCAGACTATAATGAAACTTAGTGCGGGGAGCAAACCCCGTTATCAACCACCCATGAGTAGTGATGAAGGATCGAACGTTACGGTGCAGGGCTCCGGAAACCCAGTGCCGGCGGCTAGAGAGAGTGCGCAAGCAGGCCCCAGCCGTCGAGATCAAGCGACTGCAAACCATCGGAAGGTACCCCAACTACAAGTTCACTTAGTAGAGAAAGTAGTCGAGTACTGAAAACAAATCATAAAAAGCAACTTGATGTGCAAAATTCATTCCAACTTAGCAGGAAGACGTCTAGATCTCCTGAAAGAGAAAGAAGCAATATCTTGCTAAATATAAACACAAATGAAGTGGAAAATAAAAGTGAAGAACGTCAACCAGACTATGAAGAAAATGAAGGACTCAGGCATCTAGAAAAAGAAAATTTAGAGCTCAAGAAAAAACTAAGCAAAATAGAAGAGATAACATCAAAGCTAAGCAATGAAATTGCTGCTTTAAAAAGAGAAAATCAAGACCTGAAAATGAGTCGAGAAGCAAGTGAATCGGAAATGACTGATAATCTAAATATCGGCAAAGATATCAGAAGACGAACAAACGTATTTGAGTATCTAACAGATGAAGAGGAATTGCAAAGAGAAACAGATTGGATACTGAAAAAGAGTAGGCCAAGTAAAAAAAGTAAAAAGAGGAAAGCTGAAGTTTCCCCTGAGTATGTGCCATCAAGCTCTAGTCAACCGCAAGATGCACATACAATTGATAAAGACAAAGTTATTCCAACAAAAAAAACGAAAGAGAAAAAGCCACCGCCAGTAACTGTAACGGGTGTTTCAAGCCATGCGGAAATTCAAACCATAATGAAAATGGTAACGGATAAAGAGTACAAAATTACTGCTCTTAACAATGATGTCTGGAAG
This sequence comes from Diogma glabrata, assembly GCA_963693315.1. Classification (NCBI taxonomy): domain Eukaryota; kingdom Metazoa; phylum Arthropoda; class Insecta; order Diptera; family Cylindrotomidae; genus Diogma; species Diogma glabrata. The sequence continues at coordinate 125,672,471 of OY856187.1, forward strand.
ATCAACACATCAAACTCTGATGCATACAGAAATCTAACAAGGAAACTAAACATTGACAAATATCAATGGGTTACATATGAAAACAAAAACAAACGCCCAATCAAGGTAATGGCTAGAGGACTACATCCCACTTGTTTGGTCGACGACCTAATTGAAGATCTGACACGTAAAGGTCTTAAAATCCTAGATGCTGTTAACATCATCAAAAAAGAAAGAAAAAGCAACGAAAATGGATCCAAAACAATATATAAAAGAGGACTTCCTCTTTTTATGTTAACTTTTGAGCAAAACGAAAATATAAAAGAAATTTATAATATAAAAGAGATACTCAATATGAGAGTGAAAATTGAACCTTTAAAGAAAAACTCGATGAGAATACCACAATGCAAGAAGTGTCAAGGTTTTAACCATACACAAAACTACTGTGCACGTGAACCAGTATGTGTTAAATGTGCCGGTAAACACTTAACGCAAGTATGCCCAGTTAACAGGGACACCATAGCCAAGTGCATAAATTGCAAGGGGCGACATCCAGTAAACTATCGTGGATGCGAAGTTGCGATCCAACTCCAAAAAATAAGAGATAAAACGCGCAAGTCATCACAAAACAAGCAAAATAACGCTGGTAGATCCAATGAACGTTACCAAGAGAAACTGTGTGAGCAATCTAGCAGCGCGAAAAATGGAAAATCATACGCACAAGTACTAAAAGGCTCAGAGTCAATCAAAGACTCGGAAGTATCAGAAAGTATCAAGAACTGCATGGAAGTAATTCTAAGGCGGTTAGATGAACAAAGCAGCCTAAACGAATTGATATTCCAAAAAATTAAGCAGATAGAAAGTTTAAAATCAATCGCCAAGAAAAATTAAATATGAATACAACACTCAGAATAGCAACCTGGAATGCAAACGGGTTAAACAACCACACCCCAGAAGTTGAAATGTTCTTGAAGTTAGAAAAAATGGATATTTTTCTAGTATCAGAGACTCACTTTGTTAAATCATCATATATAAAAATACCTGGGTATAAACTTTATCATGCAATTCATCCAGCAGAAAAAGCGAGGGGAGGATCAGCAATACTAGTCAGGGATAACATAAAGCACCACGAAGGTATTAAAATCGAAGAAGAAGTAATGCAGGTCACGTCGATAACAGTTATTACTACAAATAAAAACCTTGTTGTAGCCGCTATATACTGTCCACCAAAACATAATTTGAAAAAAATGATTACTCCAAACTCTTCAATGAACTAGGCAGTTAATTTATCATTGGTAGAGATTTTAACTCAAAAAACACATATTGGGGATCAAGAATCACCACAACAAAAGGTAAAGAACTGTACGAAGCAGGACAGATAAAAACGTGTGATTTTCACTCCGGTGGTTCTCCGACCTACTGGCCAACCGACCTTGGTAAGGTACCTGATTTAATAGACTTCTTTATTACAAGGAATATGTCAAAAAACTACATAGATATCGAAAATAACGAAGGGTTGTCATCAGATCACTCTCCTGTTATAATGACAGTTAGTGAAAACGTAATCAAGCGGACATATGCACCTAAACTAACAGGTAACAACACTAATTGGAATGTTTTTCGTGAGTGTATAGAAGAGAAAATAGATCTACAAGTACCAATTAGAAACCCAGAACAGCTAGAAATAGAGCTAGAAAGGCTGATTGAAGCTGTACACTTTGCAGCAACGACAAGTAGTCCAGTACCACATTCTAATCGTATTCTTACCGCAAACATTCCCATGGAATTAAGAGAATTGATACAATACAGACAACTCGATCTCCAGAACACAAAACTATTTTAAATAATCTGTGCATACAAGTAAAGACAGCAATTAAAGAAGCAAAAAATGAATCTATTAACAGATATCTCTCAAGTCTTTCTGGTGATAAAAGCAATGAGTATTCACTCTGGAAAGCAACAAAGGGATTCAAAAGACCAATAGTGCAGATCCCTCCGATTAAAAAAGATGATGAAACATGGGCCAGAAGTGTTCAAGAAAAAGCTGATCTATTTGCAGAATTACTAGAGAACACCTTCAAGCCATTTGGTCGACTAACAGAAGACGAAAACATAACGAAGGCGAGCAAAACCGATTCACAGGAAATTTCATATGTAACATTACATGAACTTAAAGAAAAAATACGTACCAGTTTGGTTCCAAAAAAGGCCCCAGGCTACGATTTAATCACCAGTGAAGTTGTTAAAATGCTACCTGATAAAGGTATGCGCAAAATACTTCATATCATTAATGCTGCATTCCGATTAAGATATGTGCCTATGCAATGGAAAGTAGCAGAAGTAATTATGATCCTAAAACCGAATAAATCACCAAATGACAAAAACTCGTATACACCGATATCATTACTCCCAACGATATCGAAGCTTTTTGAAAAACTTTTTCTTAAAAGGCTTAAGCCAATAATAGAAAATAGAAACCTCATACCTTCGCATCAGTTTGGTTTCTGAGAAAACCACTCTACCATTGAACAAGTGCACAGGATCACGAATATTATTGAAGAAACGATTGAAGCCAAAAGGGTATGCTCCGCAGTCTTTCTTGATGTCGCTCAAGCTTTTGATAAAGTTTGGCATCATGGCTTAAAGTATAAATTGCATAGAGATCTGCCCAAACAGTTTTATGAAATTTTAAACTCTTATCTGGATGACCGCCACTTTAGAGTCAAATATGATGATAGTTATTCAACATTGAAAAAGATTGATGCAGGAGTTCCGCAGGGTAGCGTCCTAGGACCGGTACTATACCTGCTATATACAAGAGATTTGCCTGGCCTAAGCAAAACAACCATTGCAACCTTTGCAGATGATATCGCAATTTTGACCACCGGAAAAACCGTAGAAGCAACTAGCAAACTGCAATACGCTACAAAAAAAATCCACAACTGGACAAAAAGATGGCGAATTAAGCTGAATGAAACAAAATCCTCTTATGTTAACTTCACTAACCAAAAAGTAAGCCAAATACCTCTGAAAATCAACTCAACACAAGTTGCTTACGCAAACACAGCAAAATATCTAGGTATGACTCTGGATGCTAAACTGAGATGGAAGGAACATGTTAAAAAGAAAAAAGAAGAACTGAATTTGAAATTTAGAAAGATGTACTGGTTACTTGGTAGAAACTCAGTACTATCTATTCAAAACAAACTGCTTCTGTATCGTCAAATACTGAAACCAGTGTGGACGTATGGCATCCAGCTATGGGGCTGTACTAAGAAATCGAACGCGAAAATCATCCAGTTGTTCCAAAACAAAGTGCTGCGTTGCATTGTTAATGCCCCGTGATACATCAGAAACGAAGACATCCATAGGGACCTGAAGATAGAGTTCGTGAAGGATGAAATAAAAAAATATGCAATTAAACACACCACGCGTATACGCGTACATGAAAATATTGAAATACGCCAGCTAATGGATGTGCCCGTTGCTGACAGAAGGCTTAAAAGAACGAAGCCACTAGATTTGATTTTATAATCAAAAGCATACTTAAAAAAATAATGTAAATGGGACTAACCAATGGGTTACACCCCAAAAAATGTGCTATAAATATGAAATGTAAATTACTAGATGAGCGTAGCTCAGTTGTTCTTTTATATTAATAAAAAAAAAAAAAAAAAAAAGTTTTGGATTTCGGTCAATGAAATGTTGATTATTGCTATTGAGTTACAGTGTGGTACCTGGAAACATACCAAGAGTTGAATAGTGTATGCATTGGATGGTTGATTGCAAGCATCATATTTTACCGTAAGGCAACACAGTGGATCAATTAACAAGACTGAAGAGGATTTATAGAATTTTAAAATTATTGTGAGTTAATTTTGTTTTATTTTTTTTACTTTGATTGATATAATACTTCTTGGTTGATGGTGAGTATTTTACTATTATTATCAATGTATGGATTTTATATTTTTTATGGGAGATTTACTTTTGCCCTGAGACTTGTTTTGAGTACAATTTGACTACGGTATTTTTTTTACATAACAAAGTGTTTAAAAATAACCAAAAATAAAATAACCTAAAAATAACCAAAAAAATTTGTTCCTACTACTAATTGGGAGGCATTGAAAGTCATTTGATGCAGGTTAATTGTTACGATTATAGTTAATCACATGCAGCTGATGGTAAACCTTAGCAGAAACTGCTATAACAGGAGGCTTGGATGTGGGTGAATTTAAAAACTGGTACAAAAAACGAATTCTAAAAGTCAGTTGATGGTAAAAATCGAATTCTAAAATTCAGTTGATGTCGCTTTTAAAATTCTTCAATACTTTTTTACACCATAATAACTGGCGAAAAAGTGACCGGATGGTGGATGAGAGATTAAACGGCGGCTTCGTCTGTTTATATCTGTAGCAAAATGCAAAATGATGAGGTAATTTGATGCCACATGATATTCATACAGAAGAAGTTATGAACTCTATAATCGGGCTCTAATCATTGAGACAGACAGGACGTCGCATTATCGAGGCTTACTAAATTTTAATTTTGTTCTTGCAACTTTTTTTAGAAACATTTACTTTTACCTTTTATTTTATTTTTATTTTCTCCATGTTACCATGAAATATTGCCCTATGCCATATTATATGATAGGCTTTACTGTTTAGTTTTCGCGTGGTGGGATAAGTTTTTAGTTGATTTGTAAATTTTTGATCAGCAAAAGGGACGACACCGCGTACTCCAGTGTCTTCTGTTGACATACAAGTACAGCTGAGATCACATACCCATAGCGATAGCAGTGATATATCACTTGCCAAGGTGATATATTAGGGGTGCTGGTCATCTTAATTATGGAGTATTCCTTGAGATTGGCACGTTATTGCTTGCACGAAGAATAAAGTCTTCATATAACTATATATGTTGGCTTTAATCATTAAGGAAAACAGTGTGTCATATGACATACTGTCTTCCTTAATGATTTTATCTCCTTTTCATTTTAAATTTCTCTATGCTATAAATAATAGGCGTAATTTTTTCTATGTCATAATTTATATGTGATAGGATTTATTATTAATTCAATGAAATATTTGTAATATAACATCACTCTGATGGAAATTATCCTACCATGAATAATAAGACTGAATCTAACAATATATGGTGTGCAATCTATGAAATTTTTTGCTATCCAAACAATTGTTGATATTAAAATGTTTATCCGTTCTCATCAGGGCTAGCCGACTAGATACACTACCAAAATAAGTGAACGCTTATAAACCAAAATTGGTTTACTGTTCTAGCGAAGCATAAGAAAACAAAAAACTTTCATAAACATATATTTATTAGATTCAGATTTAGTCAGTTTATTTCTTTAGTTGATCACTATTGTTGTTATACTCTAACCAAGTTAGAATTGAATAAGAAACTTGTATCGGCGAGAAGAATATGACCATCTTCACTTGTGTCATTATCTACAATTAATTCAATGAATTATTTGTGATATAACATCACTCCGATGGATTTATTGTTTAGTTATTCCTTCATTAAAGAAAATATAAGAAACACAAAAAACAAAGATTTGCGTTCATCGACATCTTAGAACGCACAAAAAATATCAGCTTCGTTTACTTTAGTTGGTTAAAAAGTCTCACGGTCTCAAAATATTATCATTGTTACATTTAATTCACAATTTCACAAATCTATTCTCTACTATGCAACTGCTATAGCATCACCATAAGAGACATCATACACTGGATCTACCTTTACAGCACTCCTGAACAAATACTTTTTACTTTTAATGTCAATACTGTCTTGACTTTTGACTATTATGACGAAGTGCTCAGACGTTTTAGTTGTTTTGCGTTTCGAATGTTTTGGTTGTGCAAGTATTTGGATTGTCTCCAGAACCTTTTGCAAAGGTATATACATCGTAGGTTCACGTTTTGGTACTAGTTTAATGGATTTTTTTCTAGCAGACGCTTTAGTTGGAGTGTCATGTGTTTTTTTACAAAACATATTTAGTATAAATAGTAAACAAATGTAATGAAATAAATACTAGTGAAAGCGTTTTTTACTATCCAAAATTGGCATATGGTCTTTTATGTTCTGTAAATAACGGAAACAATTAGCTAATTTGATTTAGTTGAATGAGACATTAATGTTTGGTTTGCAGTAAATTTAAATGGTCCAATTTGCAAAAGTAATCGCCAATAAATTTGTCTAAATTAAGCATCATTTACGTTAATTTGACAAACTCGTATGTCGTCAAACCCATTATCTATAAATGGACTTATTTTATTATTTTTTTTTTAAATAATAGGCTCAGCAGCTTATTTTAATTCTTTATGTACATAGTGAGCGTGTTAAGTCAAACACTAAAAATTTTAAACGTATATTTGATATAAACTCCTTTTATTGTTGTTATACTTACTAACTTACCTTGATTTATTTAATTAACTTTTCATTTATAAACAATCACTTTTTCCAAATTTCATCTACATATCTAATTTTATGTTGTAAATTACTTCTTTGCGTAAAAGTCAAACAAGAACTATGCCAAATTGTGCAACATTCATGGTCACTCCGATGTTACATTTTATTAGCAAATTTAACGATTAAATATACAGAATGGACAGATATGTATATCAAAGATATTGAACTTTTTTATAAATAATTTAAGTAAATGAATGATTGGCAAATTTCTTTCACCCAACACTTCATTTATTTGTTTTTTGCTTAAGATTTGACTATTTGAAGCTCATAATTTTTTATAGACATTTTACAGTTTGATTATTTGTGTTTGGACAAAAGTAATTGTTATAAGAAAAACTTGTCGGATTGAACAGTTGATTAAGAATTGAACAAAACCAATTATTTTTCAGGAACCAATAAAAAATTGATATAATGAACGAACTTTTTACTGTTCTTTTATATAGATCAAAAATATTTAGGTTTAATAAAAATAAATTAAAATTCTACGACGACCATACCATGGTGTCTTAGGTTTGAGAATAATGGCTAAAGGTCTCGGAGAAATCTTTGACTTTAACTCGGTCATTACCTTTATAAAGATGGAGATTATATTGATGGTAGAAACTTTACGTAAATAAGGAATTCTAAAGATGAACAAAAACAACAAACACATTAGTCCACCCCTAACTAATCCTTCGTCGATTTAGTTTTCTTTCAGAGAAAGAAGCCTCCTGTCATTGCAAATAGTGAGCAATTCAGTTAAGGAGATTTTCACGTAATAATATATATTTACCTTAATAACGATATTAGTTGAATCAAAAAGAGACAACGATAAGTCGTGGCGATTAAAATACTCATAAAAATCTTTACTCCTTTAAAACAGCATCAACTGCGGTTCCAACTCGACTCTGAAAAATGAGACAAAATATAGTCCTGTTCCGATAACTCAGGGTCTAAAAAAACTATGTTTCTTGACTCAAAATCTCATTTATTTTGGCATTTGGGTTGCCATATAATCCATTTAGTAGCACATTTCTTGCCAACACACTGACGTTCACAATGATTAAATTAATATCCACATAGATGAGGAATCGAATCAAGACGCCGATAAAATAAGAAATTTGAACTCGACCTTTTCAGATTTGTTTAAATATCTTTATCTTATCTCACTCGACCTTTTCCGAATCGTTAAAATAACAAAAAAAATTAATATGTGTTTTTATTTTTGTTATTTTTTCACTAGTTTTGACACAAGGTGGCTCGAAATTTCTTAAAAAATTTAGTGATAAATAAAGATTAAAGTTAAATTGTGCTCGAACGGGTTATTCGATTTCAGTAATTTTTTTTTTGTTTGAAAGGTACTTTGTGTGGCTTTATAAAAATATTACACTGACAAAAAAAAATTTATGTTTTAGATGATTTGAAATTTTTTAATTTCAAATCGAATTGATTTTTTTTGTTATTCTGACGATTACCAAAGTTTCAAACAAATCGCAATAGATCGGGTTCACATCATCGGCGTCTTGATTCGATCTTTCATTCATATTGAGTTATGTAAAGGATCATTTCTACGAGCAAGCAATAGCGTGTCATTATTAAGATATCACCTTAGCTAGTGTTATCTCTCTATTATTATGTGATATCCCATATTAACTCTTTAGTCAAAAGTTTGATAGGAACAAGTATAAAATGTTTATTATATTGTTATTTCGTGTAATATTATGTTTATGCAACAATGTATAGTTAACCACAGACGGAAATCTTGACACCTGGGTGTCAGAAAGTGAACGTGGCATTGATTTGCGAACAATATAGAACCCCCGTTGCCGATGGGAAATGGGTTGACGACAGGACGGGCAAAGCCGCTATCTGGACGTGCAATGCTTTTCCTTTTGAACACAGGTCTAGTCATCAGCATGAGCGTTTTGTCTATGATGCCAAAATCAAACGTGTCCACCTCTACAACTGCTACATTTCTCCTAGCACCACACTGAACGAATTTAAAGAGACACTTGACCGTCTTTTAGCAGACGTCAGAGTTAAGTCACGCATTGTAATTGCGGGTTATTTTAACGCTTGAGTCGTTGAATGGTTAAATAAACGTATACTATCCCTAGATACAGGGCATTACTTGAGGCATTTGCCAGACTTGATCTGGTACTGCTCAAATGGAGACATTTAATAAAAGGCAAGCAGGTTCAATTATCGATATCACTTTTGCAAGTTGGACACTCTCGAGAGAAGCACAATAGAGGGTGTCTGACTTGTATACGCATAGTGATCATCGTGCTATTATATTTGAAACCCAACCACCACAGCGGTTTGAAAAGTGCCAAGTCAAGCGAAAGGTGCAGCAAAATGGGTGGAAAATTAAAGAGTTGTACACGGCGATGTTGGACTACATGGTTGAATGCATGCCAATATCCAAGAGTGGTGCTAAGAAAAGAGCAAAATTTATTGCGAGATATCTTAAAAGCACCTGTAATGCATCTATGCTACGTTAAAACAACGGTGATGGACAGTAACTAGTATTCTGGTGGACTGAAAACATCGCCCGTTTGAGAAAAGAGTGCCTTAAACGTCGTGGGAAATGTACACAGAGGAGGAATCATATGAACACTTTGGGCTGTTTTAAAGTGATCTCCCAAAAGCGGAAAGAATTGCGGAAAGCTTCTGCTGATAGTAAGAGCAAATCATTATTCTAATGTCTAACAAATGAAGTTCAGAATAATCCATGGGAAAGAGCGTACAAAATTGTACTCATTAAGCTAATTACTGAAATTGTGTCTTTTTTCACACCACGGTGACTTCTCCCTACCTTATGAGCTGCAAATTGAGGATAACTCAATTTCGGCTGCCACCTCTGAAGGGGTCCTAAACGCGTTGCTCAGATTGTCCGTTAATAGCACGCCCGGTCGAGACGGCATTAAAAATATCGTTTCAAAAACAGGGATAAATAAGAAGCACATGATCTACAAAAATATCCACCCTGCGTGTCTGAGAGAAGAGATATTTCCTAAGGAATGAAAACGCCAACGCCTTGTGCTTATATCAAAAGGTGACAAGCCACCAGAAGAACCCTCGTCATCGCACACTGTGCATGTTGGACACAACTGGAAAGATCTTTGAGAGCTTGCAAACGCACGAAGACTTATTGAGCAGCAAATGGAAGAGTCAATTACTCCGCATTGCCTCATGCAATTTATGCTGAACTCAAAATACAACTGGGACATAGTGAATGAGATCATCACAAGTATGAGAAAATGACTGAGACAAGTTGAAAGAAGAGCAGCCATGCTCAACACTACGCAGCAAAACCACGACAACACAACATAATTATCGAGAGAGTACTACACTCAACCCCTGTCCTGTGAAAAAATGCCTTAATTGGTCGTACAGCAGGGATACAACGGGACCACAAGAGCAAGGTAGGTGTTTTTACGCGGTAAGAATTCGCGGTCACTTGGGAAGTTGCGTTCCAAGTGGATTTTTGAAATGTTTCATCTTCTTACGAAAACAAAAAAAAACAAATGGGCGTCTAAGTAGTCAGTATTTACATTTTATAACTTATTATCACCATAATAAACTATACCTACAATAGGCAACACATTAATATTATTAGAACTGACAATATCATCTTGGTTATATTTGGATTGAATTGAAGTTACCATTACTACCAGATCGTTTGGTATTTGTTTGAAGAATGCTTTCAAATTAAGAAAATATTGTTTTTTACTGAAATTCAGAACAATAAATAATGATCGATCTCCTAATCGTCTTCGATACATATAAACATTATCTAAGTAAATTTGGTCACTAAAAATACCATCTTGTAAAAAATCCTGTTGCCGTAGTTCTAGCAATGCTTTGAATACTTTCAAGTGACTCTTGGGCAATTTTTCTTGTAATTGAACGTTATTTGTTTTATAATCTGGAGATACAGGTAACCAAGTTGATGAGTTGGTTGAAAAACCAGCACTTGTTGTATCATCCCATTGGAATGGTGAGCCTGCTCAATCTCTCGAGAATGTGTCGTAAACAGTTTCATTTGTATTACATGCTTGTGGATCAACTGTTTCATTCCATGGTATATGCACATCAATCATACCTATTTCCTCACCGTTGTATGTAACACCAATCCCAGGAAGAGTTTGAAGTAATATATTTAATAAATCAACACGTTCAGCACCAAATCTAGATGATAATCGTTTGTTGTAATGGTTACCCATTACCCAATTCGGAATGCGTCCCTCTGGTAAAGCGTCCATCCATCTATGAATAGTTTTTCTAAAATCAGCTGCGGTACTTGACATCTTCATATCATTTATTAGTTCAAAGTTAAATGGTACGTGCGAGCCATTCACTGTTTCATTCCCATAATATCTCATTGTATTGTTTAATGCTGTGTATGCTTCGGTTAGCATTACCCTATGATAACAAAAACATTGAAATGTGAGTATAATAACAGGATTCGTAAATTTTAATTAACATACTTGGATGGTGGCTCAGAATATTTATCTAAGATAGCTCTCCATTGATAAACCATGTCCAATGTCTCCTCTCTGTTTCGTGTTAAATTATGAAATAAGTAACATATACTATCCGGATCATCACAAACACCACTTGGAACTTCATCTTCGTAATTCCCATTTTCGTCTGGTTTTATTTCATATAGGTATGGAAGTGCATCGATACGAAAACCACAAATTCCCCGATCGAGCCAATATCTTAAAACATTTTTCATTTCTTCAACAACCGCTGGATTACGATAGTTTAAATCAGGTTGTTGTTTTGCGAATTGATGTAAATAAAATTGTTGACGAATCGGATGAAATGTCCATGAACTGAATCGAAATACACTCACCCAATGATTTGGTGGTAAACGGTTTGTTTTATTGTTCGGATCTTCAAAACCTGGATGCCAAACATAATAATCACGATATATGTCTTCATTATTGGCAGATCTTATGATTGATTGGTTTATGTTTATCGATTGTGTGTCTTAACATGATTGGTTTATGTTTATCGCTTGTGTGATTCGGAACAAAATCTAAAACAATTCGTATCCCTAGTTCATTTCCTTTTTTAACTAAATTAATTAAATCTGCATTTGTGCCGTATTCGTGATGAACTAGAGTGTAATCGGCGATGTCGTAACCAAAATCTACCATAGGTGACTCAAATATAGGTGATAACCATATGGCTGACACACCTAATTGTTTGATGTAATCCATTTTTTCGTACACACCTGAAACGAAGGCAACAATTTTGAAATCATTTGAATGAAAACAGTTTTCTTAGAACTTATTTCAGATAATAAGTTTTCATCATAGTTCTAGATGTCTCATCAAAATATTGGTAAGTTATGATGAACGAATAATATTTTTTATTATAAATTTCAGTACCTTAAACCTAAAGTTTAGTGCCTATGCCTTAGATAGACTTAAAATAAAATAAAATAAAATAAAATAAAATAAATTCTTTAAGGCAAATTAAGCCTCACATAAAAGCGCACACAAATAATCAAAAAGTTTTTGTCACATGCCAACAAGCTTAACCATGTACTACAAAATTTATTAAAATATTTTATTTTACACTGTTAAAACTTAGTAAACTTTTATGCCAAATAAAATTTTGATAACCACGAATTTTTATTTCCTTTTTTAAAAATTATTTGAATAATATTTTCCGTATTTAACTTTACCATTTAAATCACCAATTCCATCACCGTCACTATCTTTAAACGATCTGGGATAAATTTGATAAAAACTTGCAGTTTCCTACCAATCTTTTGCTTCCAAATCAATCACATATATGGCTGCTGTTAAGCTAAGTATCATCAAACTGCGTAGTTTCATTTTTTAACTAATTTTAAATGAAATATTTTAAATTTCAATTATAAAAACAGTTTCGATTTAGCAAAATCCCTACACACGTGATTTTTTTTAATTTTTGCTTTTGTAATAAAACTCGTAGGTAGGGGAAGTACAAAAAAAATTTACATTTTTGAAAATAAGTCGAAAACTGTGTTTTCAAAAATTACAAAGAAACTGTTTTGCACTACAAAAAAAAAAATCACCTTTCATACGACACCCCACATGATATGATCAAAAATATTTTTTTTCAAAATTTCTACTTTAAACTCCCTCCCCTCCCAATGAACATTTGCAATTATAACTACCAAAAAAAAAATTTTAGTTGCGATTTAGCAAAATCACGAAACCCATGACTTTTTTTAAGTCTTTTCTTATGTATTGTTGGTAGATAAGGTGGGGGACAAAAAATAAATTTACATTTTCGAAAATAAGTCGAAAACTGTGCTTTCGAATATTACAAAAACAATTGTTTTGCACTACAAAAAATCACCTTTCATATGACACCCCACTTGACATAATCAAAAATAATTTTTTTCGAAATTTTTACACTCGACTTCTTCCAATGAACATTTGAAATTATAACAATCAAAACAAAAAAACGTTTTTTTAATGCGAAAAGCCTACAACAGTAAATTTTTTTCTTTTGTAATGTTCAAAGTTAAGGGGGAGGGGCAAAAAACACCCTTTTTTGGTAATAACTCAAAAACTAAGCAGTCGAAAATTCAATAAACTATTTTTTGAAATATTTCCATCTTTTTTGATTTTTCTAAGCCAAACTCGATTCCTTAAAAAAACTTTACTTTTGTTTTTACTTTTTCAAAGTACGGAACCCTAAAAATGGTAAACAATTCCTATTAGCAATCGTAAACAATTCTTATTAACAGTATCTTTTTATATTTAAAACACGTGTAGGACAGGATGGAGGACGTTATTATAAAATTTAGAAAAAGATGGTTTAAATATATTTAGATAACGTTTTATTATTAAGCACTCGTATTTCATTGTCAACTAAAAACCGAATATATCTGACAGTCCAAAAACCAGCGCCATCTATTGTGTGTCATTCCGACTAAACATAACAAAATTCAAAAATGTTCGTTATAATTTTTCTTAATACTACACACGAAAAAGTTGAATTGAGTAATTCAGGATGCTTTTATGGTTAGTATCTAGTTTGATATCTCTCCGTTGGTTTTAAAAAAACTGATTCATCCCACAAAAAGATCACAACTATATTTTCAATTATCTAGAAATTCATATGAAGTTATTAATTCCCTTCACATTCGAAACGTTTTTTTTTCTTGAGTGGAATTAACGATTATCAACAAACAATAAACTCATTAATACATATTTTAATTACAGTTAGCTCCCACAAAGTGTACACTAGAGCACGAATTTTTTAATCGTGACAAAATTGAAACAAAAAACTTTCCTTCATAATGCAAAACTTTAAATTAAAATAAAAAGTTTCTAAAATGACTGAGTCTATATGTTTTTAAAAATTAAAATTTGGTGAATCAGTTGAACCCGAAAAGTAATAATATTTGTAAATCTCATATCTAATCTAATCCTAAGTTCAACGAATTATTTAAAATGTCTGAAAAAGCATTAATAAAATTAATATATTTTTATTTCAGTTGAAGAGAGTACATATTTGTAAAACAATTACTTGATAATTTTAAACATTTGATTGAATTTGTTCGTATAAAGATCAAGAAATATTTTTTCTACTTCAAGCTACGAAAATGTCATTTTAATATATAGTAAAACCTATGGGAAACGGAATCTTTTTTTTTCTTAAATTAATAAAAATTTAATTTGTTCGATGTTGTTGAATCCAAGCGAATAAAAATAAACTTATAAATGGTAAAACAGAGAATAATTCCATTGAATTTATTGTTAATTTTGTAGTCATTGAACCTGAAACGATATTTAAAATTAATATAATGTAAAAATAAAATTAATGTATAGTAAAATAATAGTTTATGACAAACCATTTTCATTCCTCAGTCACAAATCCTTGAGCTTCGGATATAATTACTGCACAAAGCGACTAAGTCCACATTTTGGAAAATTTTAAATTTAAATGTCAAAGTACTTGCTATAGTCATAACTTTCTATGTTAAAAACAACTTTCCTGAATAATTAAGATAAACAACATTAAAAGTCAAAATTTGTCTGACCATTAAAAAACGACTATTAAAAACCTGACATTAAAAACTAATGATATCTATTATACTAATTAAATTACTACTATAATAGCTAAATGATATACTTAGTAGCCAAAATTAAATAAACTATGTTTATAATAACATTCCTGAATGATAAAGATTAACACTACTAAATATCGAAATTTATTTGACCTTTGAATAAAATTCAGTTTCTCAACATTTTGTTTTATGGAGTTAATCGTTTTGTGCAGTGAACGGCTCAATTATCAAAATAACACCATAATAATGAAAATAACCAACCAAATACTGTATCAAATTTAATTTGCATGTTGATGAAAATATTTGAATAAAATTCATTTCATAAAAATATGTAAACATTGTAATGTTATTATTATTATTTATTTGTTAAATTTATAATTTTGATTTGGATGGACAATTTTACAGTCCACATCCAGTTGATTTTGACATTTATCTAAATTTGAACTATTTGCTATTGTCTTCCATCTGTAGGCGAACACAATAATAACATTATTTTACACTGGTAAAAATGCTTTTTATAAAAACATTATTTATTTTTTACACTGTTAAATTTAGCTATGTCGTTTGGTAAGTTTTTAGTACATGAATTTGTAAATATTATTATTTATATTTACAAGCGTAGAAAAAATAGCGCTTTTGCGTTCCTGAACTTGATAAACCGTTCAGTCACGCAAAAAGAGACGTTTTCACCACTTGTATGAAAATCTACTATTTTTCCCGTTGAAAGTTGTCGATTTTTGATTAAATAATTTATTATAAACATCGTTTTTGTAACACATTTTGTAACGCATTTTGTACTCGCTGTGTTCATTTTAGCTAGATTCATTTTAATGTGTTGTGTTTCTATTAAAAAACAATAACTAGAAGTTACTCAAATCTCAAAAGTAAGCACCGTTAAAAAATCTTAGCTGACTAAAAGTTGCTCAATTTCATGTCAATTTATTTTGTCATCATGCATGTACCGTTATACTTGTCTATGACACTCGTCTACTATACTCGCCTATTAACTGATATACAATATTACACTCACCCATTATATTCGCCTATCCCTAAACACATTCTCTGTATGCGTGCACTTGTCTATGCACATTTCGTGCACATTTTTATTTTACTACTGTTTTATTTTTTTTAAATATTTTGTTGTATATGTTAAAAACTTAAATTAATTGTCATTGTCGAAATGCTATTTAGCGATTTATTTTTAATTTGAATTGTGGTACTGTACGAGTCCAATTTTAAGTTTATATTTTCTGTCTGTCATAAAACTAAAGTTTAATATGGATAAAATTTTGTGACATTAGATTAAATTATACTTTTTCAAAATAACATGGCGGTGTCAATTTTACTTAGCCACTAAAACTAAATAAATTTGAAATAAAACAAATATTAAAATATAAAGTGCGTTTCAAACGAATTAGAATCAATAAATACAGTCCACTATTGAATTTGGGTTTCATGTGCCCGCATCAAAACATGTTGGTCCTTCAGCGTTCCGGATAAAGCACATTGCAAACATGTGCATCAATTTTAATCGTAAAACATCAAAGAAATCTATTGTAATATTCTGATAATATCATTAACTTACCATCAACTTAAAACTATTATTCAAGTTACAACAATTATATCACATTTATACATCAATTATAATTTATAACCTCAAAATGGCGAAACTAGCCAAAATCCAAAACAAAGCCAAATTATTTAACAGCCGCATAAACAACTTATCGAACACAAATTTCGACGATGGTCACGACGAAATTTCGCTACAAGAAGCGTCATCAAATCTAAAAGTCATACATTGAGATTATAACAACAATTTAGAGGAATTGCTGGTGCCATGGAAGGCGAAAGTATTGAGGCAATCCTGCAAGACAACCAGGAGTTCGAAGATAAACACGCACAAGTAGTTATCAACATCAAAAGAAAACTCAAGACTCTAGTAACAAATTCCGAATCAACGAATACCAGTTCTCATTGAAAGTATTCATTGTTTTCATTGATATGAAAATCATCATTCAAAATCAATAAAATAAATCTACCGGATATACCACTGCCGGTATTTAACGGTTCATACGAAGAAGGGATCAATTTCAAAGAAAAGTTCATCGCATTAATAGCGGAAAATGTCAATTTAAACAAGATCGAAAAACTACATTATTTAAAGGCTTCGCTGATTCAAGAGGCAGCCATAATCACCGAATTATACTTTCGCATCTCACTGGGCGGCTTTATCCAAAATGATATGAAATTAAAAGAATAATTATTGAAAAGCACATAAACGAAATATTTCAACACAAAAGTGTTAACAAAAAATCTTCTACAGAGTTAAGAAATTTGTTAAACTGCGTCATCAAAAATGTACGAATTCTAAATTCACTAAACTTAAATTTAGATAAGTTGTCAGAGTTGTTTTTGATAAACATTATAAGTCACAAAATCGATCACGAAACAAGAAAACTTTACGAAATGCGATTATCTACGGACGATATTTTTGATTGGGAAGTCATGTTAACATTTTTACAAAACAGATGTTATACGTTAGAAAACTTCGAAAAATCAAAAAATACCATTTTACGTCCAAACAATCAATTTTATGATACAACAAAAAAGATTAATTTCTACAATTTTGAAAAATCAAAGCAGTCAAAAACAAATTCATTTATCATCAACGAAAAAAGTGGAATCAAATGCAAAATGTGCAATTATAATAATCATTATTTAAACCAATGTTTCGAATTCTTAAATTTAAGTGTGCAAGAGCGAAAACAAAAGGTAAAATCCCCAAATGTGTGTACTAATTGTTTAAGTGACAAGCATCAATTGTCTAATTGCACGGCACGAAATTGTAAACGATGTTTGTGGCGAACGAACGCACGAACGTGTGCACAAGTGTGAACGCGCCTTTAAATCTATTAAATCACCATCTTGATATATATATAAAGTTCACTTGTGGTTTGACGCGACACAAATCACATGTCAAAAGTTAATCTCTCCATCTTTAATTTTGATTACAGACACATTTGCTTTGTATAAAAATTGTCACTTTTTCCATTATCGTAATCGTAATAAAATAATAAT
Organism: Diogma glabrata; assembly: GCA_963693315.1. NCBI lineage: Eukaryota > Metazoa > Arthropoda > Insecta > Diptera > Cylindrotomidae > Diogma > Diogma glabrata. The sequence continues at coordinate 125,690,079 of OY856187.1, forward strand.
TTTTACAATGACTTGTGTTTCGAAAATTATATTACAACTATGCAACATAATAATAAATATATGTAAATTAAGCATGTATAGTTTTTGTCAGTAGTAGAGATGTGTATGAATAAACAACAACAACAACTCGAGATCGTTTATGGTTCTATACTCCTTTGTACTGGCCTGGCGCTGCTTATTTCGCAGGATTGTTTATTTACATAAAGTAGTGAAGTGTTTGTAAAGTAATTATATCGACGATCTATTATATCAATTCACCACGTTCATGGATGTTATCCATTTTTTGGAGCAAATTTAACCATAGTGTTTCCGAATGTTTTATTGATAGCTACAGAAAATAATGATCAATGCTTATATGTTCTACGTAACATTGTATAGAAAAATCAGCTATTCTGTTCGATTATAAAACACGCTATCATCAAGATTCTTTTGAACAATACGTTATTGGAACAACGCCATCTCCAGTTACGACAATTTATTCCAGTCACCCTCAAAGCCTCTAGCTGTACCTGGATCATCTCTACACTCATCAAGAACCACAAAATGTTTATTGCGTCTTCATACACTCTTACATGAAGACCACACAAGTGCAGATTACGCAAAACCAGCTGAAACTCAAAATAGTATTGGACAGCTACATCTAAATGTCATCAACAGTTATCTACAGAGGCTTCAACATTTTATGTTGCAACGGGACAACAGGCTTTACAATCTACAGTTGTTGTAACCATATATCTTGGCAATCCGTTTCAATATCGAGCGCTCCTAGACTCAGGATCACAATCCAATTTTGGTACTGAACATGTAGCATAAATGTTAAAAGCGAAAAGAATTCTAGTAAATATATCTGTTTCTGGCATCAATCAACAACCAGCTGCAGTGATATCACGATTTCAGGCAACGATTAAATCACGAATCTCTGATTTCAAACGTTATATGGAATTCTTGGTACTACCACAATTATCAGGTATCTTACTTTCCATGCATATAAATATAGCTGCTAGAATAGATCAGTGTCCGAATGTTGATCAGCAGTTAGATTTTTGTATATATATATTTCCTTGAATAAATAAAAGTTGACTCCAGTTGAGTTGCTATATTTTATATGCGGAAATTCGTCGATAATTGAAAATTCTCTTCGTTTAATGTCACTTGTTTAAATTTACAGAAAATATTCTTTACATGTAATACACTCAAATTATATTTTCTTAATAGCTTTCATCATTACTTTTAAGTCAAAATATTTTTCTATGCATTGTTCTACAATCTTAGTTTTTATAGTCCATAACAAAAATTACAATGCAAAATCACCAATAAGAATCACCAATAATTTTTTGTCTTCGATTTACTTTAGAATCAATTCTTTAGATTTGAAAATAATAATTTCTAACAAGCACCTTAAAATAGCAACATTTATTTCTCCTTCTTTTAGATTTAATAAACATATATTACAATTAAAAGATAACACAATAATAATAAGATTTTTTGTGCCGCCATATAAAACTTTTTATATAAATCTGATTGTTTTTTTATTCATATGAGTTGTTAGATTTTTTTAAAAAAATTAATAAAAGGAAAGAATATGCGATTCGAAAAACCTAGGAAAGAATATGTGATACCCCACTACACTCCTCCCTAGTGCCATCGCAGATGGGACGATCTGAAAAGAGAAGAAAGGAGATTTAAAATGCCGTAGCGTTAAAAAAACGAGCAGGAGTTCTGGTAGTTCGACCTGCTCGGGTAGTTGCAGCGGAAGGGTTAAAGGTGAACGTTTGAGGTGTTAGATTCTTGGCGTTTGCGTTTGCGTTGTGCAGAATACTAGTAGAATTGTGTAGAATACTAGTTGGTATGAATAAAAACTACTTTAGTAAACTACAAATTTTCGAACATAAGTTTTAACTATATTTGAGCTGTTTAGACTATTTTAGCTGGCAGCCTGTATGTGTGTATGTATCGCTGTATGCAGATTAATTTTTGCTTAATGGTTGGCTCGATTTGAACGAAAATGGTCGCCATCAATGTATGTTGGCGTAACTTAGAGCCCAGTCCCAGTAAGGAAAGACAATAAACGTTGGTAGTCTCTCTAGTTAGAGATTAATATTAGCATACATTTGTACCTTTTCTATATTAAATGCGCCATTCACTTTTATTTTATGTAACAAATGTGAACTGAAAACTGTTTATCTATCGAAAATCTCAAAAATCTAATGTTTGCATCTATACTAAGATGTGTTAATTGTTAAACACTATTTAAATATTCTTTTCTTCGCACAATTTCAAAGAAAATATAATCATAAAAGACAACGCTTGTATGCAAAATTTATTTTCTACTTTTATAGTTCGTTTTTCAAAAGGTGTGTTTTTTAAATTTATTTATTTTTTTATTTTAGAGTTTTTAGTTATATAATTTTACCTAAAAATAGGTTAACCTATTTATTTCACAGAAAATACACCATAAGTTAAAACCATCAATTAATGGTGCATTCGATTTGACTGAAACAATTGAAAAAACAACAACAATTGCATACAATTTTTCAGTTTTTTTTTAGTAAAAGTGTTGTGTAGTAGGAATTACAAAATGTGTCACAACAACTCATAGATACCTTTTAAGACCTTATAGGTCCCACAACAACATGCATCTTGAGGTGTTAAGTAGACGCTTTTTTTAAATCTTTGTGGATTGAAGGCACTCGAGACTATTGATTCAGGCAAAGCATTTCATTTGCACGATGTACGCACAAAGAAATCCCTTTACATTTTGTTACTGTGTAATCCCGACAGTTTGACTATTTGCACAAACAGATTGACGAGTTGAACGAGGAAAAGAATATGTCTGAGGCATTATAGATCTAATTTCATCCGAGCACTGCTGGTGACGATATTTATAAAAAACAACGAGATCAGCAACAGTGCGACGATGTTGTAGGGAATCAAGATTTAAGTTAAATTTCGATCACCAACAATTCGTATACCACGCTTTTGAACCGAGTCCAAAAGGCCCAAGATGGTAATAGATGCAGCGCCCCAAACTTGACAACAATACTTCGTGCAGGGAGTTTCTTGATTCGCTCTTTCCCATGGCCATGATATGATCGTTCCAGAGTAAGTCGTTGGAAATTGTGACTCCCAATAAACGAATGTTTTCACATTCGTCCTTTTGGTCGTCACACATATTAATTGAAATATCATTGGGAAACACGGTCTTTGATCTGGAAACAATCAATAGCTGTGTTTTGGTGATTAAAATTGACCAAATTTTTGTCACCCCAATCGGTGACTTTTTTTAGGTCCTCGTTTACATTTATGGCAGCGTCTTTCCTGGCGGGATTTATTCGTTCATGCATTTTAACTGATGTGATTAGATAAGGGTCAGAATTTCGAATGATACCCTTATCGACATCGACACTCCTAATAACTGGCATAGATGTGAGATAGAGGTCTAGGAGAAAACTATTGTCACCGCCATTACGAGGAGTGAAAGTTGGGTTTTTTACAATCTGCGTCAGGTCGTGCGATGCGGCAAATATTTCTACCTGCCTTCCATTGTTGTCGTCGTCGGTCGTTTTGGAAAATTCTAACAACAATTTGTTGTGGACGTTGAAGTCACCAGTAACGATAACCTCACAGTTTTGAAATTGTGCTCTACTTTCGACCACAACATTAGTCAAGAGATTAAAAAAATTGGGACTATGTTTGTTTGGGGACCAGTATAGAGCTATTGTGAAAAAAGAGATTTCAGGTAGACAAACCTTTAATACTACTGTGTTGTAGCCATCACCACGTAGTTCATAATTTGGAATGCGTTTATATGCAACACTTTCATGAATGAATGCACACACACCTTGATGAAGTTTAAAAGCTGATTGTTTCAGTGAAATCGAACACGGCTAAAATGACCTACCGAAAACATAATATTCTTTTGAAATTTAAAGTAATTTTAATAAGGTTTACATTATTCGGTAGTTATACTACTATAATATAGCAAAAGCTGAATTTAGTAATTAATTGCACTATTAATACAATTGTAATTATATTATTTAAAAATGAAGTGTGAAATTTTAGTACATTTCTTAGCTCATTGCTTTAATTTTAAGTTGTATTATTAAATTTCTGCATGTAGTCTGCTGCATGTAATAATAATTAGAAATCAGTAATTGTATATTAAAGTTTACTGCAAAAGTAATAATAATGAAAATATAGTAAAAACAACTTAAAGACAACGCAAAACAATCTTGAATTGCAAGAAATAACCATTATTTAAAGTTTTCGAAATACAAATTAGCTGATTACAAAATTTCAAGTTTTTTTTCGGGAAAAGGGTCTATTGGTGTATGAACTATAGAGCTTTTCCTTAAACTTCAAATCGTTATATTACTGTATGTATTTTACAGATTACATACAGCAATGATAATTAGAAATCAGTAATTATGTGTTAAAATGTATTGCAAAAAAAATAATTATGCAACTTTAGTAAAAAAACTTAACGACAACACAAAACAATCTGGATTTAGAAGAAATAACAATAATTATTAAAATAATAATAATTATTTAAAGTTTTAAAAATACAAATCCGCTGATCACATCACAAATTTCAAGTTTTTATCGGGAAAGGTCTGTAGCATGAAAATATGAGGGAGAGCTTTGGAACAATTTTTATACTCATTATTTACAATTTAAGGCCATTTTTTCATATAAAAATGACAAAAATGTGTAACATGTCCTTGTATATAATGATATGCACATATGAGCGAAATTCCAGCCCGGAAAATGGGTCATTCAAATCTTATGGATTTTCATATGAATTCTAAAAGCTCTTAGAGATGGAGAAAAAATTATATAAAAATTGAAATTTTTTTTCCGGTTTTATTAACTTATTTAGTTTAACTCTTTTAGAAACGTGTACAGACTGGTTCAACAAACTTGTTGAACTAAATTTGAGACTAATCCCGTAATGGGAAGTAGCTGAAAAATTGATGATAAAATTCCACCCAACACAACTGTCAAATCTCAAGTTAAATAAAAGTGTGTAAAAATGAAAGCCAGAGTTCTCTACTTCGCTTTACCCATTTACCTTTCGCCTTAGAAGAGACATGGGTTAGGTGAGACTAAGGATAGTACACAGTTTTACTCTTAAAATTTTGTACTGATTTCACTTAGAAAAAAAATGGTCACCCTACACATATGTAACGTAAATGATCACCTTAGACATATATTCGTTTATTCCATCCGGCACCAGATGTCACTTTTATTAGTGCTGATTGATTAGTGCTAACACTAATAACTACTTGAAAAATAATGCAATTTCTTTTTTAGCAGCTAACTAAAAAAATTTTTAATCACTGCATATCTAAAAAACATCTGTTTTTTATATTTTCGTACATGGCGGAGCCAACTTCTAATCAAAAAAAATGATGATAGCTTTACACAATTTTTCCATGGATGATATGAAATTTTTTCTAAGTAGCAGAACTCGAGCACAACCCCAGTTTACATTTTTTTTTGAAATGCCGGAGCTAATTTCTGCTAGAAAAAACGTTTTAGCACATCAACTTTTTTACATTGGTAGTATGGTATTCTTTTTGAGTAGCGCAACAAGCACAACAATAGAACAATACACCACAGCCTTTGTTTTTGTTTGTTTGCCAAATGGCGGGGCTATCTTCTGCTTAGCCTTCTGCTCGAATGCGTTCTGCTCGAATAATTGTTTTAGCCTGTCACCATTTATTTATTGGTAATATGGAATTTTTCTTAAGTAGCACATACAGCACAACTATGGTACAATACAGCACAACATCCTTTTTTCATGTTTTGTTCAATGACGGGGCTAACTACTACTCGAAATCGTTTTAGCGTGTTTAAATTTTTCCGTCGGTGGGTACGATTTTTTTGAAGTAGCATAACTCGCACAACTTTAACACTCAATTTATTTTTTTTTTCCAAAAAGGTGGGGCTAACTTCTTTTTGAAGAAATGATGTTAGCGTTATAAATTTTTCTGTTAGAAATACGAAATTTTTGTCTGAGTAGCACAACCAGCAGAACTCAAGCACAATACAGTACAACCTTTGTTTTTTATGTTTTTTAAAGTGGCGGGGCTAACTTCACCTCTAAAAATTGGTTGAATCTGCTAACTTTTACTCATTGCTTATATGCAATTCTTTCTGAGTAGCACAACCAGCACAACTAGAGTACAATACATAACAACCTTTGTTTTTCATTTTTTTCAAAATGGTGCGGCTAACTTCTGCTTAATCTTCTGCTCGAATGCTTTCTGCTCGAAAATATCCTTCTGCTCGAAAAATCGTTTTAGCGTGCCAACCAAGGACAGTGATTATAAAAAACCAGCGGCAATTCAAAGTGTTTTATTCATTGTTGATATGGGATTATTTTTGAGTGGCACATCCAGCACAACTGTAGCACAATACAGCACAACCTTTCTTCTTTGATTTTTGCAAAATGGCGGGGCTAACTTTCATTCGAAAAATGGTTCTAGCGTTTTTTAAATTATTCTGCTGGTGAAACCATATTTTTTCAGTAGCACAACCAGCACAACTTTAACACAATACAGCACTTCTTTTGTTTTGGATTTCTTTAAAAATGGCGGGGCTAACTTCTATTCGAAAAAAATGATGCTAACTTTGTAAAAAATTTCTGTTAGGGCTACGAAATCTTTGTCTAAGTAGCACAACCAGCACAACTCGAGCACAATACAGCACAACCTTTGGTTGTCATTTTTTTAAAATGGCAGGGCTAACTTCTGCTCGAAAAACTGTTTCAGCGTGCCAACTTTTTTCCATTGGTGATATGGCATTCTTTCTGAGGAGCACATTCAGCACAACTGTAGCACAATACAGCACTTTGTTTTTAATTTTTTTTTAAATGGCGGGGCTAAGTTAGGTGACATTGTGTTTGTTCAGATAATTTTTTTAAAATTACAAAAAAATGTATAGAATTTTAAATAAAGTGAATATAAATAATGTGCATATGTGATAACGCAAAATCCAGTTCAAAAACAAATTGGCATAGGACATTCGCTACACACATTGGCTAGACTTTAATATCAATGCATAAAATACCAATGAGTATTATAAGCGTTCTATCACTATCAGAAACGTTTATATGGAAAGTTTATCTAAAAAGTTTATGATATGTAGTTTCCATATCGAATTGATTTTTTTTCAAAGTCATGCACCTAGCTAAACCAAATAATATTTAGTACTTACCCAAAAGTGCATTTCCAACAGAAAATCTCCTTAATCATCTATACAGATGAAGAAGTTTAGAAATAACCACCAAGGAAGTGATTATAAAAAAACCAGCGGCAATTCAAAGTGTTTTATTCAGGTTTGTATTTTTATATGGGATTATATTGTAGTTGAAGTTATAACCTTTTGTTTCTTCTAGTTCGAGTACTACAGGAAATGTGATGTTAACCAATAATTTTTAAAATATTGTTCATCTAGGTCAATTATCTTCAGATTGCGATGCAAATTGTGGAGTTGTGTGAGCAAGTAAGTTTGACAAAATGAATGCAATATGACAGTGAGGGATCGCATACTGGTAACAATGCCCAAATCCAACTGCACAATTTCCGTATTGGACATAGGCTAATTGAGAGATTAGTAATAAAACTGCAATGCTTAATTTTTTGGATACAATTAAAGTTATCAAAATTAAAGATAACACTGATCCACCGGCCAATATCAATATTTCACAGCGTATTTTAAGTAATTAAGTGACGATAAATTTAATAATAAAAGAGAGTATGTATTAACAAAAACATAAGTATTTTATTTGCATTAAATAAAATTCCAGTATAAAAAATAAATTCATATAAATTACATATTGTTTGCACAATTAGTCATAATCTCGCACAATGAAGGTGGACCTATTCCACAGCATTCATTAGGGCTGCATTTAGAAGTTCAGCACGATCCCCTTTGGCCATTTATGAAATAATCTATAAAGTAAATGTAAGAAATTGTTAAACTTACTTCAAAATCACTGCTAGTTTGATGGAATATTTATTTGTTCCAAATTGTTGTCCTGTAGATAGATGAACTTGGCAATCTTGTTTTCCTTGGCCCATGTATGATTCCCTGTGAAAATATTGATTTAGATTAAATTCACTTTATAGTTTAAAATTTATGTAAAACTTTTGTTCCATCGCAAAAAAATATGTATGTATGCAATAAACATATATGTAAAATATTGATGTTTTGCATTTTACACCATATCTTTCACTAATCTGCTTTACTATTTTAAAAGTTTAATGTTTATTTTTAGTGAGTTATTTTATTTTAAAATTGTTATAAAATCAAAAATTTTATACTTACTTTAAATAAAATTTAAGTTTTGCTTCAAATACACAGAAAAACCTTCTCTTATAAAATTCTTATATGCGCGCGTTAATGTCAAAACCTGCCACCAGCAGTACGAATTTTTAGATTCCAATCGTCAATATAATTTATTTGTTTACGAATTTATTACAAAGTAAAATTTATCAATTGTAGATGTCACACACGATGTTTAAGAGGAAAATAACGGGTTCTGACTGCGATACATTGAAAGTTTGTTGCTTGACAGCAGTGAGCAGAGGAAAAAATGTTTATTCCATATATTACATATTTATAGCGTGTACGCAACAAAAGTTTTTGCAATATGTTTAACTTCGGTCTGAAAGACCTAAGTATTACATTCATGAGCTCAAAGTGAAATTCTTACCCCCACTTTTTTGGCATTTCTCGACGTTTTAGGACTTACTGATTCTAAAAAAGCAAAAAAAAAATTAATGTCTGTCTGCCGGCCGGCCGGCTGTCATTACCTACCCTGCAGGGAAAACCGCTGGAGGGATTTCAAAATTTTTTTTTCTAAAAATAGGTATACTCAAGGGACAGGTCCGAAAGGACGCTGTGTTCGATAACTGTAGCGGAAGGGTGTCAAAAAATCGTCAAGTGTGTCAAAACAAGGAACTTTCCATATTTTTTGCTTAAAAACGTTCATTTTAAGTGATTACGAGTAGGAACATTGAATTTCGAGAAATCTTGATGGTCGGGATTGGTATGTGAGACCAAAATCTAGATTATTGCATTATAAGTTTGACAAAAATATGTTGTCAAGTGTGTCAAAAGAAAGATTTTTATTTATTTTTTTACCCAATTTTTTGGAAAAAAAAAAAATAAATAATTTGTATGACGTGAAAATATATCATTATTTTAGAGAATTATGGCAGTTTGTCAAAAAAATTAATGTAAAGCGTGTCAAAAAATGATTTCATTGATTTCTTTAGCCAATATTTTGGGAAATTTTTTATGATTTTTGGAATTTTGAAAAAAGTTTCAATTTTTGATTTTGTAATAATTTTTGGAATATTTTGAGAATGTTGAAAAAAGTTTGATTTTATTATAATTTTTGCAATATTTTTGGAATTTTGAAAGAAATATGAATTTGTGATATTTTCTCGAATCGCTAAATTGAAGGTTTTTGAATAGTTCGCTGAAAATGCAAATGAAATTGGACATGGACATTTTTGAATTTGTTATAGTTTTTGAATATTTTAGGAATTTTGAAAAAGTTTCAATTTTTGATTTTGTAAGAATTTTTGGAATATTTTTAGAATTTTAAAAAATTATAAATTTTTGATTTTATTATAATTTTTGTAATTTTGGAAAAAGTTTCAATTTTTGATATTGTTATAATTTTTGCAATATATTTAGTTTTGGAAAAAGTTTGAATTTTTGAATTTTTAAGAAATTTTGGAATATTATTAGAATTTAGAAAAAGTTTAAATATTTGATTTTATTCCAATTTTTGGAATGTTTTTAGAATTTAAAAAAACAAATTTTTTAATTTTATATATATTTTTAGAATTTTGAAAAAAGTTTCAATTTTTGAATTTTTAAGAATTTTTGGAATATTATTAGAATTTGGAAAAAGTTTAAATATTTGATTTTATTCTAATTTTTGGAATATTTGGAATTTTGAAAAAAGTTTCAATTTTTGATTTTGTATAATTTTTGCAATATTTTCAGAATTTTTGAAAAAAGTTTTATCTTTGATTTTGTAATAATTTTTGGAATATTTTTAGGATTTTGGAAAAAGTTTGATTTTATTTATTTTTTACAATATTTTTGGAATTTTGAAAGAAATATGAATTTGTGATTTTGTAATATTTTCTCGAAACACTAAATGGAGAGGTTTTTGAGTAGTTTGCTGAGTGTAACTAAAAACCATGTGCGCATAAAAGTTTTTGGCCGAAAGCCAAAAATCCTTAACCTAGACCGAAGTCTTGATATCTCAGAGCTGTGAGATTTCATCCCCTCCATATTTTATGATTAAGTTTTTGTAAAAACATATTTCATATAATAATATGTTTGCGTACGCATAAGAGCCAACAAATTGCACAATTTTTTGACGTAATTTTTCAATTTTAACCATAACTAATTAAATTTTATTTTTATTTTTGACACTAATTACTTTGGTCTGATAGATCTAAGTATTACCAGTATTACATTCATGAGCTAAAAATGAAATTCTTACCCACACTTTTTTTGACCTTTTTCGACGTTTTAGGACCTACTGATTCTAAAAAAGCAAAAAAAAAATTAATGTCTGTCTGCCGGCCGTCACAACCTACGAAATCTAGAAAACCAATCTACGGATTTCAAAAATTTTTTTCTAAAACAGGTTAACTCAATGGAAAGAGCCGAAAGGACGATGTGATTGATAACTGTACCGGAAGTGTGTCAAAAAATCATCAAGTGTGTCAAAACAAGGAAATTAGCATATTTTTTGCTTTAAAAACTTTCGTTTTGAGTGATTACGAGTAGGAACATTGAATTTGGAGACATCTTGATGGTCGGGATTAGTATACGAGACCAAAATCTAGATTATTGCATTATAGTTTTGTCAAAAAAAATTTTTTAAAAAATTTTTAATATTATTATTGAGAATTATGGCATTATACGTTTGTCAAAAAAATGTTGTCAAGTGTGTCAAAAGAAAGATTTTTATTTAGTTTTTTACCCAATTTTTTGGAAAAAAATAAAATTAATAATTTGTATGACATGAGATTTTATTATTATTATAGAGAATTATGGCATTATAAATTTGTCAAAAAAAATTGCAAGCGTGTCAAAAAGTGATTTCATTTATTTTTTTAGCCAATTTTTTGGAAAAAAGAAAATGTAGCTGTTTTATGACGTAAATGTAATTGAAAATGAAATTGGATATGGAAATTTTTGAATTTATTAAAGTTTTTGAAATATTGTTGGAATTTTGAAAAAGTTTGTATTTTTGATTTTGTAATAATTTTTGCAATATTTTTAGAATTTCGGAAAAAGTTTAAATTTTCGATTTTGTAAGAATTTTTGAAATATATTTAGAATTTTGAAAAATTTTAAATTTTTGATTTTATTATAATTTTTGGAATTTTGAAAAAAGTTTCAATTTTTGATTTTGTAATGATTTTGCAATATTTTTAGAAATTCGGAAAAGTTTGAATTTTTTAAGAATTTTTGGAATATTATTGGAATTTAGAAATAGTTTAAATATTTGATTTTATTCTATTTTTTTGGAATATTTTTGGAATTTTAAAAGAAGTTTTATTTTATTTAATTTTTACAATACTTTTGGAATTTTAAAAGAAATATGAATTTGTGATTTTGTAATATTTTCTCGAAATGCTAAATGCAGAGGTTTTTGAGTAGTTTGCTGAGTGTATCATCTTTTCATTAAATTATGTTAATTTATGATCTGTTTTCCGGTAACGTATCGATGTTTCGTGTTAGTTTTGTAATAAATTTCAAAACAGAGATAAAAAATACTTATATCTTTAACAAAAAGTTATGTTTGAAATACATTGCTACCCAAAACTCAAAACCATGTCCTCATAAAAGTTTTTTGCCGAAAACTATAACAAAATCCTTAACCCAGACCGAAGTCTTGATATCTCAGAGCTGTGAGATTTCAGCCCCTCTATATTTTAACATTTATTTTCAATATAAACTTTGTACGACAGAATACTTTCTTTTAAAAATAATAAAATAAAATATTTGAGAAACTTATTCATAATTACGATAATGTTTTTGCAATAATTTTTTTGAACATTTTTGCGTGCTAACATAATTTTTTAAATTTATAAAAAACTTAAGATCCCAAATTTTAGCAAACAAATTTCTGCAAATTATGATAGATATGTTTATCTTGCCTGAGATAGGTTACAGTTTTGATATGAGTTCTTTGTTAGCTTGCTTGCCAGGATAATAGTTTTTCACGACATTTCTCTTTCTTAAGAAATGTTGAGAAGGGAAATATGTTTCTCGAGATAATCTTATCCAATCATTTTTCTTCTGCAAAAAAGCATGGGATTTTAATAAAATTTTGTTATATGTTCCGGGTTCAATTAGAAATGAAAAATTTGATTTTAAAATTAGACAAAATATGACGAATCTCACGGACACCTGTTTATTTGAATCTTGAATAACTTTTAATAACAGTTTCAATTTTTTTGAGACTTGGTATATAAGGTTATAGTACTGTTTTCAATATTTTTGCGTATCAACTTCCGGTTTGTCATTTGAATTTTTTATGGTGTTTATGTTTATCCCAACTACAACCTACAGTTACAAATCGATTTTCATGAAACGTTGGTTAAAAAGTTATTACCACCATTTTTTTTTTTTTTTTAAAGGCGTTCATGCTCCGTGTAGGAGCGTTGCCAGGTTAATCAGCTTTGAATATTCACCACGGTCATTCGCAACAGCGACATAATTACCATGGCAGCCGATTTTTTTAAGGTCGTTTATTACGTCAGTCTCCCATTGTAGTCGTGGTCTACCTCGCGGTCTACCACTCCCTGGGGTACTAACGTACATTTTTCTAATCATTCCAGACTGTGAATCGGTTCGTAGAACATGCCCAAACCAAGCAATCCTATTAGAACGGATACAACCTATTATATCAGGACCCTCAAGAAGGTCTCTGATCTCAAAGTTATACCGGGTTCTATACTCTCCATCGTCTGTCTTAAGTGGACCAAAAATGTAGCGTAGGATCTTACGCTCAAATACAGATAAATGCGATTCGTCATTTTGTGTAAGGGTCCACGTTTGTGACCCATACATCACAACCGGTCTAATCAATGTCTTGTATAACTTGAGCTTGGTGTTAGTTGATACATACGGTGATCCAAGGAGAGGTTTAATTGAGTAGAAAGTTCGATTACTTGCAGCGATTCGAGCTTTAATATCTGTAAGTATGCTGTTGTTTGAGTCAAGCATTGATCCCAAATATTTAAAAGATTCAACTCCCTCAATTCGTTCATCGCCGCACATCAAATCTTTCTTCTCAGCCTCTCTTGAAACATTCATATGTTTGGTTTTATCATAGTTAATTTGAAGACCAATTTTCCTAGCACCACTCTCAAGCGACTTGAAAGTCTCACTCATAACAGCTTCACTTCGGCCGAGGATGACAACATCATCAGCGTAAGCAATCATCTGTACTGAGTTTATTGACAAGATATTGTTATTAGTCGGTAGTTTCTTTTGACGGCACACATATTCCAAGGCTAGATTAAAAAGTATAGGAGAGATAGCATCACCTTGTCTTAAACCGGAGTCGACTTTAAAAAGCTTTGATATTTCGTTCTCTACTCGTACACAGCATTGAGAGTTCTGTACTGTCATTTTGCATAGTGATACCAGTTTACCAGGAATTCCCATTGACACCAGAGCAGACCATAGAGTCTCTCGTTCGAGAGAGTCGTAGGCCTGCCTGAAATCAATGAAAAGTTGGTGCACAGGTATGTTGAACTCTCGACACTTTTCCAAAATCATCCTTATCGAGAAAAGTGCATCGGTGGTACCTCGGCCCCGCCGGAAACCACACTGATATTCTCCAAACAGTTGTTCAGCAAAAGGATTGATTTTGGATAGCAAAATGTAGGAAAAGATCTTATATGCTGTGCAGAGGAGAGCGATTCCTCTGTAGTTTGCACATTGTAGGCGATTACCTTTTTTATGGATTGGTATCAGCATAGCTGTGTTCCAGTCCTGTGGCATGGTTTCAGTCCTCCAGATCATTTGAACAAGTTCAAACAATCTTAAGGATAGAGTTTCGCCACCCTGTACAATCATTTCGGATGTTATATCGTCGAGACCAGGTGCTTTATTGCATTTTAATTTTGACAGCGCCGCATCGAATTCCTCTCTGGTGGGTTCTTCTACATGTACCTTTGACGCACGAATAAGCTTAGCTCGTCGCCCGACTTGTTGCTGGTCACTTAAGTTGAGAAGATTCTCAAAATAAGCGGCCCAAGTATCTAAAATATTTTTAAGGTCTACTTGTAGCTCCCCATCTTCGTTTTGAATAGCAGTCGATCTAGTTTGAGGGCCCTTCTTTAAGGTTTTAACCTGTTGAAAGAAGTTACGCGATTGATGTTCCTTATTGAAGCTTTCAATCTCCTCACACTGTCTCTTCCACCATTCTCTCTTCGTTCGTCTACATAGCTTTGTAACGGCTTGTCTTGCCAGTTTATAATTCTCCTTCGTGGACCTTGTTGTTGCGTCCTTGTAAACACTTCAAATAGCAATCTCTTTTGAATTGAATAGCATCAAGGCATGCTTGATCCATCCATGGCTTCTGGGAGTGTTTCTGTGGTCGTCCAAGTATTCCCTCAGCAGCGCTTAAAACAGCATCTTTGAGCAAATACCATGACTTATCGACGTCTCCATTAATGGTTTCTGATTTCTCCAATGTTTCGGCAATATGGATTTGATATCTCTCTTCTGTTTCAGCATTCTTTAATGATGAGATGTTAAAACGTTTCCGTTGATTGAATTTTGGAATGCCTGGATTTGGAAAGTGGAACCTTATCGTTGCACATACAAGGAAGTGGTCACTTCCAATGTATGCACCTCTAAAGGATCGCACATCCAGAACGCTCGAAAAGAAACGTGTTGTTACTAGAACGTGATCAATTTGATTTCGAGTATTTCCATTCGGTGAGACCCAAGTCTGCTTATGAATCGATCGATGCGGAAAGAACGTACTGGCAATTCTCAAATTATTTGATAATGCAAACTCAGTCATTCTCTCACCATTATCATTCGAATTCAAATGCAGGCTGTTGGGACCCACCACATTTCCATAAGAGGTATCTCTTCCAACCTGTCCATTAAAGTCACCAAGAACCATAATGAAGTCGCGTGTTGGTGTTTGTTTCATAACCTCTTCCAATGCTATGTAGAAATTATCCTTCTCGTCGACGGTCTTAGCTTCAGTAGGTTGATGCACGGCAATAAGAGAAATATTGTTATATGTACCGCGTACACGTAGGTAGCAGATCCTCTCACTGACCGGGATGAATTTCATCACGGCTTCTTGTATGCGTGCACCAACAAGAAAGCCAGTAACAAATTCTCTTCGAGAAGGATGACCACTACAGTATAGAGAGTGACTATCCAAATCTTGTTTTCCGATTATCGGCTGTCTAATTTCTTGTAGAGCAATAATATCCATCCTATACCTCTCAGCCTCTGTTTCTAGACTTATAAGAGCATCAGGAGCGCTTAGGCTGCGCACGTTCCACGTTCCGATTCGGTAGTCTGGTCCTTTTTCATGTCCAGGTAAAATTCTGTTTTGTTTTCCGGGTCTGTTTTTCTGTTTCTGATAACCAAATTTAACATATTAGTTTTTTTCCGGGGTTAGGGTGTTAACCTTAGGCCCAACCCAAATTGTCGTGAATGGGTCCGTTCTGCATATTAAGGTCACCAGAAACAACCTTTTTACACGTTTATATAGCGAGCCGCTTGATTCAAGACAGACGCCCGCTCTAAGCCGCCCCTGACATGGAGAACAGACGCTTGAGTCGCATTGGTTGTAGAGCGCCAATTCGCCGTGGTGTAGCGTCATTGACTAAGCAGTTTTTACTCTGCTTGTCTCCAATACATCAACCTAATTCTGTCAGCGTTACCCAGGCAGCACGGCGTGGACGTCGAATTTCGGATTTCGCTACCTTATTACCACCATACAACAAGTTATTTTAAAATTTGTGATAGTAAATATAAACATTGAAAAACAAATCAAAATGTTGCTCTGGATATATCCAAAGCATTTGACAAAGTTTAGCATAACATTCTTATTTGGAAACAGGATTTGCTAGAGTCAATTATTTCTTGGTCAATGTTGATGGTGCAGTACGCCAAGGCTCCGCTTTGACACAAACTTTTTTTTTTATTAATTTTAGTGATTTGTTCCATCCAACAGTAAATTATATCCATAGTTTTGCTGATGATGTACCCTTCATGATTTACATGAAATATTAAATTTTCGTTGTTGTTGTTGTGACGGGTGCAGTGCTACTCCTATGGCTCTATGTCCAGATTCAGGAACTCTGCTACTGCCCTTGGGTGGTACCGCAAATCTTCCTTCATCAGGTTGGTTGGTTTTTCTGGACAGCTGAAAAGGTGGTCTTCGTCATGTGGCGTGCATACGGGACACTTGTCATCAATTTTCTGGTCAATTTTTTTCATGTGGTTATTTAAGATGCGTGACCAGCCGGATTTTAACTGCGCTAAAATGAATCTGCTGCTGCGTGGTAGTTTGACCTCTTCTGCACCTTTGATTGAAATTTTCTATATTATATACACTTAATCCATTTTCATTAAAGTTTGACTCCAAAATTCTTGTGGAGAAACAATCAATAACACTTCTAGGAGTAGAACTTGAACATCATATGAAATTTAAATCCTTTTAAAATGATTATTATCATAGTATAGTGTCATAGTGTACACGCCCCAAAAAATAGTCCTAGCTTCGGGAAGAACTACCATTACAGTATAGAGTCCAGATCTCTCGATCTAATATTTCACCCAAAATACTTGGCTTGAAATAAATTTCAGTTACTAAGGTTGCCAACGAGAAAGTGTACGTAAAAATCCCAGGTGCTGCAAACAACACTTTTGAAAATAAACACTAAACGTGATTAGCTACTTACTTCAGTATACATATTTACCGACAGCTTAATTTATTAAACGTTAAAATGTTGCGGCCTTTCTTTTCAATCTGCTTTGATTCTTTTCGTCTTATACGCATGTATAAAATTTTACTCTCATAAATATTTTCCTCACTGACATCATATTTTAAGGATTCTATTTTCTCCGCACTGCTAATCATATGAATATCTATGTATTGTAAACGAAACACATAAACGTTTTTATGACGTCAGTAAAGTATTAATTTAAACAAGAATAAAAAAAAGTTTAGATAAAGTAGCAAAGTTTTTCGACGAAAATAAAAGAAATCATAAGTAAAGAAATTAAATAGATTTTAGCTTGAGTGCATTTCGAATAGAAAAAATTTTCTGTATCACAAAAAGTATTTACAAAGGGAAATTAGTTTTCGTTTTCCGTTTTTTCACTATACTCTGGTTTTGACTGTTACATAAAAATAAAATTAGAGATTGATTCAATAAAAATACCAAGACTATGCTAGGATAGTACAAACTCGAGCTCTTGAGCTTACGGGCTAACAGATTATTTAGAATAACAGAGACGTTTTTTTTAAGTATCCGAATGATATGCTAACTGGTTCAACAATTTGATGTTATTGAGTCTTTCTAAACATTCGTTGTACACATTTAGCACACTAAATATAAAAAATATTCTTTATTTAGAATCTTTGAAAATGCGGCAACATCTTGTCAAATGGAAAGAACATACACAGAAAATATTTTTTATCCAAATTCAAATAAACATTAGTTGATATCATATAAAGTAACTATATGTCTGTAGCCGTGCCGGTGGCGTGTCTTGTCATTTAGTGTGAAAATTATAAAAATGGAAAGGCTCAATATGGTTGGAGTTGTCTGCGAAAGTTAGTCTTAAAAGACTACTATTGGCAACTATTTATGGTTTTCTTATAACTATCAGCAAGAGTGAATTTGAAATGATTTGCGTTTATCCCTCACCGTGTGAGCGATATCGCACGTGAAACGAGGTTATGTTTTAAAAGTGATTTGTCGATTTGGAATTAATTGTCGTGTTTTATTTCGTACGAGTATTGAGTTTAAAGATACTCTTAATGCTCCATCCAATTTGCTTGGATACTGTTTTATCTCCCCAGTTTTTGCATTTTCATATAGATCTCCGTTCTTTGGAATTGTTAATATTAATCGCTTTTTTCATTCCATAAACTATCATAATATTAGCTACATCTGCTTTGAATACTTCTACAAGAATGTTGTTGGAAAGCTGCCTGCTTTATAGCTTTTCAGATTAGGTATACTATTTTTTTGTTTCCTGTTTCGTGGGTGGATGGTTTATTATAGTTGCCAACCGTGACTGGATATTTCTTTCTTGAGAATTTTAGGGTGTTCCTTCTGCGGATAGTTCCTTGCTATATTTTCACTTGCTTAACTGTACTCTCATACTTCATACTTCAACTCAATTTGAACAATGAATTATAAAAACAATTAAAACACTTATGGCAAATAACACTCCTGATAACAATTTGACTTTTTAATTGCAATTTGTATAATGCTCGATCGATGTTTTTCAGCTAGAATTTGTTATCTTTTGTTTCTTTTTATATACCTTGGTCACTCTTACGCTCCATATAACAATTCTTTTCATCATATGATCTCAAAACTATCATACTTCAAAAAATAATCCATTATACGAAAATCAAAAAAATTAAGGTTGAACAACCGTAATTTGTTGTGACGAAAGCTCGTACATACATTCTTGCATAATACTTGTAAAACAAAATCAAAAAAAATTAAATACTTTAGGTGTATTCGGACTTAGAAATATGAATTAAAACTTGCGTGACGCAACGAATCAATAGTCAACCAAGTAAAACTCAACCATATAATTGGGCGAATTAAGATTAATACAGATGAGGGACACTTGTTGACAGCCAACGTTCATTTATGGAACATAGCATTATTAAGAAATTTTGAATGCATTCCATAATGTTGAAATTATTATATAAAATTTTACAATTTGTTTTTTTTTTCATGCTGTTGGTATTGGTTGTGCAAAAATAATAACACGATTGTGGTAGATTTATTCGTGTTTTTAATACAAATATTTTTATAAACAAGCTCTAAATGTACTGATTTTATTATAGTTTTAATATTATTAGTTGGTTGTTATACTACCAGTTTTGTATTTGACTTAAAAAATAAAATAATAACGGTAAAAACAGTTTTGTGATAATTTTTGCTACTAAATTTTTTGTTTTGGTTCTTTCGTTCAGTTTATTCGTTTGGTTCCTTCGATTATCGATCTATTATATATTTTTTGGATAATTTCATTAAAACTGATTGATTTAAACAATTAATTCAATACGAATAAACTGCATGTAATATAATTTATTTATATATATTGTTGTTTAATTTTTATAATATTGTGACGATTATGGAATCGATAGAATACAACACAATAGAATATTTTTCGAGAAGATACTCTTTAGAGAAAATAGTTCCACAAAAGAAATATAAAAATCAATAAAAGATAGCAACGTAACCAAAGTAAACACGTAATAGGAAGTTTTGTTTATCTTATAAGAAAGCAAACGCAATTTATTAGAGAATAGGTATAAATAAACAAATTAAAAAGAAGAGAGCCCACACCTATGTGTCAATATTTGAAGATCGTGTTACAGGGGTGGTGGTGTCTTCAGCTTGCCAGAGAACAGTGAGAAGCAAAATGTTAACCCTTCTAAACCATATTTAGACCCCCTCTGTCCTCCGGTCGTCTTTCGATTTTATCGAAACACTTCCAAAACTCTTTTTTTTTGTTGATTAGTTGTTTAGGTTAATTTTTTTCCTCTTGGATTTTGTGTTTTTTTTTTAACCAGCTTGATTATCTGCTGCTAGCTATCTCAAAGGTTTTCTCGTTTCCTACTCATTTTTTTTTTCAATTTGGCTATATATATTTGTTTTTTTTTGCTCCTTATGTTTTTGTGGTTTTCCTTATTTTTGTTCTTTTGACTCTTTACTTGTTTTTGGTTTTAGTTTGATTTTGTTTTATCTAGCCCAGTTAATTCAGTCGGTAGAGCCTGAGAGTCTATCTCGGGGTTTGGGTTCGAGCTCGCCTCCCATTTCATTTCTTAATTTGTTTTCTTATTCTCACGACGAAGGTATTCAGTGAACTTCCTCCTTTCGTCCAGTCCTGTAACGGGCAAGATATTCGTGAGTTGTGATGTGTGAGTTGTGCTTCTATTTCCGTCCTCTTTACCTAAAGTAACATACAATAAAGATCTTCGAAGTCAATAGACTTCTCAACCCAATTGTGTGTAAGAACACAATTATTTAAAATATTTCTTAAATTTGACACTTCCAGAACCCCGTATCAACTTTTTATCTATTTTAAATTCATATTTTTTTAACTTTTTATGAAAATCAAAAAGAATTGCAGAATACCCAATTTAAATGTGAAACAAATTTTATGCTGACAATTTTTTTCTTTTGGCTCGTGCCATGAGAAATGAATTAAATTGGTTTTTTTAGTCAGACAGTTGGGGAGTTGAGTCGGTATTGAGTTTTTTTGGAGAGTTGGTTGGTTTGAGTTGGGGCTTGGAATTTTGGATCGACCAGTTGGTTTTTGTTTTTGTTGTTTTGGAAAGTGGGACAACAAGTGGTAGTGGTGGTTGAGTTCAAAGTGATTGGATAATAGTAATATTCTATTGAATCATACTAAATAAAGTATTTTTCTGTAATAGTAAATCGAGAAATAATAAAGAAATTATATTGGTTCTATTTTTATTATAAAGAAAGAAAAAATATTAATATAAAGAAAAATTTTGTTATGTGAAGAAAGATACATTTCTATACTAAGAAAATGAGTCGTTCAATTAAAAGATTGAAATAGTGTTCATGGATATTGTGTTTTATTCCACTATCCACCCCGGCTCTAAAGGATGAGAAATAGAGAAAAATTAATAAAATGCAAGAAGTGATTTGAATTTTCTTTGCCCGGATGATCCTTCTGCAGCCTAATTCTGTAACTGTGAAGCGGTGAAGTGATAAAAATTTCTTCGTTTCTTTTCATTAAAAAACTTATCACCGCTTCACAATTACAGGATTTGGCTGCAGGTTTATATATGAAAATAAAATCATCTAAGTAAATGAAGAAATTTTTTGTGGTTTAACAACGTTTAACAACGAGAGAAAAAATATTTTTGTTGTGGATTAATTTTGGAAAAAAATGCAGAAAAGCCAATAGATGAACATCAACACGGGACAACACAAGCAGGGAAGTATTTATATATATTTTTTAAAAAGATTCAGACTTGCTACGTTTAAATAACTAAGGTAGAGTTGTGGTGCGATGGTTTGCACTCAAATAAGACTTTGGTGGTGTTTGAGGCACGCGCGATTAAAAGAGCACACGAATAGCATTAAGATAGTATAAAAATTTTTTTACCTCACTAAAATGGATTATTCAAAGCGCCTGATTTTTTTAGGATTCCGTACTCTGAAAAAATAAGAACGGTACCCTATTGGTGAGACTTCGATGTCCGTTGGAATTTCTACATAATCGATTTTCTCACAAACTATAAGTGCAATCAACTTGAAATTTTCTAAGGATATAAAATGTATTTGTCCACATCTGAAAACAAAAAAATTTCAAATATTTGTTTTTATCTGTATTTTATAGACATATATAGATAAGGGATAGTAAAAGAAAAGCTTTTTTAAGGATTTTAAGGATTTTTAAGGAAAAATATTGAAATATTTCCAAAAACAAAATTCACTCAATTATCGACTGCTTAGTTTTTACGTTATTACCAAAAACATGAAAAATTTTATCAAAGTTCAGAAAAAAATTGGAAAAATTCAATTAGGAAATGTTGTAAAGATTAAACGGAAGCTATAGTGGTCGGCTCACCATTTAAAATTTTATTTGGAAGGGGTTGAAGGTGGAAGTTTTGAAAAAATAATTTTGGCCTTAACGAGACTGATGTCATATAAGTTGACTTTTTTTCTAGTCCAAAACAATTTTTTTTTGTAATTTTCAAACGCACAGTTTTCGACTTATTTTCACTAATTTCAAAAAATTTTCAGCAATTCAGCATTTTGATAATATTGACGGTTCGTATACTTACTTCGTTTTTAAAGTTGAAAAAACAGTTAAAAGAAACAGATACGTTAATGCCTGTGTGCGAATAGGAAAAAACAATCACTTTTAAGGCGAGGAATGAATTTTTTTTAAACATGTGTTAGTTAAAAATAATTATACATACTATGATACTTTCCTAAAATAAATTTTGTTTTACGATAATTTTGTTTTATATAATCGACTCTCAAAAAAAAATTAACAAAACAAAAACTTATTTTATTTTAAACAAAATTTAATAGAAATTCGAAATTATATTCGATAAAACTAAATTTTTTAAGTTAAAGTAATTGTTTTGTCTTATTCGCACACAGGTGTTAACTTATATTTTTCTTTGATCTGTTTTTTCATCTTATAAAAAGATGTTTATGTACGGAATCCATTATTCTTTCGTTTATTATTATTATCATTAAATAAATTTCGTTTCGATTCGTATTTTACGACATGGGCAAGATATGGCGCACATCATGTGCCTGAGTATGTTATCCACAATTTTGTGCCCGGAGCTTTTGTATCATGCACAATCAATGCGCTTTTCATGAATTTTTTTTAGAAAATTGTTTAACAGGATTGGAAATGTTTAATCACAAAAAGTTCAACGATACCGGTTAATTTATACATTTCATTCAAAGCTCTTTTATTTTTACAATTTAAACGAATTTTATCAGACTTTACACTCTTATTTTATTTGAGCGCGTAAGACCGTCCTCATACGTAGTAGAATAATTTTAATTTTTTTGATTTCACTCCTTTAGAGATGATTATATTTTAAGTTTTTTTCATTCCATATGCAACGGAGGAAAATTAGGTCTTTTTCGTCGTTTTTTTTATATATTTACATAATAATACTTGTATAATTGAACAACACATTCAGACAAACAATTTATTTTTATTTTTAAAACGAAGGAAAGCATTTAATTTAAAACAAAAATTAAGTGTGTGAGCATTTGAACGAAAATATTCATTTCGATTTAAGAGTAAGAATTATATTATTAGTTTTTGGATTCTGTATTTGGGAATGTTAGGTCACTCTCTCTAACATAATATTATATTACACTCGAAAATTAGTTAAAATATAGTTAAAAAACCGGTAATCATCAAAAAAGTTATACAACTGAACTTTTAAAAAAATACTAAAACAAAATGAAGATAGATTCCTGAAAACTTGCCATTAATAATAGTCCATTCAATGAGCATTTTCCCGTATAATCCTTACAAACAAGACCGATTTGCACAAAAATTTGGATTTAGGTTATGCTTGCCTCCTTCTTCAAAGTTGACCCTATGCCGGTGGTTGCTTAAATCGTAGGGGTGAATGCCACCCCTTCTCGGGGATGAAAAATATTATATTAAAAATAAGTTCGGGAATAGATAGATTGAATAATTATAAGCAACTTTTGTCATAGAAATATTTTTCTGAAAGTCGATACTTTTCGACTTATTGGCGAGTAAAAGTGTCAATTTTTCATTAAAAAAACCACGTTTTCACGACCAGACGGCTTTTCACGAATTTTTCAAAAAGTAAGTATTTATTGTAAAAATAATTTTTAAATATAATATAGCTTATAAAACAAAAAACAAAATGCTGGGTTGGTGGTGTCTGTAGACACAATACAAACGGAGCAATAGCTTGTTGAAGGTAAGTTCATATTCGCCAAATGCAAAAGTTGAAAGTTTCGACGTGAATAAACAAAAAACAATGCATTTTCGGGTAAATTTGATAAAATATTATTTAAAGTGTATTGAAATACCTTATTTTTGTATTTTATAAAATACCCTAGCATCAATACTAAGCGTGTTAGGACGAAAACAAAGTTGGTCTCTTTTTTTTTCAAAGACAAAAAAAGTGAAAATCACCCCCTAGCTACCATCATAGTTAAAAGTAATTGATACCACTTAAGAATTTAATTTACTAATATACTATTAATATGCTTCAGAAAGTTGACAGGTTAATAGTGCTTAGTTTTGAAAGAAATTGAGGTGGAAGTGAAAAGAAATTTTTGAACTATTGAAAAAAATTACTTTTTTCTCCGATAGACAGCAAATATAAATTTTGCAGACTTATTTCAGTCAGCAAAGTGACACTTTTCCTGCCTAGGCAGCAAAGCAAGTACTTTGCTGCCTAGGCAGCAAAATAATTAGACTTCATAGAAATAAACAGATATTGCGATTAAAAAAAAATTTTTTTAATCGATTTTTTTTTTTCATTTTTAAAATTTTGCTTTATTTTTAAAGTAATAATTATTAAAATACATATCATTGTAATTAATCGGAGAAAAAATTATATGTTCAACTCGGCAGCAAGGTAGATTGACTGCCTTGGCTGAATTCCTAGCCTCGCTCGCTCGGCTATGAACTATCAGCCGCGGCAGTCAATCTACTACTTTGCTGCCTAGTTAAACAAATAACTATTTCTTTAAAATAACTAAAGAGCTATTCATGATACGTAAAATTTGAGTACTACATAACTCTAGGTTATGTTCTTTTTTAACAATTTGGTATCCTTTGTTTTTATTCAAGATAAAAATTAAATAATATATGGCTAAAAATGGCCTAAAAATTATATAATTAAGATATGGCTGTTTCCAGTTTGCATATGCTCGTAAACAGTAACTTCTTCAAGCCCTTTCAGCCCAAACCCCTTTAAAACTAAGCAATAAAATAAAATTTAATTTATATGAGCATATAGCTCTTAAAGATATCTACAAAATTTTTATTTTGAGTTACTTGATAGCTTGAAAACTAAGGGAGTTATGGGTAAAAAACTAATCACATATTTTTGCAGAAATGAGAACACATTTATTTGAGATTTATTTGAGCATTGATGAATATATACTATGCCTATATTTTAGTTCAGTGTTGTGCAAAGTATAAGGAAGCAAATATTGCGCAAATTACGGGAAAGTTAAACTAAAGGTGATCCGAGCTACGAGGGTGAAATGGGGTGAGCCTTTTGGGGTCGAAACTTTTACTTTAAAATTTGTTTGATAGAAAGTCTTGTTTCGCTGAAGATCGTATCGGTGAATATTTTCCACCCCAAAAAGCTCACCCTATTTCACCCTCGTAGCTCAGATCTTTTGTAAATTATTAAATTTAATAATTTAACAAAAATAATATTTTTCAGACAACTTTGTATTAAAATATAATATCAGACGCGTTTCGGATATAAAATATCCATCATCGGTGAAACAATTTATATTTATGACCAGTGTTCCGATTTTTATTTTATTTTGCACTTAAAAAGTTTTTGTCTCCCAAAATAAAATACATATAAATTAAAATCTGCACTCAAAGAGCTAAATTTTACTTTCTTATTTTTCGCCGTCAGATATTTTAATTTTACTTTAGAAATAAATTTTTGTACGTTATAGATTTTATTTTTTTATTTTATTTCGTTCAAAGAAAAGAGGAATAAAATAAAATCTATTTTCTTCTAAAATAGATTTTAAAATCTATCCTTCTAAAATCTTTTCTCTGAGAGCATTATATTTATTTTTTTCAAATAACTATCTGCCAACAAAATCTTTTCTCGTAAATTTTTATTTAGCCTATAAAGAGCTTTTTTGTAAATTTTTTAATATTATCCTAAGTGCAAGAGCGAAAAATAAATTATAAAAATAAAGCCCGCATGGTTTTATTTCAAAAATAAGTGCGAGCGCCCTTAAAAAATAAAAATCTGATCACTGTTTATGACAATATTATTTAAAAAATTTTAGTTTGTTTCCAAAAATATCAATACTAGATTAAACGTAAAAAACCAAAACAAAATGAAAATTTTTTTAAAAAACTCTAATATATGGTAAGAACAAAAACAATAAAGAAAGGTATTAATTTATAACTAAATTGTATAAAATATTAGAACTAAATGAAAGTTGTTCATTCAAAATTAAAAATTGTGACTTCTTAATGGCTTTATATATTTCAAATTCAAATTATTAATATATAAATATATAAAGCTATTTAGAAGTCACCATTTTTAATTTTGAATGAACAACTTTCATTTAGTTCTAATATTTTATACAATTTAGTTATAAATTAATACCGTTCTTTATTGTTTTTGTTCTTACCATATATTAGAGTTTTTTAAAAAAATTTTCATTTTGTTTTGGTTTTTTTCGTTTAATCTAGTATTGATATTTTTGGAAACAAACTAAAATTTTTTAAATAATATTGTCATAAATATAAATTCTTTCACCGATGATGGATATTTTATATCCGAAACGCGTCTGATATTATCTTTTAATAAAAAGTTGTCTGAAGAATATTATTTTTGTTAAATTATTAAATTTAATAATTTACTAATTAATAACCAACTTGGAGACCAATTTTTATAATATATGTTTTTTACATTTATGTAAATTTATATACTTCACCATGTCAGATCTTTAATTTAATTTTCCCATCATTTGCGCAATATTTTCTTCCATAATCCAACAGTTTTCATGTTGTTACTATTTTTTTCCTTAGCATTAATTAATTGCATTGGTCTATATATTGTATATAGTATATTATAAATTTCACCCTTGCTTAGTAGAGTACCTCATGCAAGAATTACATAATCACGCTATTAAATGCTATCAAGGGAAAAAGGAGGCTGACGAGTTACTTGTTGAGATTGCTATTAAGGATTGTATGACTTTACAAAAAATTATTGTAGCGGAAGACATCGATGTGCTGGTAATATTGACCGGCAGAGCAAAGACTGAGGAAGAAATTTATTTCTTAAAGCTGGGAAAACAAAACGTCGCTGCAGCAGTATATTCTTCGAAATCTCTAGAAATTAATTACCCAAACAGCTTAAAATCAATCATATTTGCTCGTTGCTTTAGTGGATGTGACTCACTTTTGGCGTTTTTTAATAAAGGGAAGAAAAAAAATCCTTGATATACTGGAAAAATGACAGGACGTAAAAGAAAAAGCGCAGATATTTTACAATGATCTTGCAACCGCAGAAGATATTTTGCAAGCTGGTCAGTACTGTACTATAATGTTGTACGGACTGCCAAAGGACACGCAATTGAATAAATTAAAAAAGGTGGTAGACTTACATGCATATCTCGAAAAATGAAACATGAATCATTTCTTAAAGCCATAACGAAAAAATGCAGTTAGGTTCTCCTCGCTTGTTCTAACAATTGGTGCTTTAAATGAGCACATAAAAAGAGTTTACTTACAAACCCAGTTATGGCTAGGAAATAAAAATCTTAATCCACTTGATTGGGGTTGGGTTAATGTTGAAGGAGTATTAAATCCAATAAAAACTCCAAATCAACCTGCCCCTGAAGAGCTGTTGTGATTTTTTGTAGCTGTAAAAAAGGTTGCGGTTCAGCGTGCGGTTGCCGAAAAGTAGCACTTTTCTGCAATTTGACAAGTTTAATATGCAGCGGAGACAATTGTCAAAACTGTGCTACAATTATGGACCTAGAGGAGGATGAGGAGGAAGACTAAGATGAGGTGGACGCGGCAATGAGGACGAAGAGGAAAAGGAAGAGGCATGTGAAGATAATTAAAACAAATATTACAAACTTTGATCAGTAGTGGTTGTTTTTTAAAAATTGTTAAAAAATACATCTCATTTCCATTATAAAAAAGATAATAGAAGTATTATATTTTGAATTAAAAAAAAATTAGCTGTAATTTTTAATTTTTTTTAAAGGGGTTTATAAGAGTTGAAACTTGAAACATATAAATAAATGATCCCAAAATTAAAACAGTATATCTTCATTTATTATCACTATAAAATTAATTTATTTCAAATTGCTGAATAAATAACATTTTCCACCATTATTTTTAATGATATTTACTATAGGGGGTGGCGTTTAGAGGTCAAAAGTGTTTAATAAATCTTAAATCATGTCCCTTAATAACAATTAACCTTTATTCAACTTATTTCAAAATGATTTCAATCGATTACAAGCTTTAATCTACAATTCTGGAGTTCTTTTGGATTAGGGGATGTTTTGACCCTTAAAAAATTAAGCAACCACCGGCAGTAGGTCAACTGTAAAGTAGAGGGAACGAAGAGCTTAATAATTAATCAATTATTAAACTTAATAATTAAAAGTAATATTATTTTTCAAGAGCTTAAGTCCAATTTTTGGTTAAAATCGGTTTTGTTTGTAAGAATTATACAGTTTTGCGGTATTTTATGTTCATTGACTGGACTATAACAGGTTTATATTAATTCAAAGTAATTTTTTAATTTAAATAAAAACGAAAACGATGAGCAAACTGCCTTTTTGGAAAATTATTATACGAAGATTTCATTGCACTCTGAACCTAAACACAATCGGAGAAAAAGGAAACACTTATTTTATTTTGTTTTATTACACCTAGTGATTGCAACCCGGGTTTCCGGTGTCCGAAAAACCGGCTTTTTTTTGTTATTTTACATCACCGAAAACTCGGGTTTTATTACCTTTAAAAACCGGTTTTATTATTAACAAAAAATGGTGAAAACAAAACAATAATATAAATCATATGAGATATTATAAATATGAGCAATTTCACGAAGATTCAACAACGTTTTGAGTTGACCCCTTTTAATTTTGATTATTTTTTGTTTATAGATAGTCTTTGATAAATAAAAAATACAAGTTCTCTTAGAATTTTTTTTTTCGACCAGGGGTCTTCACAGGGTGCCCCTCAATTTTTTGTTATTTTGTGATGTGACTGCATTTTGACGAGCGATTGTAGAAAAACTACTGAATCGATTTTCATAAATGATATGTCGTTGAATAGGTATTAGAACAAAGTTTTTAAAAATGTACACTGTTAATTTTTTTAAATAATTTTTAACGGTGTAACATAAGAAAAAAACGGTGTAATTGAAAAAAAGATGGCATAGCCTCTTTTTTTTTTTTTTTTTTTAAACTTAATTGAAGCTTATTTTATATCTAACCACTTGTGAAAGTTGAGGACACGCGTTATTTTTTGTTTTAAAGATAAAATTCGTTGTGCATATGACTGTCGGGAATCAGTTTTTTTTATTCTGAAGGAAAATTATAAAAATGGCGTTATAAACTAAGAGATATTTTTTTTATGTTAAATATCAAATATTTTATTATTAGATGAACTTTTTAAAATATTATAAAAATTATATATGTAGTACAATAAATAAAATAAATACAATTGTTAAAAATGATTTACTTATTTTACAAACAGAAGTTTCTTTTGAATAGGAAAGCACTTCTGCAATTATTTTCTTTGTATTAGATGGCATAGAAAATGAAATGTTTATTTATCACTTTTAGTAATCACTTGTCACTCTTATAAAAAATAATTTGACAGTCTTGACTGCAAACAAAAAAGCCGTATAAACAACTAAATCTATTTAGGAACTTTTGACTGGAGAAGTATTATGTTCGTATTATGTTATTATGGAATCATAAAGTAAAAGATTGTTTTTCAACATTAAATTACAAATATTTTATTATTGAATAAACTTTTTAAAATATCATACAAATTATATATGTGAAAATAAATATAGTTATTAAAAATTATTTACTTATTTTACATTCAAAAGTTTCTTTTGAGTTGGAAAACATTTTTGCATTTATTGTCTTAGTATCTACTGGTACAAAAGAATGAAATTTTTGAGTTCCACTTATAGTAATCGCATTTTTATATCGATTTTGTAATTTTTCTTTTGTTAATTGATATTCATTTTTATCGGCGTATCCAAAGTTCATGGTAGATTCCCATTTTAAAGCCCATTCGAAAAGTTTTTTTGGTGTATCAATAATATTATCTTCGCTCGCCATACTATAACGGTATGCAGCACGCTTCAGTGTACCACCAATTCCATCACAAGGTCCCTTTCCATGGCTGGTAGCATGAAAATGCCATTTAGCGTCAACCTTAAATTAACTAATTAACTTATGCCACCATAAAGAAGACTTTAAAGTTGACGCTGAATGGCATTTTCATGCTACCAGCCATGGAAAGGGACCTTGTGATGGAATTGGTGGTACACTGAAGCGTGCTGCACACCGTTATAGTATGGCGAGCGAAGATAATATTATTGATACACCAAAAAAACTTTTCGAATGGGCTTTAAAATGGGAATCTACCATGAACTTTGGATACGCCGATAAAAATGAATATCAATTAACAAAAGAAAAATTACAAAATCGATATAAAAATGCGATTACTATAAGTCGAACTCAAAAATTTCATTCTTTTGTACCAGTAGATACTAAGACAATAAATGCAAAAATGTTTTCCAACTCAAAAGAAACTTTTGAATGTAAAATAAGTAAATAATTTTTAATAACTATATTTATTTTCACATATATAATTTATATGATATTTTAAAAAGTTTATTCAATAATAAAATATTTGTAATTTAATGTTGAAAAACAATCTTTTACTTTATGATTCCATAATAACATAATACGAACATAATACTTCTCCAGTCAAAAGTTCCTAAATAGATTTAGTTGTTTATACGGCTTTTTTGTTTGCAGTCAAGACTGTCAAATTATTTTTTATAAGAGTGACAAGTGATTACTAAAAGTGATAAATAAACATTTCATTTTTTATGCCATCTAATACAAAGAAAATAATTGCAGAAGTGCTTTCCTATTCAAAAGAAACTTCTGTTTGTAAAATAAGTAAATCATTTTTAACAATTGTATTTATTTTATTTATTGTACTACATATATAATTTTTATAATATTTTAAAAAGTTCATCTAATAATAAAATATTTGATATTTAACATAAAAAAAATATCTCTTAGTTTATAACGCCATTTTTATAATTTTCCTTCAGAACAAAAAAAACTGATTCCCGACAGTCATATGCACAACGAATTTTATCTTTAAAACAAAAAATAACGCGTGTCCTCAACTTTCACAAGTGGTTAGATATAAAATAAGCTTCAATTAAGTTTGAAAAAAAAAAAAAAAAAAGAGGCTATGCCATCTTTTTTTCAATTACACCGTTTTTTTCTTATGTTACACCGTTAAAAATTATTTCAAAAAATTAACAGTGTACATTTTTAAAAACTTTGTTCTAATACCTATTCAACGACATATCATTTATGAAAATCGATTCAGTAGTTTTTCTACAATCGCTCGTCAAAATGCAGTCACATCACAAAATAACAAAAAATTGAGGGGCACCCTGTGAAGACCCCTGGTCGAAAAAAAAAATTCTAAGAGAACTTGTATTTTTTATTTATCAAAGACTATCTATAAACAAAAAATAACCAAAATTAAAAGGGGTCAAGTCAAAATTTCCCAAAAATTTGCTGAACTTGCGTGAAATTGCTCATATATTGTGTGTTTGTCGGTTGGTCTGTTGAATTTGGTAGAATGTCGGGATACTTACATCATTGTTTCTTTATGTATATGTGACTTCATGAATTATTTTAAAAACCGACGACATATTAACAAGACAGAGTCTTTTTTTTATGCGCAGATACCCCTAGATATAAAAGATTACCTGTTTTGGAACCTTCCGATCTAGGCGCCAAAGCTTTAACAATTGTGCAACTTGGTCGTTTATATTAGTGTTGGGTTTGATTGTAGACACTTTTTATTAATATTTTATTACATACGAATACGAACGAGTATATTGTTTTAAAAATAAATGCATATATATCACTCACATACAGGTGAAATAGTTTAAAAAATAAACAAGTATTTTCCTCTCAGTGTTCATCAGTTCGTCATTCAATGATTAAAATTATCGTTTCTTTTTCATTTATTACGTATTGTTGTATTTATTAACTAATTTAACTGTATTTATTTAGAATTTTAACTAATTAACTATATTTTAGCTAATTAACTATCTTAACTGTAACAGTGAATTAACTGTATTTATTAACTATTGCTGTTCTGTTACCAATGAAATTGGGAGTCGAGTCTCTTTGCCGGCAAGATGTCTTCCGACTGCCGGTGCGATCTTCAACTTTATGCTGTCACATTTGGACAAACATAGTGGCCAACTGGCAATTGATATGAAAATGGAGCGAATATGCCGCATTAAAGAAAGACGAACTGATTTATCTAGCTTACTGCATTATCTACATAACAAATACCAAGTGTTATGTTAAAGCTATCGACAATCAATTAAGTGTTCAACCACAGACAAAAGACGAAAATGATATTAGTCTAAACAAGAAGGTTCATCGGGAGTTGACCCAGTTCGAATCTAATGGGATCAGAGGCCCGGAAGAACTCAAGAAAGTGTACAATTTTCTTTTGTCGATTCCACCGACAAGCGTGGAAGCAGAAAGACCATTTTCGGCGTCAGGAATTTATGCACAAAAATTCGATCACGTCTAGTTGATAACACAATAGATATGTCGTCTTTAATGCGATCACACTTTTTAAAACAAAAAAATAAACACTTATATTATTATTTTGTTTCTTATTAAAATATTTGTGTTTTATTATTTTATTTTTGACTGAATTATTTATTATTTGCATTTGAAATAAACGTAAAATAAACTTGAATAAATTTTGTTTAAATTATTGTTTATTTTATTGTAAACTCTGGTAAACATTTTGTACAAATTAATATATTTTGTTTAAAAAAACCCGGGTTGAAACCGGAAACCGGCTTTTTTTAATAGGTAAAACCGAAAAACTGGTTTTAGAATATCGCCCCAAATTTGCAATCACTAATTACACCTAATCTAAAACAATGTTTCAATATAAAGGGGGTAAGAGTGTAGTAGCCATTTATTTATTACAAATTTAAGTAACATGTATAGCACTTGTTATTCTACGCAGAATATCTTTAGAAGTTAATTAATTAAAAAAAAATAAAAATTTAAATTTTAGATACTCTATATATATATTTCGGTTTGTTAGACCATCTTCAGGAGTATGGACCATCTTCAGGAGATACTCCTGAGGATGGTCTAACAAACCGAAATATATATATATATATATATATATATATATATATATATATATATATATATATATATATATATATATATATATATATATATATATATATATATATATATATATATATATGTATATATATATATATATATATATATATATATATATATATATATATATATATATATATATATACATATATATATATATATATATATATATATATATATATATATATATATATATATATATATATATATATATATATATATATATATACATATATATATATATATATATATATATATATATATATATATATATATATATATATATATATATATATATATATATATATATATATATATATATATATATATATATATATATATATATATATATATATATATATATATATATATATATATATATATATATATATATATATATATATATATATATATAAAGAGTATCCAAAAATTAACTTTGTATTTTTTTTATAAATTAACTTCTAAAGTTATTCTGCGTAGAGTAACAAATGCTGTACATAAAGTTACATGATATGAATACTTACGCCAAGTGCCAACATTAAGCAGTGTAAATTATAACAAATTTAAGTATTAAAATATGGAGGGGCTGAAATCTCACAGCTCTGAGATATCAAGACTTCGGTCTGGGTTAAGAATTATAGTTTTATAAGAATATAGTTTTCGGCAAAAAACTTTTATGAGGACATGCTTTTTAGTTTTGGGCAGCGAAGTATATCAACACATAACTTTTGTTAAAGTACATGTTTTTTTATCTCTGCTTAGAAATTTATTACAAAACTAACACAAAACATCAATACGTTGCCGGAAAATTATAACAGATTATAAATTAACATAATTTCGTGAAAAGATGATACAATCAGCAAACTGCTCAAAAACCTCTCCATTTAGCGTTTCGATTCCATTTAGCGATTCATATAACAAAATCACAAATTCATATTTCTTTCAAAATTCCAAAAATATTGTAAAAATAAAATAATATCAAAAATTCAATTTTTTTTCAAACAAAATTCTAAAAATATTTCAAAAATTATTACAAAATCAAAGATTAAAACCTTTTTCAAAAATTCTAAAAATATTGCAAATATTATAACAATATCAAATATTGTAACTTTTTCTAAAATTATAAAAATTATAATAAAATCAAAAATATAAAATTTTTCAAAATTCTAAAAATATTCCAAAAATTGTTACAAAATCAAATATACAAACTTTTTTCAAAATTCCTAAATTTTCAAAAACTATACCAATTCAAAAATTTCTATGTCCAATTTTCAATTAAAACAGCAACATTGTTTTTTCCAAAAAATTGGCTAAAAAAATAAATGAAATCAGTGGCATAATTCTCTATAGTAATAATAAAATTTCTTGTCATACAAATAATTAATTTTATTTTTTTCCATAAAATTGGATAAAAAAATATATAGAAATCCTTCTTTTGACACACTTGACAACATTTTTTTGCACTAATCTAGATTTTGGTCTCACATACCAATCCCGACCATCAAGATGTCTCCAAATTCAATGTTCCTACTCGTAATCACTTAAAATGAAAGTTTTTTAAGCAAAAAATATGCAAATTTCCTTGTTTTGACACACTTGCCGCCTTTTTTGACACACTTCCGGTACAGTTATCGAACATATCGTCCTTTCGACTGAGTAAACCTAATTTCAAAAAAAGGAAAAAATTTGAAATACTTCCAGCGGTTTTCTAGATTTCGTAGGTTGTTACGGCCGGACGGCCGGCCGGCTGACAGACAGACATACATTTTTTTTTTTGCTTTTTTAGAATGAAATGACAAAAAAAGTGGGGGTAAGAATTTCACTTTTAGCTCATGAATGTAATACTTAGGTCTTTCAGACCGAAGTAAAACATATTAATATAAACACAAAAACAAATTCTTGTATTCTTACAAAAAATGTTGCGATGCTGATGCATAGGCTGACTTCACCACAGCTCTGGAAACATAGTGTTCTGGATATATAATGAGCTAATATCCATAAAATGCTTTAATTAAAAGCTAACCAATATTATGGACTTCGTAGTTCTAATAATAAAAATATTAAAGCAGGCAGTAGTATTCCAACAAACATAAATTCTGTTGTACGAAAAAAAGTAAAAAAAATTTTATCGGAAGTGACAAAGCGGAAGTTAGGATGCAGAACTGTTGTAAACTTTACTAAATGGGTATGTACCAAATTTCATCCAACTCGATTATTAGGTACAGAAGTTATTGAGCTTCCAAAATAACAGGTGCTTGGAGGACCCCCTACCACTTTGTTCACTATCGCTAAAAAAACTAATCAGTTCCTTGCCATACATATTTGCATCTTTTTGCAAAGTGTAATCAAAATTACTTAACGAACGAATGTTGTATGTTTCCAACAAACATTGAAACAATAAACAGGTGTTCGGGAGGACCCCACCACTTATCCCAATATTGTCCAAAAACTAGTCAATTCTTTGTCAATAAAGTCTTTATCTTTTTTCAAAGTGCCATTAAAATTGATTAATGAATGAAATCTGTATGCTCCCAACAAACTTTAAAAACCAATGTGTCCCAAAAGATGATAATTATCTTCTTACACTAATTGAAATTTTTCCATAAGTTTTATCATAATCACTTCATTATTGTAGGCTGTAGTGTGCATAAAGATACTGAAAAAACTGCCAACAAGTAAAAAAAATTGGGATGCAGAATTTTTGTAAATCATACTAAATGCTTATGTACAAAGTTCCATCCAATTCGATTATCAGGTACAGATGTTATTGAGCTTTAAAAAAAACAGGTGTATGGGACACCCCCCACCACTTTGTTCACTATCGCTCAAAAACTAATCAGTTCTTTGCCATACATGTTTGCAATTTTTCCCAAAGTGTCATCAAAATTGGTTCACGAACGAATGCTGTGTGCTCCCAACAAACATTGAAAAAAGTGTGACACATTAAACAGGTGTTCGCGAGGACCCCCACCACTTATTCCAATATTATCCAAAAACTAATCAGTTCTTTGTTACTTAAGTTTCCATCATTTGCCAAAGTGTCATTAAAATTGAATAATGAATGAAGTCTGTATGCTCCCAACAAACTTAAAAAACAAAGTGTGAAAAGTCAGCATTTGTATGGTAGACCCCCCACCACTTTGATCAATGTGTCCCAAAACATGATAATTATCTTTTCACACTAATTGGAACCCTATTCCATAAGTTTCATCATAATCACTTCATTATTGTAGGCTGTAGTGTGCATAAAGACACTGAAAAAACTTCAAAAAAGTACAAAAAAATTTTTTTTACCGGAAGTGAAAAACCGGAAGTTGGGATGCAGAACTATTTTAAACCGTACTACATACTCATGTACCAAGTTTCATCCAATTCGCTTATCAGGTACAGAAGTTATAGAGCTTTCAAAAAAACAGGTGCTCCAGGGACCCCCCACCACTTTGTTCACTATCGCTCAAAAACTAATCAGTTCTTTGTCATACATGTTTGCATCTTTTTCCAAAGTGTCATCAAAATTCATTCACGAATGAATGTTTTATGCTCCCAACAAACATAAAAACTTTGTGGAAAAAACCACCTGTTGTATGGTGGACCCCCCAACCCTTTATCCAATGTGCTCCAAAAGCTGATAAAATCTTTCTCATGTTATTTAAAAGCTTTTCGCAACGTTTCATGAAAATCGATCGGTAATTGTAGGCTACAGTAGGGATAAACACCTGAAAAAAAAATTTTTTAACCGGAAGTGACAAACCGGAAGTTGGTATGCAGAAATATTGAAAACAGTATTAAAACCTTATATACTAAGTTTCAATAAGATCATAGCTCGGGATCAGAAGTTATTCAAGATTTAAACTTAGAGATGTTTGGGAGACCCCCCGCCATTTTGTCCAAATTTAAAATGAATCCAGATCTTCTATTTTCAAGTGAACCTGTATCATTTGCCAAAGTTTCATCAAGATCCTATGCAGAAAACTCACCCACCGACCCACCCACCCACCCACACACAGACGTACACCAAAATTTTTATTGGCTATTTGGATAGAGGATGGTCCAAAACAAAAGAAAAAACAAAATTTGGGGTATGTAGGATTTTTTTTTTCACGATAGATTGCATTACTTCACACAATTTAAAATTGTGGTGAAGTAAAAATTATTTATTCACACCTACCAGAGGAAGTTGTGAGCATTTAGTAATTCTTGTATTGAATAAAGGAACTGAAAAAATTTAGCCCCACTTTAATATTAAATTCATCATTTAAACTGACCAATAAATCACAATTTTGGATTACAATTAAAATGAATTTGTCGAAATCAGCATCAACCACAATAACTGTAAAATTAATACAGTGAAAACTTTTCTATGGTTCCATCTTTTGCGAATTTCAGTCATTACATATTCTAGATGGTTTCAGAAACTAACAAACTAAAATTTAAATGATATTTTAAAGATAGTTGGCTTAAGGTTAAGCATAATTGGAATGAACAAAAACAACAAATATTGGTCAGAGTTTCGTTTATTTTTTTTTATTAAAATTCAATTTCTATTTCATATTCAACACCAGAAATAATTTAATTTTCACAAAAATAGTAAATTTTCATTTAAGTATAATAAAAACAAAAGAAAAAAACAAGAAACGTCGAGACATTAATTTTCATGTAGTAGTTAGTTTTAGTATCATCATCTTTCTCCACGTTAACTCATCATACACTTTTTGTATTGTAGGAATTTATTTTTTGTGTTATAATTTTTTTCACGTTTAATTATTCTTTAATTATAAGTTTTAATTAGAATATTATTAAGAAAAAAATAGCTGTTTAGTTAGTTTTATAGAGATATTGTGTTTTGTTATAAAACTAGTGTTGAAAAATGGTTTTATGAGTTAAAAATATTTATAATTTTTGAATGTTAATTTAAAAGAAATTTAATTTTGTGTTATTGTTTTGTTTTGAGTCTTAAAATTAAAAATTAAAAACGAATATGGCAGATGATATTGAAAATATAGTAAAAGAATTTGACATTAAAATTAAATCAATTGAAAAGACTCTATTGCCACTTGTCAAACAGGCAAGTAGTTTCATTTTTATAGTATTAGTTGTTATTGTTTTCCATTTTCCAACTGTGATTTCTTTTTTTCTTTTTGTATAATCGCGTTATATTATATTTTGATGAATGAATGATCACGGTGTATATATATATATATATATATATATATATATATATATATATATATATATATATATATATATATATATATATATATATATATATATATATATACATTCTTTTATACGTTTTTTCAACCATATGCTGCAGAAGTCGATAACATCTAAAAATTTAGTTTTGAATAGAATATTAAAACAAAGAAAAATTGATATATTCAGTGGTGGAGATGGTAAAGTCGTCTTAAGCTTAAGAAAAAAAAATATTGACAAACGCACACACTTTAATACTTCAGAAAACAACAGCTTTTAATCCACTTTTTCATTCTTAAACTAAGCTTTCTATATAAAAAGTGGGCTTAGCATAAGTTTTGCCGTTCAATAAATCGTCGCCTTAATAATGAAATAACGTATGCCATATATACGTTGTTATTATATAATGGGTGCGCTGCATTCCCCATAAGGATGTCTATAGAGTGGCATTTTAACATTTTCCAATTATTCTATAACTGGGGGTGAAAATTAATATATTGATAATGAACGTACATGCAAATTTGAATTTGGTTAAATATTGAAACAGCGTAAATGCATGTACGATATTTCAATTCCTACAGAATAATAACTTGGGTAAAATCATTGTCGTATATATTACATACATTACGATCGCCACACGAAATGGTATATCTAAAATATTGTATAAGCATCATTCATGACTACATGATAGACCGGTTCATATAAATAAAAAATTGTAAGAATATCATGCTTTAGTTCAATTATAATTTATTTTAGGCTTAATCGTACTTCCATGCAAAATGAAATAACGTATATGAAATATGAAATAACGTATAAGGTACCTGAATGACTTTTCACCTCTTTTTAGGTAGAAAAGCCAGCAGGTACCAATGTGAAATTTTAATATGTTGTGGGGAAATTAGTCAAGATTAATTGGTAGAAATTTTTTTCCCAATATCTTTATTCATTCAATAGTGCTGCCGAGTTTACGAAAATCAGAAAATCGAAAAATCTTTAAACTCAATTATCTCGAAACTACACTTTTGCGAATACGTTGTTTCATTATTAAAGCGACGAAATAATATTATATAATCAAAAAAAAGGCATTTGAGCATAAACAGTACAGTAAGAATTAAACCAAAAAAGTGCAAAAGATAAATAATGAAAGAACATTTGAAAAAAGATTAATAAATTGTTAAAAATCGAATATTTTGAGACGCATAGTCTTAATTTTTTCTTTAAGAACATTTTTTCTGTCATTGTGTCCAAGTTTCAGGTATGGGTAATTCTTTTACAAACCGAACGGATTTTGATGAAAATTCATTGACACCTCTTCGATTTGGCTGAAACTTTTTTTGCTGATTCTATGTCGAGAAAAAAGATATACGTGTTCGAGGATTTTTTTTTTTTTTTTTGAAAATAGAGCTGTTCTAAATTTCGTGAATTTTGTGATTTTTGGCTTGAAGACTTATTTTCAAAAATTCGTAGTTCCGAATCTATAAGAGCTACAAAATTTTCACCCAATACTTTTTTGTAGCTGAAAAATTGAACTTTGAGGAAAAAATATTTTTTATAAAAAATATTAACAAATTCATATTATTATAAACAATTTAATTGTTTTAAATCGATTTTTAACAATTGCCCCCAAAACGAATCCAGTTCTTAGTATTTTCATTGTATTTTCCGTCAAATTTTACGTCAAAAACATGTTTTAAAAATATGGTACCTTTTCAATTATTCTTAAAATATTAATTTATGTAGCGCGTAACGACCCAAAAAACGGTTTTTTGCTACAAAAATCAAATCTGTAACTTGTTTTCGTTTTTTTTCTCTTCGTTTTTTTTTTAATATTGGTTAAAGTTAAAGTTTAAAGTAATAGAATTCATTATTTATAACTCTCTACTTCGTTTCGTGTGTCATGCTCCAATTTCTATCCAGCATGACGTCGCCTAGATTCTTTTGTCATAAAGACCATTTCTTTTCAAATAAATCATAAGCTGTTATCATAAAACAATCCTAAAAGTTGGGATGGAACTTTTAGGATTGTTTTATGATTCAACAAATTCGATCCCATAAACTATTTTTGCGAGCGAGTCTTCAGAGAATAAATGATCCTATTCGAACACCACGAGAACTATTTAATTGGGCGACAGAATCATTGCCAAACATTATTTGTCGCTATTCTACAAATGATGATTACGAAGAAGAAACAAAATTATTATCAGAACGATTTACAAACGCGAAATCGATAAAGGGAACTCAAAAATATCATTGCATGATTCCAATATCTTTTCAAGAATTAGAAGCTAAGATATTTTCTTTGCATGAAAAAAAAAATTTTGTGAAAATCTTGAATTAAAATAAAAAATATTATTATTAATCTGTCAAGGAGAGTGTTCATTTTTGATTTTACTATACAAATGTGGTTATTCCAATAAAGTCCATATAAGTAATATTAAGAATTATTACTTTATTTTTCATTACTTGATTTTTTTTATTTACTAAGATATTTTTTACCATCTATTATTATTTGTCAAAGTTTGTCATGGCAGTGGTGGCTAACACAACAGACAGGTTTAAATTACGTGGTGCATTGGATCGATTTTTTTTCCAAACGCTTGATAATAATTTTTTTTTTCAATCAAGATTTGTTTTCTAACAAGTCAGGAGATTCGGTTTGAAAACGAATAACCCATAAATTTTTTTTCATGCAAATTTTCAATAAATAATTGTTACAAAGATGATTTGTAACATTTTTTGCAATTTAATTTAAAATTTTGAGGTTATGTCCACTAGTTTGGACAAAAGTTGTAGACCTTTTAATTATCTACAACTTTCACATTTAGCTTTTTTTGATACAAGTTACAGATTTGATTTTATTAGCGAAAAGCCGTTTTTTGGGTCGTTACGCGCTACATAAATTAATATTTTAAGAATAATTGAAAAGGTACCATATTTTTAAAACATGTTTTTGACGTAAAATTTGACGGAGAATACAATAAAAATACTAAGAACTGGATTCGTTTTGGGGGCAATTGTTAAAAATCGATTTAAACAATTAAATTGTTTATAATAATATGAATTTGTTAATATTTTTTATAAAAAATATTTTTTCCTCAAAGTTCAATTTTTCAGCTACAAAAAAGTATTGGGTAAAAATTTTGTAGCTCTTATAGATTCGGAACTACGAATTTTTGAAAATAAGTCTTCAAGCCAAAAAT
Source organism: Diogma glabrata (assembly GCA_963693315.1). NCBI lineage: Eukaryota > Metazoa > Arthropoda > Insecta > Diptera > Cylindrotomidae > Diogma > Diogma glabrata. The sequence continues at coordinate 125,731,510 of OY856187.1, forward strand.
CACAAAATTCACGAAATTTAGAACAGCTCTATTTTCCAAAAAAAAAAAAAAAAAAAAAAATCCTCGAACACGTATATCTTTTTTTTTTGACATAGAATCCGCAAAAAAAATTTCAGCCAAATCAAAAATGGGTCGGTCAGAAAGGTGTTCGGTTTATAAAAGAATTACCCGTATGCGTTAATTATTGTTTTCTTTTTTTTTCCATATAAGCACAAAATGATATCGATTCACCAATTCGTTTACTGCAATCTGGATTGATAACCAATATGTTTTCATATACATATGTAGTCCAGAATAAAATAATTGACCTAAATGGAATTGATGACAGTCAGTCACAGTTAGTTTTTATAAATTTCAATCCAAGTATCTAATAGATCTCAAATCAAATCTACAAGGGCAAGTGTGTAGAAGAGTAGAAGACCCAGTTCCAAGCTTACCCACGCACCGTGTATAAAGCACGATAGCATTTAGGTAATTCATTACTATATTACTATAGTCGAGTCAAATTAGTAAAAAAAAGTGATATATTTGATGTAAGAGCAAAGTTGATTTTTTTTTTGTTTTATGTTAAGGACATAAAAGTTAGTGGGCATGTAATTATTTAGCAAATTTGGAGGTCCGGAAGTGCCTCAAAAATGGCAAAAACTGGTATTTTGGTGTTTTTTGAGTAGGTCGCTTCACTATTTTTGAAATATTTCGGGCTCTAATGATCATAAAAAAAAATGAAAAATGTTTGCGATTAAATTTCAAATCCATCTAGGGGGGTTAGATACTTTAAAAGTGTAACCTAACCTCAAAAAACCGAATCGCATGACTTTTTTTTTTTTTACTAAATTTATGATAAGGGGCGGAAAAATCGTCGAATTTTCATGAAAATTTCAGCAAACATGTATTTTAATAGTCTCAATATGGGATTTAATTTTTATGAAAAAATTTTAATTTTTTCGGCCACAATTGACATTTTTCGTTAAATTTGGCAAATGGTGCCATTTTATGAGAAGTCATCCATAATAAAATTTTTTTTTTTAATCTGTGCTTTTTTTTATTTACTTTAACCTAAGTATAATTAAAATTATGTTGCCTTAATTTAAATGCCTATTTTCGGGCATGAAAAAAAAAACATTAATTTTTGCATTTTTCTGACATTTTACCATATATACGGTATTATTTATGCTATTATCATGTATTTTGCATAAAAGTGAAATATGCAATTCAAATCAATAAAAAATATTTTTTAAAATTATACATAACCTACAAACTTTTTTTTCTTGCAATGCCCTAAATTGCTTTTGGTAAATAATTAAAATGTTATTACAATTATTGTGAATATTTGATATATGATTTTGAAAAAATGTAATATTCAATTTTTTTCAAACATTTTTCAAACATATAAAATACACAGCATAAATAATTTTACGCCAATAATGTTTTCAATTGAAAATTCTATATGCGTTATTATGGTTTTCCATATTATTCACTGTTTGTGTGCTTTTGTCACTTTTGAATTAAAATGCAATATTTAAAAATATACTTTTTGCTGTTTATTTTTATAATTTTTATTTTATTAATAATAATATAAACTTTCTTATAGGCTGTTTTCTAAACGACGACTCATTTGAACCTTATTTATGTAGACTTACTTATTCACCGCCATTTTAAATAAGTATTTTAAAGCTATTCTAAATGGTTTAGCATACTTATTTTGACAGCAACATAAAAACGAATTCGAAAATAAATTTAACGAAAAACTTTTATTTAATTTGATCAATTAAAAGAGTTTTCAAAACTATTTTTTTCATTTTAAAGTATTACATTAATTTTATTAGAAATCGAAAAAGAATTTTTATTCATTAAATCATTTAGTAAACAAACATAAAATATTTGACACTGTAAAATCGAATTAGATTTTTCTATGAAAAAAAAATTTCAAATAAGTCACCTATATAGACCTTTTTCCCGAAAAAAACTTGACATTTGTGATCAGCTGATTTGGATTTCGAAAACTTTAAAAAATTGTTATTTCTTGCAAATCAAGATTGTTTTGCGTTGTTTTTAAGTTGTTTTTTACTATATTTGCATTATTATTATTTTTGCAGTAAAATTTAATACATAATTACTCATTTCTAACTATCATTTGACAGATGCCATGCAGCAATCCATGCAGCAATACAACGATTTGAAGTTTAAAGAAAAAACTCTATAGGTTACTTATTCAAATAAGTAAGTCTCCACAAATAAGTTTCAAATAAGTTTTGGTTTAGAATACAGCCATAGTAACAATTTGAATTTGATTTTTTATTTGATTGAATATCGATTTCGACTTACGTCATCCTCAGTTTAAATTATTATTACAATGTTTGCTTAAACTATTACTTATATACTACTTCAACTGCTATTTTTTATTATTATGTCATATATTTTGTTAGTTTAATTTTAATTATTTACCAAAAGCAATTTAGGGCATTGCAAGAAAAAAAAATTTTGTAGGTTATGTATAATTTAAAAAAATATTTTTTATTAATTTGAATTGCATATTTCACTTTTATGCAAAATACATGATAATAGCATAAATAATACCGTATATATGGTAAAATGTCAAAAACATGCAAAAATTAATGTTTTTTTTTCATGCTCAAAAATGGACATTTAAATTAAGGCAACATAATTTTAATTATACTTAGGTTAAAGTAGATAAAAAAAAGTACAGATTAAAAAAAAAAATTTATTTTGGATGACTTCTCATAAAATGTCACCATTTGCCAAATTTAACGAAAAATGCCAATTGTGGCCGAAAAAAATAAAATTTTTCATAAAAATTAAATCCCATATTGAGACTATTAAAATACATGTTTCCTGAAATTTTCATGAAAATTCGACGATTTTTCCGCCCCTTATCATAAATTTAGTAAAAAAAAAAAAGTCACGCGATTCGGTTTTGTGAGGTTAGGTTACACTTTTAAAGTATCTAACCCCCCTAGATGGATTTGAAATTTAATCGCAAACATTTTTCATTTTTTTATGATCATTAGAGCCCGAAATATTTCTAAAATAATGAAGCGACCTACTCAAAAAACACCAAAAAACCAGTTTTTGCCATTTTTGAGGCACTTCCGGACCTCCAAATTTGCTCAATAATTGCATGCCCACTAACTTTTATGTCCTTAACATAAAACAAAAAAAATTCAACTTTGCTCTTACATCAATATAAAATGCTAATATGACTCCACTACTAGATAAATGAATTAGAAAACGAAAAAACCAACATATTTGATAAAACATCACAGAATTTGTTTGAAAAGCAAACAAAATCAGTCACGAATCAGATACAAATGAAAATGTAAAACTAAACACTGGTCAAGCTGGTAGAACATTCCTAAAAACGTATAAGGAACACTCACCTAGCAAAAATAAGAATTAAATTTAAATTTAAAATGATATTGAATGTCTTAAATATCTAACTAATGATAAAAAATTCCTAAATCCGGCTGGTTGGTTGAAAATTTCACAAGACAGAAATTATTCAAAATATTTCAAAACACACTCACTCGATTTTGACGAAATTTTGTTTAAACGATGCAAAACAATTCTAAAATGAGAACATTTCAAAAAGCGTACTTTTAACCTTATGCATTTTTGAAAACATGTTTAGGATTCAAAACATCTCTGAGAATGTGAAATTGTGTCTGTTTATTTGTAGCGTAATTAGTTTTTGTGAAATTTAAAATTTTGTTACTTAAATTTTCAAATAAACTGTCTACAATTGAAACTAGAGGCAACTGAGCTAAAGGAAAACGATGACATCTTTTATGTGATTTTCGGTACCGGAGTCTGTTGGATTACTTTAAGCTCCCACTCCTACTTCGACTCACTAGCCCTGGTTATAATGCATTATGCATCGTGGATTGGAAAGATATATCTAGGCATTTACAATATCACCTATGCTGGTAACGTATTTGGTTATTTATTAGTACAATAAAAACAGTTTCCTTATGTTTCGAGTATGTGTCAATTGTATGTAACAGTTACTAAAAACGTAATGCACTTAAATGTCAATACTAAATCCAAATAAAGCCGAAAATAATAACTTGAATTACAATAAAATTGTTATGAGTACGGAAGCTATCGCCATTATATCCGTTTAGCTGTGCCAACTCTAAATTAAATCAATTAAATTTTAACCCATCAATCAAAACCGAATCAAAAGAGTCTTTGGATCCAAACAGGTATGTTCTGGAGACAATAATATTACGATTCGGGTTTAGCGTTTTAATTGTTTATATAATTGTGTTAAATTTTGTGTTATAAAGTACCGCAGGAGCAAGTGTTAGCCCTTTAGGTTAATGCTTATCGGGACTTTACGATCCCGCTGACTCCTAGTTGAGTAAAGTCTTCATGTCGTCAGGGAGGTCGGGGGGGATGAATCTTGTTGGTTATTGGTCGGTAGCCGCCAGTAACATCTCATCCTGGGATGTTTCGTCAGAGCTTAGGTCCTTAGCGGGATGAAAACATTATATAGCTGTGCTCAGTTAAACTATTTTTACCATTGTGTTTGATTACTTGGTTCATTAGAGCATAGCCTGTTGGGGTGTTCTCGGAGTCAATAACAGTGGACGATAAAAGCGATTTAGTCGTCTTTCTTTTGTGCCGAGATGGTTTTATTCAGCGAACACCAGTTCTAACAACTTTTTATCTCAAAACAGAATGAGAATTTTTTTAGATGGAAGAATTCTTTTACGAATTTTAATTGTTGAGTTGAAAGAATTGTTGTTCGAATTTTAATTTAAGTGAGAAATAATTTATTTTGGAAGAATTCTTTTACGAATTTTAATTGTTGAGTTTAAAGAATTGTTGTTCGAATTTTAATTTAAGTGAGAAATAGTTTTTTTTGTATTTTTAAAAAAATTTTTTTGATTTATTGTTGAGTTGTAAAATTTCTTGTTAGAATTCTTTTTTAATTTGTTTTGAGTAATTTAAAAAAAATAAAATAAAAGTTGTTGATTTATTTTTGAGTTGGAAAAATTCTTGATCGAAGTCTTGTTTAAGTTTAAGAAACAATTTTTTGTGGTTAATAATTTTTAAGAAAGAATTTGAGGAATTGTTGAGTTGGAAGAGTTCTTGTTTTAATTCTTATTTAAGTTTAGGAAATAAATTTTTTATTGAAGTTATTTTAAAAAATTATATGGAGGCTTTTTTTTGTAAGAACTATACAAACTATTCGAATTTTTATTTGAGATATATGAAATATTTTGAATTTTATTATTTTCAACCATATTTTTGACCTTAATGAAGTATTCCGAATTTTAATATTTTGAGATTTATGCAATAATTTAAAATTGAGTTTTATTAGTTTTAAATATTTTTAATATTCTTGAAGTCTTAAAAGTGTTCTTTGAATTTATTTAATTCTTGAACCCTAGAAAGTTTTTATAATTTTTTTAAAGGTTATGTTATTTTTAAATTTACTAAAATTTAGTTTTGAAATAACTTTTAAATAATTTTGAGAATTTTGAGAAATTTTGATTAATTTTGTGAATTTTAGAAATGTTTAATTGATTTTTATATTATTAAGTTTCGTATTTCGTGATTGTTTTAGAAATTGGGAATAATTTTTGGAAATTTTGATACGTTTTTGGTAATTTTAAATAATTTTTAAATATTTTTTTTTGAAATTTGGTTATGAACTTTTCAAATTTTTTTTGGAATTCATTTTGAGTTTTTTCGAAGTTTATTTTATTTTTCGCATTTTTTTTGAGTCTTTAAATTTTTTGAAATTTTAATTTTTTTTGATTTTTGATGAATTTAGAATCATTTTGACTAATCGATTCAACCGTTGTTGAATTTTGTTACAGCTCATTAAATATTTGTGAATTTTGCTGAAGCTTATTGCATGTTTTTTTCTTGTGAATGCTTTTCAATATTTAGAATTTTAATTTTATTGAATTTTCTTGTTCGGTCCTTTTGAATTATATTTACTGACTTCCATTTCTTTATAGGAAACGTTCTTGAAATTATTATTCTTACTTTCATTGACTATTATTCTTACATTTATGAAGAAGAGTTGAAATTGTTCTAATGTGATCTGATGTTCTTAAACTTATTTTTTTAATTACTGATTTTGCATTTCTTGATAGGAATCGAATCTTTTAAATTTTCTTTCCTTTTCTATTACATGAATCGAATTTCTTACACTTTTGTCGTTTTTCTTTTACAGGAATCGAATCTTAGCTTTTATTCTTTTTCTATTTTCGGGTATCACAAATTCTTGAACAGGAATCGAATCTTTTAATCTTTTGTCGCTTTTCTCTTACAGGAGTCGAATCTTTTGAAGATATTTGTCACATTTTGTCTGTTTTTGTTTCAGGGGATCATCCCTTTCTTGACGGGAAGCGAATCTTTTAGCAAAGCCTATTAATTTTTGTTGCTTTCCTGTTGGCGTCGATCAACGATTATAAAATGTTATATCCCTTAGAGTAGCTGATTTTTGTATTTTTTATATGAATCACGTCAACAGTTTCCTTTACCGTTTAGCCGGCTAGTTCAGTCGGTAGAGCATAAGACTCCTTATCTCTAGGTTTGGGTTCGATACCATTTCTCAACTTTAACTACTAATCTTCAGTACGAAAGTAGTCTACAGGTCTCCTCCTTTCGTCCTGCCTTGTAATGAACAAGCCTCCGTCTTATAATGTGAACGTATTTTCTCGTAACTTCCTTCACTTTAATGCACAAACTAGGAGTGAAGAGAAAATCCCTTGTACATAAAGTGAGATGAGTTTTTTTGATATTTTTGTTGGTATACTACATTTAATTTTGTATGTCACAATGTTGCGTTGCAGGCATGCTCTTGCCGACTCTCAAGTCAAAGTTCTTTAAAACTTTAAAGATTTCCTAAAATAATTTATTTCAGGAAAGGCAACCAGATTGGTTGTTCAGTTTACTTGTTAAGCATAGGAATCTGATATGAACATATTTTATTTAAAAAAACAATTAAGCTTTTACTTAGAAAATAAAGCTGAGTTTGTCATTTAATCATAGCTCACAGTGTAAATGTGTGTTCAAAAATAATATAATAATTAAAAAACATAAAACGAATGGCGTTGTTTCCTGTTGTGTGCTAGGGACCTCTAAATTATGGATAGACATTGGTCGTTGTGGTGGAGTAAACAGCCCCTGCCAATTTAAGCCATGTTCCATATTTTACGTTAAATTTACCACCTATTCCAACTAATCATATTCCAGCAAAGAGGTGCAAGGGTGGAGAAAATATCCAAGGTTAAAACAAATGTTGTTTGTCCACATAACATAAAACCGGTGATCCAAAACAAGCATAACGTATGCATTAACAAATGCAAAAAACAAAGTAATTAAAAAAATAATTCAGAATTGCAAAATTGCACGTGATTCCAATAGTTACTTGGGGTTAATCACTCACAAATCTGCCCGAATATATAAATAAGGTTTTAATCTCATTTCTTTTTCTAATCCCCAAAAGTCAAAAGCTAAACAACCTCCAACAAATTTTAATTATTTTATAGCACGTCACTGATTAATCAAATAAATTTTCATGAAATATTATTTTAAAACATAAATAAATTACATAAATTCTGAATTTGTCTATAAATATAAATATAAAATAGATTTTCTTTAGATCAACAACAATAATTCAATCGTCTAACATATTTTTTTTCAATATGACATTTTTGTTATTTTAATTTTACTTACCCAAAACAAACAAATCAAAAAAAATGATCAAACAAAACGAAAAATTTGTATTCAGTGAATTATTTTTGACAGGTTATAAGCCAACCAACCACGTGGATAAATACGTATACATAGTTTTATATATTCACATGAAAATACAAATAAAAGAAAAGAAAATTCTTAAATAACAAGTAAATGGAAATATTCTGAATATAGATAGATAAAAAGGAAAACCAAAAAAAACATAAAATTATAATATTTCGTTTCAATTTTGTTTTCGTTTAAGTTATCAAAACATCTGATATATTCGTACGTGACATGCGCTCGCATAACCGAATGTTGATTTTCTTTTAATTTTCTTTTTGGTTAGAAAATAGAAAACACAATGGATATATGTGTATCAATTGATATAAATGTAGGAGCGTCAAAACTGTTATCCTGTTGCTTTTTCGAATTTTTAATGATGCCTTCGAGTAATGGAAAATATGTTTTTGTTTTTTTTAACTTTTTCGTATTGATTGTTTGTTTATTGTTTTTATGGGATTTTTTTGTTGAAATAATGCCTGCAAGGGTTTTATATCGTTATTTTCTTGTCCAGTAATATGGTCGATTTTCATGAGGTTGAATTGTATTTATGTCAGCACTTATAATCTATTGATTGTGAGAGTGGAAAACAAATATGTTGATGCATTCAAAATGGTAAAATGAATTTTCATAGTTTTATTAACTGCTTATAAGATCAGCATAATGAATTTTTCTATTCTCGAATATTTTCTTCCAACGTTATTATTGCAAAAGTTTTAGTTTTCGACGATGGAAATTGAAGCTGTATTCACATATTATAGATAAGTTTTATTGTTATTATTTTACTTCTCTCTTTCTCTCTCTTTCCTTCTCTATTTGTCTAAAACATTTGAATATCGGCCTAATCGGATCATACACGACATAAAATATTCAAACAAAATATATTTGTTGTATATCATAAAGGATTATAGTTAAATTTGTAATTCATCCACAAAAACTGGCGCAGTTGATAGGATCTAAATTCGTCTTCATTATTCAGCTAAAACTATTTTGGGGTTTGTTTAATCGAGTGTCAAAAAATAGTTCTGTTATACAAATATTTTAAATAATATAATCAACAAGAGTTCTTAAATAATGTAATAGACTAAGAGTCCGCGACGGCCAGACCTTCGTTATTTTACGCAAGCTGAAAGTTTCTCTGTGCATACCCCCTACTCAGGTAGGAACGATAAGTAACATATGAAGTCTGGATCATTGTGGCTTTGGCAGGAAGCAGGTAACAAAGGGGCCTCCAAAGTTTCGTGAAAGTATAAAATGTAATTTTTTTATATATTCTTTGGGATAGTATTAGAAGTCACGTCACCCATTGCCAGACACTTACTATCGTGGTAACCCCCTGCCAGACGCCCTTATACTTCAACAATTTTTTTGGGGGTATCTGGCAGGGGGTTACCACGATAGCTAGTGTCTGGCAAAGGGTGACGTGACTTCTAATACTATCCCGAAGAATATATAAAAAAACTACCTTTCATACTTTCACGAAACTTTGGAGGCCCCTCTGTTACCTGCTCCCTGCCAAACACACCATGATCCAAGCTTCATATGTCGCTAATCGTTCCTACCTGAGCAGAGGGTATGCGCAGAAAAACTTTCAGCTTTTATAAAATAACGAAGGTCTGGCCGTCGCAGGCTCTTGCTCTATAAGATAAAATCCCGTTTCGTTGTCAAAAAACAACTTCGTGTTTGAATTTAGCGTTTTAATTTTATATTGTGAACAATTAACACAGTGAAAGTATAGGAAATTAATTATATCGTGTGAGTGTGTGTACATATAAATACGTTAAAACAAAAAATGGAGAAAAGTGAATCGAGAAAAGTGAATAATGGAAACACTCGGTACAATGGAGCATTTTGATATGAGTAGCCCTCCACGCTTCAAATTTCTACATACAAAGTGTGAGTCTTTAAGATTCCTAAAGAATCTTAAATTTAGTGAACAAGAGAATGAAGATAAGTAACATACTTGATTCTCAACATTGTGAGAGCTAAAATTATTTAATTATCGTCTTCATTACTTGCAGCAAGGGAATTCTAAATGTTTTTAAATAAATCCCTTGGTTCTGAACCAGCCATATGGAATATTTTGGAAATACGTACAGGATATATTTTACTTTTTCGTTTTTTTCAGACGGCATCAAAATGCTTGTTGGATGTAGTTGGTTTCTCTTTTTGGAATAAGCTTAGAGAGCACACAATTTTTATGCATGGAATAACGTGGCCGATTTATTGAATCCTCCCAATGAACAATGCCTTTTGTATCTTTGAAAAGAAAATGAAAAAAGACAAATACGTACATATTGTGGTGACCAAATAACTTCATTAAATAAAGTATTGACATCTACAACTAACTGGTTATTAATGATTTCTCACATTACAAATAATTGTAACTCATAAGCTAAGATTTTTCAAAATTTGACTGAAAAGTTTTTTCTTTATTTTTATTTGAATTTAACCCAATGGAACTTTAACTCTTAACTCTAAAATGTAATTACAACATTTAATTTCACCAATCACGTTTTAATTATAATAGGGAGATAGTGAGACTATCAACTAATTTGGGAGAGTATAAAAAAAAATTTAAAAATAATAAAATGAAAAATAGATTTTAATTTTTTTTTTATTAATTTTTTTTTTGGTTTAGAAAATTCATCAGTATGAATTTTTATAAAAAAAAATATATAAAGAAATCATAAAGGGCAAAAAATTGTCTAAACGAATTTCCCTCGACCGGTGATAAATTCTCATAATTTTTAGGAAAATTCTTCGAGCAAGTGGCATTCATAATAGTCATCGGCCTACGGCCCCCTGCTTATCAATATGCTTGCTTTCGAAATTTTTGGCAAAAAACTATTTCGAATTATCACCGCCCTTTGGAAATTACAACTGAAAATTTGCTTGGATAAATTATCGGAGTTTTTCGATATTTTGATGACATAGTAAACTTTTGAATTAGAACTTCGCTCAATTAATGAAGTTCTTGCATGCTTGGATTTTATCGGGTAGGGACAACGGAGGAATCCATTTCAAAAATGAAAATTGGCTCCTCAGAGCTCCATCATTCAATTGGGGCTTTACATCGATGCGTTCGGTATTTGACCAACAGATAATAAAATCACAGTCATTAAAGACTATAAACATCGCCGTCATTGTGTATTGTTGTGATGTTTCTCATATAGAGCAGAAGCGATTTTAACGCTGCAAAGTAACGGAACTCTATCGAAAGTGCAACCAAATTATGCTCAAACAGACTTTGAGTTTCGATTGTTGCGGGCTTTAAAACCTGCACGATTAAGTGACGACTATTGTCGTCATTTTTACCTTCGCAACGGATCATCGTTCATTAATTAAAATTTTTAATCTAAACAAACTGTCATGTTATAATGCAGCGGGATTTTTGCATCAATAAAGGTTTTTATAAGCAAATTCTCGGATATCTAAGTGAATTTTAATCCTTTAATTTGAAAATATGTTTTGGATTTTTTGAGTAAACTCTTCTGTTTGCTTATGAAAATTTCTTCCTATTGTGTTTCGTCCTAAGCTTCAGAAGCATACTGATTTGAGTTTATTTGGTACCAATTTAATGAAAGGTTTGTGTTTAGAGAAGTTTTTATGAACGAACTGAAAAGTTTATACAGAAAAACTAAAACATGCTTGCGAATAATAAAACTCAAATCTTCCACAAACTTGAGTTTAATATTAATCTGCCACATTTCTCCTATACTGTAATGACTAATGAATCAAGTTTGGGAGTAAGATTAATATTATAAAACATTTTAATGGCTCTACGTTGGACGGCATCAAGACATTTCAAGCTCAAACGAAAATTAAATCAATCACTAACGAAAATTAATTTTCCATATTCCAAAGATTTCCCTATTTATCGACTATATTAGTTGACAATCGGTTAATTGGAAAATCGGTTGTGTTGATGGTGGTTAATTTTTTGCTTATAAACACTTTGACCTATATATGGGAGTCGAATCCGTGTTCTGCGAGTTTGAAGTCTAGCGTGCTACCATAAGGCCACTCAACACATTTGAGTTTTACTCTCATTAAATTTAACACTAATAGAAGAATCTCTATCAATTATTGTATTTTGATCTGCATTTAAAGAATCTATCAAATTATAACTAATTTCATTAAGCAAAGCCGATGAACGTGGTAATGAAGCTTCATGAGACGCATGAAGTGTGCTATTATCATCATACTATGGATTGGATGAACAATAGAATTCAACAAATTATTTCCAAAATAAGGAAAATGTTAGGTAGCAAAGTTGATCCTTGAGGAACTCTATTGTTAGTTGAAACAGCCTCAATAATGAAACTCCATCAACATTGACCTAAAACTGTCTATTTGAGGAAAACCTATGAATCCAAGAAACAAGTTGCTCTTCTAAATCATAACATCTCAATTTACATACAAAGTTGTGATCCCATACTTTGTGAAACGCTTTAAAAATATCAAGTGCTACCCCAAACGTTTGAGACATATGGGAACATAAGCAAGTAAATCTCCCGTAGACCGGGTTTGTTGAAAACCATATTGTCTACTATGTATACTTTACACACTTCAAAATAACCTTGAAAATAAAATTTATTATCAATAAACCAAAATAAAATATATTTTTTTTTGATTTATTGATAGTAAGTTTTATAATAGTAGTTAAACGTTTTCTTCGCTTCCTCTCAAGTTTTCGAAAATGTAGTTCCACATATATGCATTGCCGTCGTCATAATGCTTATATTTACAATAGCATCTTGCGTATGACATTTTTGAGAAAAATAATACGAATTATTTTGGAATAGGTCTGTGGAATTCTTTTAGGTTGAAAATTAGCTAGAAGGCCTTTCATGCAGATTGCTTTTTCTTTTGGATCTATTACTAGTACATTTCTATGAATTAAAGGTAGGAGTGTAGAATTTGTGAAGATACTTTGAATTGCTTACCCAGTCTTAACAAATTGGCGTAAATTAGTTAAATGCTCGTTAAAACTGCTTTTTTAAATTAAAAACCTTTTTAATGGTTAATCAATACTCGAAATATATTACGCGTTTTTCATACTCTCTAACGTCGAGGCATTAATGATTTTCATTTCTTTTAACTCTTATTGTCTCATTGCATTTCTTATAGCATTTCTGAAACTATGAGGTTTGTATAAACTTTATCATTCTTGTAAGGATCCATCAAATTACAGACGCCTTATTAAGATCTAACCAGTTCTGTTTCCAAGGAACATGTTTGAAATATCTCTTAATTCCTTGCCAATAAGCATTTTTGAAGCTCCAAACACAACTTTTCATTTATTAACGGCTTAGGTGGGAGTTTTAATATTTAATGAGGTTAAGATCAAAATATGGTGTTGTACCGTATGGTACCAAATAAGGCACCCAAAATAAATGCAACCCAAAATAACGGCTTTGCAAAAAAACCCATACCAATAAAACTAGCTACTCGGAAAACAAGCAACTCAAACAAAAAGCTACCCAAACGCCACCTACCAGAAAACAAGCTGCTTGAAAAACTAGTCCCTCTAATAAGAATCAATCAAAAAGCTACTCCATGAATTCCATGAACAAGCCTACTCCAGCCACAAAAATGGATACCCAAAATAAATGCAACGCAAGTAGCGGTTATTTTTGGCAGCATGTTTTTTGGTTATCTTAATTTTTGGGTCGCTTGGTTATTGAGTAACGGTTGATTTTTGATTGCTTCTTATTATAGGGGCTAGTTTTTCGAGTAGCTTGTTGTTGTAGAATGTAGTCTTTCGACTAACTGTTTATTTATGGTCCTTGTTTTTCGAGTAACCAGTTTTTTGGTAAGAGGTTTTTGGGAAGCTGTCATTTTGGGTAACATGCTAACATGTTTTTGGGTCCATACTTAGTAACCCTACTTGTTGGGTCCATTTGCAGAAAAAATAAGCAACTAAAAACTAGCCCCTCAAATGAGAAGCAACCATAAACAACCGCTACTTAATAAACAAGCCACCTAAAAAACAATTTACCCTATATAAGTGCAATCCATTATAACAGCTACGCAACACACCAACTACTAAAAAACTAGCTACTAAAAAAATATGCACCTAAAACAAACAGCTACCCAAAACACGAAACAAAAAGCAAGGTACACAAAAAATTGGCTCCTCAAATAAGAAGCACACTCTAAAAAATAGAAATAATGAGGCGTAAAGTCACGGTGATAATAACTATAAGTTAGCGTCTTTTTTTGTGTAATTTTCCAACCGTGGTAAAATCTTAAACCAAAAGTTCGTATCTAAAAATCATAAGTTTAAAAATTCGAACAAATGTGTAATATTGCGATAACTTATGTCTTTTTAAATTAACTTGTGCTTTTAGTACATATAAAGTTGTATTATTCATTTTGCTTGTGTTCTGTATCCGCCCAACTACGTAAATTTTAATATTTGCATTGTAAAAACACAACATTCGTTGTAAAAATAAACCGTATAGCTTATGCCCATTGTAATATTTTATATATATACTGTCTTTGTTTCATTTTTAAAAGTGTGATGAAAGGCATTGATTCAAAAAAAAATTTAAAAATAATAGTAGTTTAATCAATGAGTGAATAATGAAGTAGTTTATTCTCAAGCAAAAGTTTAAAATTTGAGCGAGGCACGAGCGAGAATTTTAATTTGCGAGAGAATAAAATTCATTATTCACGAATCGATTACAATACTTTATTCTCTGACAAAGATTTTATTATAAAAAGGAATTGTGTATTATAAAAAATAAAAACATTTTCTTCAATTAAAACAATAAATCTTTATTGTTTTAATTGATAAATCAAATTTCTTAATAAAAAAACCCTGATGATAAAAAACGCCCTTCTCATACAATCAACCAAGTTCAACTAAACGAAATAAGAGAATTTATTAAAATTTGATTTTTGAACAAAACTTATCAAAGCAATTGTGATTATAATTTGAAAATAATTTTAATGAAATCAAAACAATTTGACCAATTGGAATCATACCAATTGAATAAAATTTTCATTAGGCAATAGGTTAAGTTCATTAGGTTATAGGTTAGAAAACAATACAATAATACATACTATTATTATCGAAAAAACATACAAATAAAGCTGATATAATTAAATGGAAGAGAATAAATTAAATTAAAAAATGGTAACTTATTAATTTTATAATTTGTATTAGTTTAAAATATTTTATTGTTACTTTTATTATATACAAAATCAAACATAAAAATTTATTTTATGTTTATTTATTAGAACCAATGCTTTCTTCAAACAACACTTTACTAATTACAGGTGGTCCAAAAACATTCATTTCATAAACTAGATGTTAAACAATAATACTACCATTCGAATTACTTCCTTATATAAAACCATAAACATTTTCAGCTGCCCAGTGCCCTTCATAGACTATCAATAATCTTTGATTGTGGTATTTTACACAGATAGTAGTGGATTAAAATCGAGTAGCTTCGTGGCAATACACTTCTTTTAGGGTGTAAAAATCTGTCAAAAAGATTTTAAATTTAAACAACTCGATGTAAATTTACACAATTTTTTGTGGTTTTGTTTAACTAATTTGTTGTAGATTTCCATCAAAATATAGGTAAACATACATCGAATATGCCTAACAAATAATGTTTTTTGTGTAATAATACATTCCTAAACCAAATGATGAATTACGACAAAACGTGTAAATATTTTTATTTTACGCACTGTTGTAAATTTACCATTATAATAGGAGGCATTCAGTTACCTCCTATTATAAGAGTAAATTTACACTATTTTTTTTTAGAGTGCAACCTAAAAGAACAGCTACTCAATTAACAAGCCACCTGAAAAATAAAGTACCCAAAATAAATGCAACCCAAAATAAAAGTTACGCAAAAAACCACATACCAAAACAACTAGCAACTCAGAAAACAAGCACCTCAAACAAACTGCTACCCAAAACATCACCTAACAGAATAACAAGCTGTGCGAAAAATTGCCTTCTTAAATAAGAAGCAACCTAAATTAACAGCTACTCAATAAACAAACAAACCAAAAAAAATCTACTCAAAAAATAGCACCTCTACACTCTAAAAAAAAATAGTGTAAATTTACTCTTATAATAGGAGGTAACTGAATGCCTCCTATTATAATGGTAAATTTACAACAGTGCGTAAAATAAAAATATTTACACGTTTTGTCGTAATTCATCATTTGGTTTAGGAATGTATTATTACACAAAAAACATTATTTGTTAGGCATATTCGATGTATGTTTACCTATATTTTGATGGAAATCTACAACAAATTAGCTAAACAAAACCACAAAAAATTGTGTAAATTTACATCGAGTTGTTTAAATTTAAAATCTTTTTGACAGATTTTTACACCCTAAAAGAAGTATATTGCCACGAAGCTACTCGATTTTAATCCACTACTATCTGTGTAAAATACCACAATCAAAGATTATTGATAGTCTATGAAGGGCACTGGGCAGCTGAAAATGTTTATGGTTTTATATAAGGAAGTAATTCGAATGGTAGTATTATTGTTTAACATCTAGTTTATGAAATGAATGTTTTTGGACCACCTGTAATTAGTAAAGTGTTGTTTGAAGAAAGCATTGGTTCTAATAAATAAACATAAAATAAATTTTTATGTTTGATTTTGTATATAATAAAAGTAACAATAAAATATTTTAAACTAATACAAATTATAAAATTAATAAGTTACCATTTTTTAATTTAATTTATTTTTAAATGTTTTTTTTGAATCAATGCCTTTCATCACACTTTTAAAAATGAAACAAAGACAGTATATATATAAAATATTACAATGGGCATAAGCTATACGGTTTATTTTTACAACGAATGTTGTGTTTTTACAATGCAAATATTAAAATTTACGTAGTTGGGCGGATACAGAACACAAGCAAAATGAATAATACAACTTTATATGTACTAAAAGCACAAGTTAATTTAAAAAGACATAAGTTATCGCAATATTACACATTTGTTCGAATTTTTAAACTTATGATTTTTAGATACGAACTTTTGGTTTAAGATTTTACCACGGTTGGAAAATTACACAAAAAAAGACGCTAACTTATAGTTATTATCACCGTGACTTTACGCCTCATTATTTCTATTTTTTAGAGTGTAGCAAACAGTTACCCAAAAAACCACCTACAAAAAAGCAAGGTACGCGAAAAATTGGCTCCTCAAATAAGAAGCAACCTAAAACAACAGCTACTCAATAAACAAGCCAACTGAAAAACAAGGAACTCAAAATAAATGCAACCCAAAACCACAGCTACTCAATAAAAAAGCCACCTGAAAAATAAGGTCCCCAAAATAAATGCAACCCATAATAACAGCTACGCAAAAAACCACCTACCAAAAATAATAGCTACTCAAAAAATTGGCTCCCTCAATAAGAAGGAACCTAAAATCAAACTGCTCAATAAACAAGCAAATTAAAAATCAAGATAGTCAAATGAAATGCAACCCAAAATAACAGCTACGCGAAAAACCACCTACCACTAAAACCAGCTACTCAAAAAAAGCATCTACAACAAACAGCTACCCAAAACATCACCTACCAAAGACACAAATCACGCGAAAACTCAACGTAACTCAATAAACAAGCCACTTGAAAAGGTACACTAAATAAATGCAACCCAAAATAACAGCTATACACAAAAAACCACCTACCAAAATAGCTAGCAACTCAGACAATAAGCACCTCAAACAAACAGCTACCCTAAACATCACCTAACAGAATAACAAGTTAAACGAAAAATTGCATCCTTAAATAAGAAGCAACCTAAATCAACAGTCACACAATAAACAAGTCACCAAACCAAAAAAAAAAATCTACTCAAAAAATAAGCACTTCAAACAAACAGCTACCCAAAACACCCACCTACAAAAAACGTGCTACGCGGAAAATTGGCTCCTCAAACAAAAAGCAACCTAAAACAACAGCTACTCAATAAACAAGCCACCTGAAAAATAAGGTTCCCAAAAACAAAGAAAAGCCAAAATAACAGCTACGCAAAGAAACACCTACCAAAAAACAAGCTACTCAAAAGCCGCTACTGTCACAGCCACCACTTTGGATTTGGCGACGACCTACAGATAGTTTTTTAAGTAGCTGTTATTTTGGGTAGCTTTTATTTTGGGAAACTTATTTTTCAGGTGGCTTGTTTATTTAGTAGCGGTTGTTTATGGTTGCTTCTTATTTGAGAGGCTTGTTTTTCGAGTACATAACTTGTCTTTTTGGTAGGTTGTGTTTTAGAGAGCTGTTTATTTGAGGTGCTTGTGTTTTAGTAGCAAGTTTTCTTAATTTTTGTTTCACTTGTTCATTGAGTGGTTGTCATTTTTGGCTGCGTTTTATTCTAGGGGCTTGTTGTTTGAGTAGCTTGCTTTTATGATAGGTGGCGATTTGGGGAGCTGTTTAAATAAGGTGCTAGTTTTGGGTAGCTGTTGGGTAGCTGTAGCGGTAGCATTTATTTTGAGTACCTTTTTTTGTGTTCTTCTTTATTGTGTAGCTGTAGCTGTAGCTCTTGGTTTCTTTTAAGTTGATGTGCTAGTTGTTTGAGTAGCTTGTTTTTTAGGTGGCGTTTTAAGTACCTATGGTAGGTTGTTTTTAGGGTAGCGGTAATGTAATTTGTGTAGCATGCTTTTTTGGTACTTTATATTTGCGGGAGGAGGATGCTTTTTATTAAGCAGAGGTTGTTTTGGTTGATTCTTATTTGAGAAGCTTGTGTTTCGAGTAGCTTGGTAGGTGGCTACTTTATTGGCTACTTTATTGGTAGGTGACGTTTTGGGTAGCTATTTATTTGAAATGCTGGTTTTTCGAGTAGCCAATTTTTAGTGAAAGTGTTTTTGCGTTCATATTTTTGGATGGCTTATTAATCGAGTAGCTGCAGTTTCTGTTTGTTTCTTATGTTATGAATTGGTTTTTAGAGTAGCTAGTTGTTTTAGTATGTCAATTTTGGGTAGTTCTTTATTTGTGGTGATTGTTTTTGGGTAGCTGGTTATTTGAGGTGCTTGTTTACGAGTAGCCAGTTTCTTGTTTTTTGTGCAGCTGTTATTTTTAGTAGAAACGGCCTTTTATTATGGGTCCCTAATTTATTGACGGCTTGTGCACAGAATTGCTTTTGGTTTTGGTAGCTTTTTGCTTGAGATGCTTGTTTCTCGAGTAGCTAGATTTTTTGGTATGTGTTTTTTGGATACCTGTTAATTTACAGTGCTTTTTTTGAGTTTTCAGTTTGTGCTTCAGTTTTTTTAGTAGGTGTTCTTAGAATAGCAGTTTATTTGATGTTCTAGATTTTTTTGTAGCTTGATTTTTTCCTAAGTTCAGTTTGCTTAGCTGTTTTTTGGGAAACGTTTATTTCAAGTACTTTCTTTTTTTGGTTGATATTTCAGTGAGTAGTAGTTTCTGTAACTTTTTCTTTGGGGTGCTTGTTCTTTAATATTTTCAGTAGGTATTTTTTGGGAAGATGTTTATTGGATATACCAGTTTTTTTATTAGCCAGTTTAAATAAATGGGCTTTTTATTGTTTAGGTGGCTTTTTCAGTGCTACTCAAAAAGTGGCTGTTACTGATACTCATATCATTACTTTACGTTTAACAAGTGATCGAACTTCAATAGTAAATAGTGATTTCTTATACAACACTTTCGCTCTGTTTCTGTTTTCATTTTTTATAAATATCGACATCCTTCAGTGCTTGATATAAATCGACTAAATTACAACTCACTCATATTCCATTCCTCGTCTTACTCGTCAATCGGGTTGTGCATACCGTTAAACTGTCGAGATCACTCACAGTAATAGTGACAGAATGAATTTTGCGTGTAAACGGAATGCTCTGTCTAAACAATTAGTCTCCAGTGCCTTCAATTCACAAAGGTTTAAAAAAAGCAATCTTAACACCTCAGAACGCATGCTGTAGAAGGACCTATTTCTTTAAAGATACGTATGTGTTGTTATGAGACATACTGCAATTCATGTTACACAACACTAGGGAATATTTGAAATAGTTGTGAGATAAGCGACAAAAGAAAAATGCATTACCACCATTGAGCAATTATTTTGAAAATTTACAAACAAATGGAAAAATGAACTTCTAGAACTTTAATTTTGATGAACACAAAATATGTTCAAAGTCTGCGATCGAGAAAAACAAAAATGCAAAAAAAAATTTTTTTTGTCGCTCGCATAGTGAGCAAATGCGCATGGAAAATATAGGGTAGGGGTGTCTTTAAAATGATGTAACTGGGTCAATTATTGTCGGATTTCAACAATTGTTTTTTTATTTTATTCACAAAAGATCATATTTCTTACAAAAAATATTTTAAAAAATTGAATATTTAATTTTTTATTTTTTTTTATTAAATGTTTAATTAAATCTGTTAAAATAAAAAAGCTCCGTAAAATTTTAATCCAAAAATTTATGAAAGATAGCCTCAAGTATGTTCAATAACATATCAAAACAAGAGGAGGCATTCTTTTATAGTTTCAAAGATATTTAATTTTGAGTAATCCAACATCCGATAAATTTGATCAATTTTTACAGTAAAAAATTAGTATACCATCAAATATCAAAAATACCTCGTTAAATTTCGACCAAAAAATTTTATGAAAGAGAGCTGAAGAAGATTTTGCAGAAGATTTATGCAGAAGATTTTCAAGAAGTTATCTCACAGCTTCATGAAATACATAATAGTCCTCTAACAAGTAAATCCGAAAAGCATCAAATCCTCTCCATTTTACCCAAATCGTGGTCATGTTCAGATATTGTAGACAGCTTTGAAGGTGTTTCTTTGTACCAGGCTGGGAGAATAAAAAAAATAAATCAGTCAACCAAAAAGTAATCGACAATCAAAAAATTCCGCTGAATACGCCGAAGTAATTTCATTTTTTAATTCAGATGGCATCTCACGACAAATGCCAGGAATTCGTGACTTTGTTATAATAAAGGAAAATGAAACGAAGAAAAATATCCAAAAAAGGCTAATGGTATGGACTGTAAATGAGGCCTGCAACCTATTTAAAAAAGAACATCCTGAATCACCAGTATCGATATCCAAGTTTTATTCGCTTCGACCAAAACATTGCGTTTTGGCAAATTCAAACGGTGTCCACAGAGTCTGTTTGCGCTCAATTCACGAAAATTTCAAATTGCTATTGCAGGTTGTTAGAAACCAGAACAATAGAATTTTTCTAAAAAACTACGAGTGTGTTCAGAAGATTGTATGTCCAGATGCGCAGTTAAAATGTTTTTTGAGAGAGTGCGCTGTGTGTAAGGATGTTTCATCATTTAAAAATGAGGTCGCAGAAGTTTTAAGATCAAACCCAAATGAACAAATAATTGTTAAACAATGGAGAAATACAGATCGTTGTAGCCGAATGCATTTGAAATGTGTTCGTAAAATGAATTTTCTGAGCTATGTAATCATTTCGGATGATTTGAGACACGATGCTTCAGCAGTTACTTTATTCATAAACCATTTAAACAAATTCATCACCGAAAATATTCAGAATTCGGATCACGTTATAAATAAAATAATATATTTTTCGGGCGGGGCTGGCTCACAGTACAAAAACTGCAAAAACTTTCAAAATCTGCTATTTCATTTTACTGACTACGGAAGAAAAGGTAAATTAATTGTTACAAATTATTAATGAATGATAAATATGTACTTAATATTCTGTTTAATTCAGCTGAATGGCATTGCTTTGCTACTGCTCATGGTAAGGGGCCATGCGATGGTGCTGGGGGTACTGTGAAGCGAATGGCACGGGAAGAAATTCAGCGAACCAAACTCATTTTATGAGCACCTATCAGTGGCAAATACAAACATTGCATTCGAGTATTGTACGACCAGTGATTACGACAGGCACAACGTATTGTTAGAACAAAAAAACCTTACTCACAATCCACGGACAATAAAAGGTGCTCATAAGCTACATAGTTTCAAACCGTCAGAGTCTGCTAGTAATAATTGTTTGGAAGTTCGCTATTGCTCAGCTGACAATGAATATCAAACTGAAGAGCTGATAAAATGATTAATAGAATTCGATAAGAAAGCTACATACTATTTTTCTTTCTGAGCTATCTTTCATAAATTTTTATTAAAAGATTAAAATTTAACGAGGTATTTTTGATATCTGCTGGTATACTAATTTTTTTACTGTAAAAATTGATCAAATTTATCGGATGTTGGATTACTAAAAACTCAATATCTTTAAAACTATAGGAGAATGCCTCCTCTGGTTTTGATATGTTATTGAACATACTTGGGGCTATCTTTCATAAATTTTTGGCATTAAAATTTTACGGAGTTTATTTATTATATCAGATTTAATTAAACATTTAATAAAAATAAATAAAAAATAAAATATTTAATTTTTTAAAATATTTTTTGTAAGAAATATGATCTTTTATGAATAAAATAAAAAAATAACTGTTGAAACCCGACAATAATTGACCCAGTTACATCATTTTAAAGACACCCCTACCCTATATTTTCCATGCGCATTTGCTCACTATGCGAGCGACAAAAATTTTTTTTTTGCATTTTTGTTTTTCTCGATTGCATACTTCGAACATATTTTGTGTTCTTCAAAATTAAAAGACTCGAAGAAAATGGATGTAAATTTCCCCAGGAATTGCTACATTATTAGGGGTGAAAGGTGGGCTTTTCACAATTTGAGTCAAGCTCTGGAAACGGTTAAAATGTCTGCTATCAATTTAACGGTTTCCATGGCCAGACTCAAATTGTGAAGAGCGCTCCTTTTACTCCTAATAATGGTGTTAATACATTTTTCGTTTAGTCGCTTATCTCACAAATATTCCAGATATAAATAAATTCGCTAAAATGTCTCAGCTCTCGAAAATGGACACAACTCCTGTCCGGTTTAATCATTAAACTTTGTTTGTTTTATCCGCCTATTATTGACAGAGATTAAACTATCTCTGACCACAAGTAAATCTACCATCATTTCAACATTTTGCAAATCAAATTCAATATTTTGCAATTCAAATTCAATTTTTACATTTTAAATTCAACTTTTTGCAAATCAAATTCAATATTTTGCAAATCAAATTCAATATTTTGCAAATCAAATTTAATTTTTTGCAAATCAAATAAAAGAGCAAAAAATTGAATTTGATTTGCAAAAAGTTGAATTTGATTTCCAAAATATTGAATTTGATTTGCAAAAAGTTAAATTTGATTAATAAAAAGTTGAATTTCATTTGAATTTGAACTGCAGAACCTGTAAGTCATTTCCCTAAACATGTTTAAACTATTCCATTTCAAATAAAAATATGTTCACCAGGTAATTGGTTATTAATATTAACGTTTATCCCAACATTACAATATCCCAACAAAAATCTAAAATTTGTTTTTTGTCAAGCAACCAACATCTTAAAAATATTTCATTTCCGATTTTTTCCTTGAATATTCATATTTCCCATCCAATATTCCGAATACTCATAAAAATTCAAATTAACAATTTCGTCTACATAAAATCCGAAAAAGATTTTATAAATTCTAGTATTGTACACAAAAGCCTGCTTCTCTTGTATTTTGTAATAAAAACAATAAGATCTCAAGATCCTTCTTGTAAATTAAAAAAAAAATAAAGAAAATGTTTTCACAAAAAACTTGATAAAAATGACTTAAACGATAGATGTTGTTGTGGTGGTAATAGAAGGGTATATAAAAACCTTAGTTCTAATAAGATGAACTTATGTTTTAAATTGCGAAATTCGTCCAAAATTTAATGGTCTTAGAAAAGGTTAATGTTGTTAGTCAATATTAAAGGTAAACAAAATCCACTTAATTCTGTTTTTATACGAACTTATTTTAGGCGAACATATTTGTTCCCTACGTTTTGCTTCGTCGCCACAACCACTAGATTTTTAATAATTTTTATGTGAAGCAATTAGGACAAATAGGAGTCAATGTCATGAATGCATCTTGGATTGAACAGCCCCTGGATTTCACTTGATGACTATAATTAAATCGATTAGTTGATGAAACCATAGTTTTTTCAATTAATTCAATATGAGGCCATTTTTTTTAATAAAAACAACACGTGCCGCAAAATCATCGAAGCTACTTTCCTGTAAAATCGTAGATTTTTTAAGTATCTCATCAAATATGCAGATTAAAGAAAAACATATAAATTTTTTTTGCAGGAAATTTAATTCTGTACAAAAAAGGTTTTAATCCCAAGGTCCGGGGTTGGAAAAAACTTGTAAATCTTCGTAACTTGTGAAAAATATAAAAAGGATAAAAGGACTAATTTTTTTTATCTGCATATGGAATAAAAACGATAAAAATACAATCGTGAAAAGAAAAAAACAAAATTTGTGTTTTTTCGTCATTTATGTTTTACGAGCTATAGGAAAATTTCGAATTTATTTTCAAAATATCATCAGAAATAAACGTTTAAGGCAAAAAATTATTAAGCCCCTTTTTTGGAGGGAATTAAATTTTCAATAAAAATGTCTAAATGATTTTTTCTATAAATCTGCGTATTTTATCAAAAACTGAACTACGATGATTTTGCGGCACGTGTTTGTTTTGTTTAAAAAAAAAACTTGTGTTTTTCACCAAAAACAGTTTTTTTTACATACATTCAATACATACATGCATTTTACAGACCAATTCAATACTGTTTTCTCGGTACGCTTCTGTTTATACCTTTATACTCACTCTAAAAAATAGAAATAATGAGGCGTAAAGTCACGGTGATAATAACTATAAGTTAGCGTCTTTTTTTGTGTAATTTTCCAACCGTGGTAAAATCTTAAACCAAAAGTTCGTATCTAAAAATCATAAGTTTAAAAATTCGAACAAATGTGTAATATTGCGATAACTTATGTCTTTTTAAATTAACTTGTGCTTTTAGTACATATAAAGTTGTATTATTCATTTTGCTTGTGTTCTGTATCCGCCCAACTACGTAAATTTTAATATTTGCATTGTAAAAACACAACATTCGTTGTAAAAATAAACCGTATAGCTTATGCCCATTGTAATATTTTATATATATACTGTCTTTGTTTCATTTTTAAAAGTGTGATGAAAGGCATTGATTCAAAAAAAACATTTAAAAATAAATTAAATTAAAAAATGGTAACTTATTAATTTTATAATTTGTATTAGTTTAAAATATTTTATTGTTACTTTTATTATATACAAAATCAAACATAAAAATTTATTTTATGTTTATTTATTAGAACCAATGCTTTCTTCAAACAACACTTTACTAATTACAGGTGGTCCAAAAACATTCATTTCATAAACTAGATGTTAAACAATAATACTACCATTCGAATTACTTCCTTATATAAAACCATAAACATTTTCAGCTGCCCAGTGCCCTTCATAGACTATCAATAATCTTTGATTGTGGTATTTTACACAGATAGTAGTGGATTAAAATCGAGTAGCTTCGTGGCAATATACTTCTTTTAGGGTGTAAAAATCTGTCAAAAAGATTTTAAATTTAAACAACTCGATGTAAATTTACACAATTTTTTGTGGTTTTGTTTAGCTAATTTGTTGTAGATTTCCATCAAAATATAGGTAAACATACATCGAATATGCCTAACAAATAATGTTTTTTGTGTAATAATACATTCCTAAACCAAATGATGAATTACGACAAAACGTGTAAATATTTTTATTTTACGCACTGTTGTAAATTTACCATTATAATAGGAGGCATTCAGTTACCTCCTATTATAAGAGTAAATTTACACTATTTTTTTTTAGAGTGCTCATTAAATATTAATATTATAGTGTGCTCGTGATACAATATACTGTTTTTTAATAAGCTATTTTTTAAAGTTTCGACAGCTACTTTTCACAAACTTTAGCTTTTAACGAAACAGTTCTTCTATAATTCAAATACGTTAAAAGTTGGATAACATTCCCTACCCAAGATTTATGCACTTTGTATGCAAGATTTTCTGTTGTCTGCAGGTAAAGACTGTCACCATCAATCTGGGATTTTAATTTTTTTCCACAAAATTAGTGAATAACTTTTCTTAAACAGTCCGTCCAATAACGTTATTGCCCATTTTGCTACAACACTTTATAAGCTTATCTATAATTGCTCAAACTGTAGTTATATTATAAGCATGATCAACCAGAACGTTTTTCTTCAGCGCAATTTTTTAAGAACTTCGTTTATTTTCTTTTTAAAAATCAAATTCTTTTGACAAACAGCGAAGAAAATTAAATTTTTCATAGCAAATTAAACAAAGATAAATGAAAGAAAATCTGTCACAATGTATGTAGATGAGAATTCGAAACAAATTTGTCAAAATTTTTATAATCCCAATAATTATGTGCGTGTATATGTATATCTATTTGCGCTATATATAGAATCTAACCGTTATTTCTCTTTACGCAATAATAATAGAAGTTTTTCTTATTTTCCTGAGAGAAACGATGAAACCAAGGCTGTTTTGTTGACTGTTAAATGTCTGGAAATAAATTTTTCAATCATTTTATTTCATTTTTCGTTTTGTTATTTCACTTTACGAACACACAAATCTTATTATAACGAGTTTTGTGTGTTACAGTTTTCGTGTCAAAGATGAACGAAAAAGAATAAACGTAAGAAAAATATAATATGTATTTAGAATCCAATTTTTGTGTCTATTTAAAAATAGCAACAAAAAGAAAGGAACATGAACGAATTGGTGGAATAACATAATTTTTGTTGTGGAAATGAAAAAAAAGGAAAATTTAGTTCTCTGAGGGTGGAAAATATGATGAGATTTTGCTTCTTATTTTATTTGTGTTACATTGATTTTTCCCATTTTTTGTTATCGGTTTGATTTCTATTCTTCTGTTGACGGTAGAAACAATTTTAATGTATATGTCTGTTCATTTGAAGAAAAAAGTTTTTGGTTTTTGTTGTTGTCAACAAGTAATCGAACTTTGTATGTGAGAAATAAGTTTCAGAAAAAACTGATATGATGTTCATTTTGTATGTCTGGGATGGATCCTTAAAATGCGATTTTCATGAAATTGTTTGCATAGACAATTTTTGTGATTAGTAGCCTAAGATAATTTAATTAATTTAAGATTATATTACAGAGTCCAGAAAATCATCGATCGAAATACCTAAAAATAGAAAAGGAATATTGATCTATCTATCACGTTCAAAATTGACAACGAAATCCAGATGATTTCTCTGGAGAACTGAAATAAGCTATTTTCTTTATTACCTTTTTCGCTCTTTGGGTATTTAAAAACATCCTTGTTCTTTATTTCTGAAGGATTTGAGGCTTAATTACTAAGATTTAAAGCAATTTTATGTCCTCTAACTACGCCTCGTCATTTTTAAAAATATGTAAAACATACGTTGTGCTGCAGTGTGCTCGAGATGTGCTGGATGTGCTACTCAGAAAAAGAAAAACAAAGAATATGTTGTATTGTGCAAGAGTTGTCAGGTTGTGTTCCCAAAAAAATTCTGTACCACCAATGGGAGAATTTAAACACGCTTATACAATTTTAAGAGTAGAAGTTAGCTCCATCATTTTGAGAAAATTGAAAAAAAAGGTTGTACTGTATTGTTCTCAAGTTGTGCTAGATGTGATCTTTGGAAACATATTCTAATGACAACATAACATTTCAGAGTAGAAGATAGCCCTGCCATTTACGAAAAAATTAAAAATAAAAGTTGTATAACTGATGATACGAATTTTTTATAGTTGCTTTTAAAGTTGCTGAAAATCAGTATAGAATCAGAATGAAATGAATCATGAAATCAACAGCTTCTTGGAGGCTGCGATGTAATCGGATGCCTCAAATCCAACCGGATTAAATGGTTTGGTCATGTAGCATGTCATATTGCGTGATGACATCATCTAAGACTTTCGTGATATAGGATTTCGAAACTGGGGTCAACTGGTCATGGAACGAGATGATTGGAAGCTGATTGCACAAACGGCAAAATCCCTCCATGGGATGTAAACGCCAAAGAGAGAGAGAGTTATTTTGTTAGTTAGTAAAACGCGCTGTAGTCAGTCAAAAAAATTAAACTACATGGAAAGTTTCAATAGGACTGTTTAAAGATCTAAAAGTTATGTAATTCAAGTTAAGTAAGGTAGTAAGGTTTCAAGACTTTTAAGGGTCACTGGAGAATGAACATAGATAATTTCAGTCTTTTATCGAACGAACGCCTCAAAAACATTCGGTTTCTCTTGAAAGATGCGCAGGGCATATCAACATCTAGAATATACTGTTTGTATTAGCATACTTTGCATACTTACTAGATAGTTGATGTTAGATCCAACTAGAACAGTGCACTTGACTCCAGGTTAAAATAATTTGCAAAATGTAATTTTGTTAAGTAATTGCAGTAGAATATCTATGTAGACAGAGTCACGTAACAGTGCCGTATGTTGCCAGAATCACTTTATATTTCACTAGTTCTTTTATCTGACAATTTTTTTCGTACATTTTTATGTGGGTTTGAATTGTGCGGATGTCGCATGTGTGAAGAAGTTTTCACGGCTTGATTTTTTTATAACCTTTGGAGCTTAGGTCATAAAAAATAAGCAATAATAACAGACTTCAATTTGCTCAATCGAGAAATCTAAAAACATTTCTACGTCCTCTCTGCTGAGAATTTGGCAACTGTAAAATTTATGAAATGTATTGGGCAAAGACCGATTTTAGAAGTTAAATTACTTCGGTCTGAAAGACCTTAGAATTACATTCATGAGCTCAAAGTGAAATTTTTACCCCCACTTTTTTGGCATTTCTCGACGTTTTAGGACCTACTGATTCTAAAAAAGCAACAAAAAAATGTATGGCTGTCTGTCGGCCGGCCGGCCGTCCGTCATTACCTACGCTGTAGGGAAAACGGCTGGAGGGATTTCAAAATTTTTTTTTCTAAAAATAGGTTCACAAGGGACAGGTCCGAAAAGACGCTGTGTTCGATAACTGTACCGGAAGTGTGTCAAAAAAATCATTATGTGTGTCAATAATAGCAAATATTCATATTTTTGGCTTAAAAAACGTTCATTTTAAGTGATTACGAGTAGGAACATTAAATTTGGAGAAATCTTGATGGTCGGGATTGGTATGTGAGATCAAAAACTAGATTATTGCATTATAAGTTTGTTAAAAAAATAATGTCAAGTGTGTCAAAAGATTTTTATTTAGTTTTTTACCCAATTTTTTGAAAAAAAATAAAATTATTTGTTTGAAATGAAATTTTATTATTATTATAGATAATTATGGCATTATAAGTTTGTCAAAAAATGTTGTCAAGTGTGTCAAAAAATGATTTCATTTATTTTTTTAGCCAATTTTTTGGAAAAAAAATGTAGCTGTTTTTATGAGGTAAATGTAATTTAAAATGAAATTGGACATGGACATTTTTGAATTTGTTATAGTTTTTGAAATATTTTTGGAATTTTGAAAAAGTTTGTATTTTTGGTTTTGTAATAGTTTTTGCAATATTTTTACAATTTCGGAAAAAGTTTTAATTTTTGATTTTGTAAGAATTTTTGAAATATTTTTAGAATTTTGAAAAATTTTAAATTTTTGATTTTATTATAAATTTTGGAATTTTGAAAAAATTTTCAATTATTGATTTTGTAATAATTTTTGCAATATTTTTAGAACTGTGGAAAAAGTTTGAATTTATAAGAATTTTTGAAATATTATAGGAATTTAGAAAAAATTTAAATATTTGATTTTATTCTAATTTTTGGAATATTTTTGGAATTATGAAAAAGTTTGTTTTTATTTAATTTAACAATATTTTTGGAATTTGGATTATAATTTTCCGGCAACGTATTGATGTTTCGTGTTACTTTTGTACTAAATTTTTAAACAGAGATAAAAAAATACTTGTACTTTAACAAAGAGCTATGTTTGATATACATCGCTGCCCAAAACTAAAAACCATGCCCTCATAAAAGTTTTTGCCGAAAACTATATCAAAATTCTTAACCCAGACCGAAGCCTTGATATCTCAAAGCTGTGAGATTTCAGCCCCTCCATATTTTCATATTATATTTTGTTTGATTTTGAGTTTCTATGCCTCCATTGATCTTGAAAAGAGAGCGCTAACGTGAACTGCTTAGGTTCCTCTTCTTTTTCGTACATATCTATATACACCTGTGCATTTATTGCATGTTGACACCACATTCTGACCAATAAAATCGTTGTCTGGTTTTAGTAATAGCTTAGATCATTATATACAGGATGACCCTTGCTCGCATCTTCTTGATACTTTTTCAATATTAAGGTTATTTTTCTTATACGTACAGCTTGGAGGAATTGTTTAGCTTTGATTTAACTTAACTTCAGAACTGTCCCATATCCTGTTCAAGCTTTCAAATGGAGACTACCCAATGAGGCAATAGCTTTTTGGCTACCTTAGTTGGTAGAGCATGAGACTCTTAATCTCAGGGTCGTGGATTCAAGCCCCACGTTGGACGCCATATTTAACAGTAGACTTTTAACCCACATATAATAATTAACATATATATGTCAAAATAAAAACAAACAAAAATTATATAAATCAAATCAAAAAGCTTACATTAATAAGTATATTTGAAGAGCCACTTCAAACCCATGTAAATTGATAGCATCTCCTTTTTTCGTTAGTTCTAGAATTATTGTTTTCTTTTGAGTTTAAATCTGGTGTTAATTCTTCATTAATTTTAGTCTCCTTTGTATTATTTGAATTTATATCCATCTCTGTTATTGCCTCTAATCTCTTATCCATATTTTCTTGTTTCTTCTTGAAATTTTCAAATTAAAGCTAATCTTTCTTAAAAAATTTTCAATATCATTGTATGACGATCATTAAATATCTTAAAACGTGGTAAATGACTTCTAATTGATAATTGATTTCCGTGTGTTTTTCTGATTAATGATATTTACAGATCGGGATTTTATGGTACGTTCCACGTCAGACGAGCCAACGCTGCGACCAAACTTTGAAAAGGTGTGAAAAATGTGAAAATGCTCAAAACTTTCGTATTAATGCCCTCTTTCTACTGACATGTAACGTTTTAGAATTTTTCAAAATGGTGCGTTAAACCCCAAACTGTTTATACATTGTACGATGGAAACCAGTTATTAACAAAAACTAATACTTTGAAAAAAGTAGATTGTGAATTTTTAAATGATTGATTAAACTTTATATGATTAATAATTATTGTATAAAATGGCGGCTTTGAAAAGGCGCCAGTTCAACAAATCTGCATATTTGCTAACAAAATCTGCTTATTCTTACAATTTTATGTCTTGAAAATTATATTATAGATTTCTAAATAGTTGTACATCAATTTATCAAAACAATAATAGTAGATTCTTGTATGAGTTGAGAATGTTGGCAATTCTTCCCGAAAATGAAGTTTCCCGAAACGAGCGTAGCAAGTGGACGGAATCATCCGAGTGAAGAATTGCCATCATCCTATGCGAATACAAGATGCTATTTTATCCACGACTTCAAAATATTTCGATTAATTTCCAGTTTGCCTGCTAAAGTTTATATCAAGATATTGAAAAACATGCATCATAGATAGCATAGAAAAACTTTTTTATTTTATATTACTTCGGTCTGAAAGACCTAAAAATTACATTCATGAGCTAAAAGTGAAATTCTTACCCCCACTTTTTTGGCATTTCTCGACGTTTTGGGACCTACTGATTCTAAAAAAGCAAAAAAAAAATGTATGTCTGTCTGCCGGCCGTCACAACCGACGAAACCTAGAAAACGGCTAAAGGGATTTGAAAAAATTTGAATTCTAGAAATAGGTACGCTCAATGGTAAGAGCCGAAAGGACGATGTGATCGATAACTGTACCGGAAGTGTGTCAAAATATCGTCAAGTGTGTCGAAACATGGAAATATGCATATTTTTTGCTTAAAACACGTTCATTTTAAGTGATAATGAGTAGGAACAAAGAATGTGGAGAAATCTGGATGGTCGGGATTGGTATGTGAGATCAATAACTAGATTATGGCATTATAAGTTTGTCAAAAAAATAATGTCAAGTGTGTCAAAAAATGATTTCGTTTATTTTTTTAGCCAATTTTTTGGAAAGAAAAATTTTACTGTTTTTATGACGTAAATGTAATTGAACAAGAATGTGGACATGGAAATTTTTGAATTTGTTATAGTTTTTGAAATATTTTTGGAATTTTGAAAAAAGTTGTTGTTTTTGATTTTGTAATAAATTTTGCAATATTTTTAGAATTTTGGAAAAAGTTTTAATTTTTGATTTTGTAAGAATTTTTGAAATATTTTTAGAATTTTGGAAAATGTTTCAATATTTGATTTTGTTATAATTTTTGCAATATTTTAAAATTTTTGATTTTAGTATAATTTTTGGAATTTTGAAAAAACTTTCAATTTTTGATATTGTTATAATTTTTGCAAAATTTTTACAATTTTTGAAAAAATTTGAATTTTTGATTTTTGGAATATTTTTATAGTTAGAAAAATTTTAAATATTTGATTTCATATTATTCTAATTTTTGGAATATTTTTGGAGTTTTGAAAAAAGTTTCAATTTTTCATTTTGTTATAATTTTTGGAATATTTTCAGAATTTTTGAAAAAAGTTTAATCTTTGATTTTGTAATAATTTTTGGAATATTTTTAGAATTTTGAAAAAAAGTTTCAATTTTCAATTTTATTATAATTTTTAGAATTTTGAAAGAAATATGAATTTTTGATTTTGTAATATTTTCTCGTTATAGAGAATTAGGGCATTATAAGTTTGTCAAAAAAATAATGTCAAGTGTGTCAAAAAATGATTTCATTTATTTTTTAGCCAATTTTTTGGGAAAAAAATTCAGCTTTTTTTATGACGTAAATGTAATTGGACATGTAAATTTTTGAATTTGTTATATTTTTTGAAATATTTTTGGAATTTTTGATTTTGTAATAATTTTTGCAATATTTTTAGAATTTTGGAAAAAGTTTTAATATTTGATTTTGTAAGAATTTTTGGAATATTTTTAGAATTTTGAAAAATTTTAAATTTTTGATCTTATTATAATTTTTGGAATTTTGAAAAATGTCTCATTTTTTTATTTTGTAATGATTTTTGCAATATTTTTAGAATTTTGGAAAAGTTTGAATTTTTAAGAATTTTTGGAATATTATTGGCATTGAGAAAAAGTTTAAATAGTAGATTTTATCCTAATTTTGGGAATTTTGAAAAAAGTTTGATATTATTTAATTTTTACAATATTTTTGGAATTTTGAAAGAAATATGAACTGGTGATTTTGTAATATTTTCTCGAAACGCTAAATGAGTTTTAAAAGTTTTTGGGTAGTGTGCTGAGTGTATCATCCTTTCACTAAATTATGTTAATTTATGATCTGTTATAATTTTCCGGCAACTTATTAATGTTTCGTGTTAGTTTTGTAATAAATTTCTAAACAGAGATAAAAAAAATACTTGTACTTTAACAAAGAGCTATGTTTGACATACATCGCTGCCCAAAACTAAAAACCATATCCTCATAAAATTTTTTTGCCGAAAACTATATCAAAATCCTTAACCCAAACCGAAGCTTTGATATCTCAGAGCTGTGAGATTTCAGCCCCTCCATATTTTTATATAGGCATTGTTCTCGTTTTAACCTTTTGATATTACTATACTGTTATGTAGACTGGAGTATGAAACCGTAGAGCAGTAAAGTTCCCGATTTATATAACGTCTGTTTTCTCATAATTCACAATTTTACTTATCACACGTAATTCATAATAGTTTCTCATTCGTCCACAATCTATAGTCATATATCCATATAGTTTCCGTTACATAAATCTGTTCTTAGCATAAAACCATTAACAATAATGTTTCCTTTGCAATATCCTATTATTGGTTTACACTGCATTTTCACCAGCGTTATTTCACCGTACTACCAAAATTTGAATTCTCCGAACCTTAACCGTAGTTGCTCTAAAATATTTACAAACCTCGAACAGCTGTGCATATTTGTCCAAACGTCTCAATATTTAAAAACTATTATTCCACAGACCGTTTTGTCATTATCTTCGTAAAATAGTAAATTTCTTATATAGTTAATGTTAACCATTTCAATTTCCGTTATAAATCTCAATTTTACTGTAATACTGTTTTAAGCTATTGTTTCATAATACATAAACATCATAAAATCGGTTAAACTTACGTTTAACCCATTCTAATATGTTAATATTTCCTCCCAATGCGTTGGGAATGACTTGTTTCGTGAAATCATCTTGCCATTTTTGTATCACAAAATAAAATCGGTAATTGTTTTAAAACGGAAAATGTACTAACGCTTTTGCATGTTTCCCCTACTACGAAATTGGTAGCGATATTTTTCGATATTAAAATTACTATAAAAGAGATGACTATACAATCTCTTATCTCTTATGTCTTTGAATATTTCCTCATGAATGTCAAAATACACGGTGAAAATTTTGCATTCATGCACTTTTAAATTAAATTTAAGTTCAGTTTAAGTAGTAAAAATTTTAATTAGATAAAATATTTTTCTAAATTAGTTCAATTAGTGCAATTGGTTTTAAATGTATCCGCCCCGGTAGTGAAATTTAGAAAAAATTTATTTGTTTTGTGTTGTGCAAAAATATAAAAAATAAATAAATCATATATGTTAGTGCTGTAAAAACAGCAACAACTGAATATTGACCTTGTCGGTCATATTCGCTCTTAGTTCTATTGTTCTGATTGGAATGATTTGCTAATTTTGACGTCTGTCACAAAAGATGCAATATCATGTTCGCGGTTTATTTTACATGATTGCAATTCGTTTTTAAAATATGAATTAATTAATTTATAAAACAAAAAAATTGTTAGTTTTGAACCCATTGTTTGACGTATGTTATTACATATAAAAAAGTGCTGTGTTGTTAGTGTAATTTATTGATAGCATATTTTGTGATGTTTTAATTTATTAGAAGGCTGAGAGTAACCTGATGCTAATTGTAGTGGGTTCTCTTGTTGCTCTATAGTATTAAAAGAAAAGAAAAATTTCAATAAAAATTAGATTAGTTCAAGATAATAGCCAAAAGTTCAAATTTAAATTATTAAATTATACAAGAAATTATAATATCAAATATATCATCAAATTTACGAAAATTCTTGAAAACGAGTGCATTATTTACCGATCCTGTTGTAACACCTGTTATAAAGACATATATATATATATATATATATATATATATATATATATATATATTAGACTGGTCGTTAAAAACTAAATTTTGCGAGACGCCCCCTAGAAAAATTCTTTGTGGTCAAAAAACCACAACGGCATTATTTTTTTTTTTTTTAAGTCAAAAGAACACGTGCCGCAAAATCATCGAATTTTATTTTTTGATAAAATTGTTAATATCTCATCAAATATGCAGATGTCAAAAAAAATTATATAACCATTTTTGTAGGAAATTTAATTCTCTACAAAAAAGGTCCAAGTCATTTTTTTCCTAAAACCTATATTTCTGATGATATTTTGAAATAAAACTTGAAATTCTTTGAAACTCGTAGAACCAAATGATGAAAATTTCGACGAAAAAGTACTAATTTTGAATTTTTTTGTCACGATTATTTTTTTATACATTTCATTCTATAGCATAAGAAGAAAATTAGGACTTTTTCGTCATCTTTATTTTTTATGTTTTTTAAAAATAACGAAAACCTACAAGTTCATTTTCAAAATATCATGAGAACTATACGTTTTTGGGAAAAATTAACATGGACTTTTTTTGTAGAGAATTAAATTTCCTACAAAAATGATCCATGTGATATTTTTTGACATCTGCATATTTTATGAGATATTTGAAAAAATCTACGAATTTTTCAAAAAATCAACTTCGACGATTTTGCGGCACGTGTTCTTTTGATTTAAAAAAAAAAAAAATAATGCCGTTGTGGTTTTTTGACCACAAAGAATTTTTCTAGGGGGCGTCTCGGAAAATTTAGTTTTTAACGACCAGTCTAATATATATATATATATATATATATATATATATATATATATATATATATATATATATATATATATATATATATATATATATATATATATATATATATATATATATATAAATATATATATATATATATATATATATATATATATATATATATATATATACATATATATATATATATATATATATATATATATATATATATATATATATATATATATATATATATATATATATATATATATATATATATATATATATATATATATATATATATATATATATATATATATATATATATATATATATATATATATATATATATATATATATATATATATATATATATATATATATAATACCACGGCACCAACAAGGAGCAAGTCAACATCTGTTAAAGTGTTTATTTGATTCAACCGCATTTCAGCGCAACAGTTACATATAATTTTTGCTGTTACTACCGTATTGTCTACAGTATTTCAACGCAACGTTTGAATAAAAATTTCTGCTATTACAACCAAATTTCAACGCAACATTTTTTCTATTAATATCTGGCTATTACTACCGCATTTCAAACATATTTCAACTAAACATTGATATACAATTTTTTGTTATTACCACCGAGTTTCAACGCAACATTAATATAAGATTAGTGCTATTATTACCGTATTGCAACGTAACTTTCATATAAGAATTTTTGGATATTACTGCCGTATTTCAACGCAACTTTTCTATTTACCTGTTGGATGATGCATCGCTGATGGAGGACTAAGGCCGTAAGTCTTTGAAGCCGGGAGGATTTAATCATGGGGTGAGCGAACTTGGTTTATTTTATTTACTTTTTTTAACATAGAGGTGTGAATGCGTGTAAGGGGGGTGAAAGGGAGTACAAGTGAAAGGGAGTACAAGTGATTGAATGGGGGCTTGCCTGTCGATCCGTGTGTGTGTGTGAGCTGGCGATGCGTGTAGCGAGACACCTTCAGACTAAATTGGAAATGATTGTGATCGAAATATTTTTGCTCCGAGGTAACATCTCGTTTTCCAAATACCTTTTCTGGTAAACTGGTAACCCCGACTAGGAACAAACCTTCCAATGGAGTCAACTTAAAGAAGTATCAAATTTATAATTTAATTCATTTTTGTTTCTCTTTCTTAATTTAAATTGGTGCTTGCTTCATTTTATTTTAAAAATTTAATTTTATGATAATATTTTTTTTCTCTTCTCAGCGACACAACACTCTTCACGTAGGGACCACGACTTCTTCCATCCAGTCGTTTTGGCTGACAAGCTTAATCTTAATTCTTTCTTATATACTCTCTTTTTTTTCCAAATATCCAAATCGTTTCGGCTTTTAAGCCACGCCAACTCCTGCTAGTGCGACCAATTTTTTAAAATTTTATTTTTGTTTAATAATCGATACTATGGGCCGAAGCTTCACAACTCTTTCCTTCGTAAGACCCACTTCATTCTCCGTTACTCATGGGCCGAATTAATCACCTTCTTACTTCGTAAGACCGTCTCCAATCTCCTTAACTTATGGGCCGAAACAAATTTTTCGAATTTTCTAATTTTTTAATTTCTATCCCCAACGTTACCCATATGTTACCATAACATGAACATCTCCTAAAGTTAACCATCTATCTGTTGACAAAACAGATATGGTCCTTATGGATATAAAAATCAGATTTAATCCAATTAAGCAGAACCTTCAAATATCTGATCTTAAAGGAATATACCCAACGTTACCCATATGTTTTTACAACATGAATATCTTCTGACGTTAACCATTTATCTGTTGACGAACAGGTATGGTTCTTATGGATATTTAAAACGACATTTCGTCGTTACTCAGATATTTCTTCTCGAACCGATCTTTTTCTATGGTACACGTCTCCAAGGTAAACATTAGTCTCAGTCAACTTTGTACTGTCAGACTTGACCAAACTTGTGTTACCATATGTACTCCTTTGCTTACGCTAAATTTCTGGTTATTCTTGCTTTTAACAGCTACTTTTCGGAAAATGAACTATTATTCACGTTTTTACATGCTAGTATTGTCTCAGTCAACTTTGATCTTTCAGACATTCAGCATCACCGACGTTACTTTTCTGCTTTTCGTATTTTAAACGAACCTTTTAACCTATGGTACACATCTCCACAAATATTGATCTCAGGCAACTCAGCTCTGTCAGACCTATATCTCCACTCGTGTTACCATAACTCCATAATTGTTCGTTTCTGAGTGGGTGAGTGTTGTGGCGAGCATTAAAACTAAAATCATTTCTCAAAAAAAATTTAAAGTTTAGCAGGCGATGATCGATCGTTATCATTTAATAAAAAGACAAAAAGATATATTATTATTATTCAGATTTTGTTTTTTCCAAATAGTTTCGAGTTCTTAATTTTCGTGTTATATTAAAAATGTAATTCTCTATAGTCTATGTAAATTATATTTCATCGCCTCGCCATCAATTTGATTAATACAATAAGACAAATTTCATGTAACTTGTATAATCTATTTATAAATACAATTAAACTCTAAAATGTTATTGTGTTTTGAGAGAATTTAATTTATATTTGTGCTACTTAATAATGGTTCAAGATCATTAGTGAATGTGGAAGCTACTGTACCTGAAGAAGGTTGGAAATAAATTTAATTCATCATATGATTGGTACAACAACATTTTATCTGCTGTCTTATGTGTTGTTTACTTTACGTGAACATTATAATTGTTAAATCATAATGAAGATTCAGCTTAATCAACGCATTCAAAGTAACTCATAATATTGGATACAACATCTCGTATCATCATATTCATCTCCTGGAAAATTCAACGTCACTAGCAGCCAGCCTCTATATTAAAATCTACCTCCACTCAACGCAGTATCATTCAAAACTATTATTATTTATTATATTACCTAAATTTATGAATTTATATTTTTAAGTAAATCAAAAATCATTCTCAAATACCTTACCTACCAACCTTTATTTATTATACATTAACCAACTGTAAACTACAGGTATTACAACAAACTGGTTTGGACATGTTTATTTAACTTACAAATAAAATTATAACTTTTTTTTGAGCTGTAAATTTTATTTTGGGAATTACGTTTGGTTTTATAAATTTTGATAATAAAGAAAAAGGGAAATAAATAATAAAGACTTTCAAGATAGCGTGTGACGCTCTCTCGTGCTCTAAGAGTTGGTTTTCGGTTTACCAGCAATGGCAGTGGTGTACAAGCTGTATCATATTGATCAGATGTCAGCAATACAACTTATGTTTGATTACCACCAGTTGTGGTACGTGCTGTGGGTCTTTGAGCTTGATTGTCTTGCTTCGCAGTCTGAGCGTGTGGGTGAATGTTATGTATGAAGCGTGAGTGAGTGGGCATATGGGAATGATTGTGGGGGTTGGACGCGCTGATCGTGGTTCTTTCGCAAAAGGGGTCGCCAGAGTCTCCTTTTTTCACTTGTATTTTTTTTCCCATTTCTGTATATTTTCGTAAATTGCGTACATTTCTGCATTTGTGTTGAAGCAGCAGGTAACAATCTTTCAAACCCACGATGACTGAGATTTAGTCGTTAAGGCGTTAAATTACTCTAGTTACGCATCCTGCTATGCCATTCTCATTGGTTTGCCAATGAGAAAGCTCTTCATTACAATACCAACAAATGAAGTTTTTAATTTGTTAGGGGAATATTTAATAAACTATAGAACTGTTGAAGAATTTAATTATAATCACTAGTTGTGGAATGAGAACAATTACAATGGAAGACATATGCATGAAAAGCATTTATTCTTTAGTATTCGTGGATAATAGTATATTGTATATTAAGAGCCGAAAGTGCTACATTGCTTTTCGTTCATAAAAATTGCAGGTTGAGGCGCATCCGAAACCAGTAATCATGCCAGAGCAGCAATGTTACTTTCTGCTCAAAGTATATATACTATTATTTTAACGACTGCCGACAAATACGATTAAGGTTGCCAAGGAGTCATTTATTTGTTGTTTAAAAAATGTACGAAAAAATGTAAAAAACGTCAAGTTAAAATTTTAAATTAATAAATTTAAAATTTATACAGAGTTTATATCTATTTTTAAATAAAAATAATTTAAAATGAGCAGTAGTGATGAAAGGGATGTAATTAGCACTTCACCTCATATAAAAGAAGCAGCCAAGAATTTACCTTTAGATCTGTTGCCTGATAAATCCAAAGTCCAGTATGAAAAAGCTTACCTATTATTTATCAATTGGTGTAATAACAAAAAAACAGGAAATTTTTATTCTGAAGATGTTTTTTTGCACATTTTGGTGAACTATCGCAGACAAAAAAGTCTTGAACAATGTGGTGAAATTATTCAATATTAAAATAAACCTTCATCGTTAAAGAAAATTTGGATACTTTTAAATATAAAAGATAAATGCCATTTAAAAAAAAAGTCCTCGGTCTATAGAGCCAAAAAACCAAAAGTGTTTTGGAGAGAAGAAATTAATAAATTTTAATATTATGTCTTTGTCCATTATGTCTTTTGTTTTACTTGTGGTTTTACTTTCCGCTTAAGAGCAGAAAAAATTAAAAAATGCCCGCTAAACAGCAAAAGCAAACTTTCTCTTTTAAACTGATAGATAGAAAACATTATTTTCAAAGACAGTGGTTAAAAAAATAATTTTTCTATGATAACAAATGAAAAGTCTATTCCACTAGTGTAAAAAGAATAACAAATTGTAGTAGCTATGGTTTGGTTTTTCATGTAATTTTACAAAGTATTTTAAACAACGCAACCATGAAAAAACGGAATATGAATTTTGAATGTTTTGTTGTCGATTTCTAACTTTATAATTTATAGTAAATATCGATTATATATATACTAATATACTATCATAGAAAAAATTGCATTTCCTACGCGAAATAAAAACGTTTTTCGTTTGTAAACATGTCTTACTCGACGCTAGCGCGTCTTCGGAACAAATGTTTACTCACGAAAAAAACAATGTTTTCATCTCTTGTTGGAATATATACTATATTCAAAATGGCCAAAAAATACCGTATTATTTATGTTGAAAATTTTATTGTCAATTTCTACGTTGATCATCTTCTTCACTTTGAAACTTGCATTTCACGATTTGCTGTTTGCATTTTGTATCTTAAAGCTCGATGTATTTTATAACTTTTGCCCAGCAATGGGTTAATTGTTATGTATTTAGTATGATGGCTTTAATTTTCTCGTCAATATAAACTCTAATATCAAGAATGTCAGCACATATTTTCAAGACAGATAAACGAAGCAAGGCTATAGAGAAGCCAGTCAACTAAACAGCAGATTACACCTCTTTTTACTAACTCGTATTAGTTTATTCGAATCGTGATCTCTTTATCTTCTCCTCTAGCCTGCGTCCATTATCCTGTTTAGTTTGACTAACTGCAAAGGCATCTTTTGCTATATGACCCTACTTGCTACATAAGCAGCATCAAATTCTGCCACAACAAATAAGCTCTCATATGGTTTCGGATTGATAATATTATTGATTCTCTGCGAATTTTTAATGAGATCTGATAGATAATTGTCAAACTACAAACAAAAATTCGATCTCACAATGGTAACTACCCGAGCAAAAATTTGTCAGGCCACCAATAGAGTTCTGAACAGGATTGCCCTAGTACGGATAAGGCATTGGTAGAGCAGCTTGATTGGGCCATGATCATGAGTGTAAGGATTTTTCCCTATTAGATCCTGATTAGGATAACTGGATCAGACCCTCATTGGGATAATCGAATCACGTCCTTTATGGGGTTAACCGAATCAGACAATGATTGTAATAATCGAATCAGACCCCGATTGGGATAGTCGGACCAAGCCCTGATATATATTTATATATTATATATATAAATTAATTAAAATAAAATAAAAAAACTACAATGGAAAAAATTAAAACATATTGCTTATACCTTAAGCCGTATTGTTATAGTATTTCAGCCAAGAAGCGATAACTAACCCATAAATGAAATTATTTTAACTATATTTTTGAAATTCCAGAAATATTTTACACCACCCTGTTCTCAAATTAAACACTTTACAATTTTTTTAAAAAGATTCCAAGTATGAAGTTGATCTAAAATAATAGGTTTCAGCGTCGGTAGTCCAGATCACAAATTTCATCAATCGCTAAAATCTGTATCTCGAAAAATATGTTTCATACATATTGAACACACTTTTAGTGCGTTAAATTAAATTCCATCGTATAGATACATCATTTAAATTAAAGAAAATTAAAGACGTGAATGAAATGCAAAACGGATCAACAAAATTAACTACGTATAACGTATTTTTATGTGTCTATTAATTATATCTTCCAATAGAACATGGATTAACTATTATTTTATTCGTTATATTAAATTACGAATCAAAATATGAATTTAAATTGAATTAACCTCCTCAAATTACAATATAATTGAATTAAGAACCAAATAATAGGGAAACAATATATATTTGTATGAGTTTTTAGTGTTACACAAAAGAGGCAATAAAATCGATTAGGAGAAAAACTCTATTATTTTATTTGTAATCGAATACAAAGTCGATTTTCAATTTAACGCTACACTTAAGATTGTATAGTAAGATGATCTTGTTATTTTCGTATTTGATTTGAATGAAATACTGTTTTATTGAAAATGAATTAATGAAATTAAATTAAGAAATTGAGGAATTATTGAAGATACTTGGATTTAACATTGACATTGTAAAGGTTAAGTTGTGCTTAGATATATATGATAACTGTTGATTCTCATATAATAAATGTGATAATCAGTATACATGAAGCTCTGTTATTTTAACGCGAAGAAGGTTGTCATTCTATAGAATTATTTTTGTATACGTAATATCATGGATTTGGATATTTTTTCATTGATTTGTATCGAGAAAATGTGACCTGAAGAAAACAAAGCAATTCGCTATTACCAAATTTGCAGATAAGATAATTTTCTACCATTAAGTATTCTCTTGATATGTTTTCATGTGATTGTAATCCACCATGAGTATAAAGCTTGTAAGTCTCACTTACTATACTGGTAGTTCTAAGCAGTAAGTTTAACATATTTGTACTGAGTAGTTTCTCACATATATGTATTGAGCATAAAAACTTCAGCAAGACGTTTAGGTTGAACCAATACTAGCTAAAGCTATTTATAATGAATAAGAGTGTAAAATTAAAAAATATATTAATTAATAACTCGCGATAAATCGTTGAGCATTTTTATACCGATTTGAAAAAGAGTTAGTTTGGAGCAAACTGCATTAAGATGAAACTTTATTCCTTCTTCTGACCACCTACATAGGCGTTTGCATTTAATTAAATCTTTAATTCTTCTTTACGAATTCTCGTTGTCTCGTTTCGCCGTGCACAACTCCTTTTTTAAGTACTTCTAATGGGTTGTTTTGCTACATGGGCTGGTATTCCGTGGTTAACACGAATATCCTAGCATCGAAAAATCAAATAATCGAATCGTGTTATAAAACCGAAAATCAGTAGACTGAATGTTCATGCGCTATTGAAATATCATTAGATCGAAATATCATATCACCGAAAGTTCATTTCGTCAGAAAGTCATTGTATCGATGCATCACATCACCGCAAATCATATAATCGAACATTTAATTCATAAAATCGAAAAACTGTTTGATCGAAATTCGTAAAATAGTTAATAGGAAAATCGTATTATGGAAATATTAAAACATCGAAAGTTTTCGATATAATGAGTCATTGCATCGAAAAATCATTTAATCGAAAAATAGGGTATTCGCTATTCCCTAATCAGTGATAGGCATATTGTAAATTTATACCTCAGATATTATTTTGATATATATTATATTTCTATACATAAATTCCTATTTTTTATTAACAAAATTTTATATTTGTTTGATTTTTCGCTCTAATAAATTTTTTAAATGGCGGGCAAACTAGCGGGGTCTCCCGAACAACTATAAGTTTGAATCTTCAATTACTTCTAAGCTCATCTTTCGATCTTATTGAGACTTGGAATATAAAGTTTTAGTACTATTTTCCTTATTTCTGAATACAAACTTCCGGTTTGTCACTTCTGGCTGAAAAGTTTTTTTTCAGGTGCTTATCCCTACGTTGGTAAAAGGTTTCAAGTAATATTAGAACGATTTTATTGATTTTGAGGTACATTAGACAAAGGGTTGGGGGTCCACCATACAACATTTGGTTTTTCTCAATATGTTTTTATGTTTGTTGGAAGCAAGCAACATCCGTTCGTGAATGAATTTTGATGTCACTTTAAAAAAGATGAAAATATGTAAGGCAAGCATTAATTTTTGAGTGATATTGAAGAAAGTGGTGGGGGTCCTCCGAGCACCTGTGTCTTTAAAAGCTTCACAACATCTGTACCAGTTAATTGAATGAGATGAAACTTG
This sequence comes from Diogma glabrata, assembly GCA_963693315.1. Lineage (NCBI taxonomy): Eukaryota > Metazoa > Arthropoda > Insecta > Diptera > Cylindrotomidae > Diogma > Diogma glabrata. The sequence continues at coordinate 125,775,736 of OY856187.1, forward strand.
GTGCATACGCATTATGTACGTATTACTAACAGTTCTGTATCCCAACTTCCGCTTTTTCACTTCCGGTAAAAAAATTGTTTTTCAATATTGTGAATTTTTTTCAGAACCTTTATGCACACTACAGCCTACAATAATGAAGTGATTATGACGAAACTTACGGAAAAGTTTTCAGCAAGTATGAGAAGATAACGATTAATTTTTGGGATACATTGATATAAGTGGCGGAGGTCCACCATACAACTGCTGACCTTTTACACTTTGTTTTTAAAGTTTGTTGGGAGCATACAGACTTCGTTCATTAATGAATTTTGATGATACTATCATAAAAGATGGAGATTTAAATGAAAAAGAACAGATTTGTTTTTGGACAATGTTGGGATAAGTGGTGGAGGCCTCCCGAGAACCTGTTTATTTCAAACTACAATAACATCAGTTGCTGATATTTGATTTTGGTTAAACTAGGTTTAAATGCTGGGAGTATGATTTGGAACAATTCTGTTTTCCAACTTCCGGTTCGTCACTTTCGGTAAAAACTTTTTTTACTTTTTCTCGTAGAACAGAATTTATATTTGTTGGGATACTACAGCTTTCTTTAATGTTTTTATAATTAGAATTATGCGAAATCTATAGCATTGGTTATTTGGTAATTAAAGTATTTGATGGCTTTCAGCTTATTATATATCCAGAACATTTCGTTTCCAGAGCTGTGGTGAAGTTAGCCCATGCACCAGCGTCGAAATTTGATCAAACTGTAGTTATCTTTAGGTTCAACGAAAGCCTCTCATAAAATGTTTTCACAGCAAGGAAGAAGATATATTAAAAAATATTACTGCGTACGAACTTTTAAGCCAGTCTTACAAAGAAGATGAGGTGCCATTTATTATTGATAAACGCAGTTATACGACAAACTGATGTATGGTAAAATATTTCAATCGTTGATATCTTTAAACTTGTGACTGACTCTTCAGTAAAAAATGAAATTAATTTGGCATACATAACTACTTAAATAATTAAATATACCATTTTGTTCTGTATGAACTAAATAAATCGATAACAAATTGCATCATTATTCTAAGTTATGATTATTTCACGTCAATTTTATTTTTTTTGCTTACAGGTAACAATTCTAGAACGGATTTTTACTGTAAATTATCAAAGTGAGTAAAAGTTATTTACAAAACTTTGTACGCTATGATTTAGTTAAATCAACTGCTCAACGATTAACGCAATTTATATCCAAGGATCGACGGTTTGAATCACAGTTAATTCGTTCAAATTTGTCTGAGTTTGAAACTATAGAGTCGATTGGTTCTAAATTGGGTATTTTATATGTCATAAGTGAAAGTTTAAATGATAAGTTGGTGTCGGGCTTGAGGTATCAAAACAGACTAAGTGTGTTAGCAGACAATACCACCATCAGTTCACAGCAGACAATACCACCATCAGGACATTCATTGATAATATGAAATTATATTTGTTATACGAAGTTGTACAAAATAATGTATGTACAATGTTCCAAATATCTAGTATATAGAAGACAGAACAGAATAGAAAAATTAAAAATTTAAATAAATTTTTTTATATTTTGAATTTTTAAAAATTGTCAATTTTAATTTTAACACAACTAGCTTCGATATTCAAAATATCATTTACAGGTATATATTGTAACTTGAAATAATTCATAACAATAAACTAAAAATATTGACAAAAAATATATAATATATAAACCTAAAACTTTACTTGTGGTCGTGAATAACATAAAATGTAAAAAAAAACAAAAAAATATATAATTAGTGGGCGTTACCGTTTAAGAAAAATATTAACTATTTTGAACAAAAAGGATTGTAATTATCGCTTCCGTATTTATGAAATATTTTTGATTTTGAAATATAAAGCGATTCATATGCATTTAATTTCCATTTTTGAATAACAGGTTTTATTATTTTTGAATTTACTTCATCTATTTTATGTTCTAATTGTACCATAGGTTTTGCAATACTTGATTTATTTATATAAGAAAAAATAAAACTTTTTTTAGTTCCTTGAATCTAGTATCAAACCCTCTATCTGTTTGTCCAATTAATGTTTCTTGACAATCTAAACAAAATCCAAATAAGTTTTAGAGTTTGTAATCAAATATACAATTAAACAATAATGTCTCATTCGAGTCACTTCAAAATAAATGATATTTAATACATGGTTTTAAATTTCTTTGTGAAAAAATAATTTAAAAAGTATTTTTGAAACCAAAAACTTTTCAAAAAAATTAAATAGCATAAAATTTTTAAAAACTATTTGTAGGTTTGATAAAAATCTGTAATTCAGTTCAACGAAATCGTGTTTATTACTCAGATCCACTATGCGTTGAAGTTTCGTTTTAATCAATAGTTGGTTTGTACAAAAAAACTGAAATTGGAAAGACACTAAACGATCCCGTAAAACAATTTTCAAAAAAGTGCTTGTAATGCGCATTAATTGTGCATGTTACAAAATTTCCGTGCACAAAACTGTGCATAATACATGTCATGCACATTATGGGTACCATACCGTGCACATGTCGTAAAACGCCTTGCATATATGTGTACACAAACATTAGCCGCATGTCGCGAATAATAAAAAACGAACCGAAACGAAATTTATTTAATGACATAAAATCATAAACAAAGAATAAAACAAATCGAGAGTGAAAAAGTAGTTCAACATTTTCTAAAATGACTGGTTCTATTTAACTTTTTATGAGATATTATGACTTTCGTAATAATATATTTAAGAATTTTATTTTATTTGTTTATGTGGGAATGAAATTATGTGGGAAAGGATTTTTTTTGGGAAGGTCAAACTTTCAAAAAACAAACGAGCGCTTTGTATAAATAATTTTAGTGATTCAAACAAATTATTATACTTATTTAATATTTTTTGTTTGTCCTTTTTTGATGTCAGTTTACTAATATTTAAATTTATTTTTTTGTGTTACTCCGAAAATTATTGAAAATTAATATTATTTTTTATATGTAAGCCAAATATTTAAATTTTTTGATTTCTGATTTTTTTTTCATTTAAATTGTGTCGTAAAAGAATGACGAACAATTTGACGGACGCTTTATTTACAAATGCAATCACACTTTCCATTTTACAAGTTCAAAAAACAACCGCAAGCTTCATTTGTCTTAATGAAGTAGCCAAAAATATTCATCTAGAGATTCGTAACGTATTAGAAAATCCTAGACATAAAAATCATACATCAAATGTTAATGTATATATGCCTGAAAGTTATATGCACATTTTTTTTTATTAATTAGTAGACATGTTTAGCACACTAAATATGAAATAAGCATTATTCAGCCTCTTTGAATATCCGAAGATACCATGTCAAATATAAAGGAAGGACATGAGGAAAATGGAAGGAATGAGGATATAGGGATAACTATACTAATAGTTTTAAATGAAGATGGACATTTTCTTTAAATGCGTGAGGAGAAAATTCATCGGGAAATACAGAGGAAGGCATTGAGTTCCACAATTTGGCCACTCTATTAAAATAATCGTTCTGACAGGACATAGTTCTACAACGAGGTATTTGGACAGCAAATGGGTGAGATAACTCTGAAGTTCTTGTTCGCCGATCAAATGGCGCACACGATGGAAGGATGTTTTGAATTTCCTTAGAGGAGAATTCGCTAAAGTTATATTTGTAGTAGATTGACAATTCAGCAACATTCCTTCTGTGCTGGAGTGAATCAAGCTGGTCCGTTAGTTCGGTATTACCAATCAACCGTATTGATTTTCTCTGTACAGAGTCTAGACATTTTATTGTTGACTGACAAGCACCTCCCCAAATATGACCAGTGTTCCATACATGGACGAATAAAGGACTTGAAGATTAGCAAAATTTGATTGGGATTGAAATACCTTTTACATCGACTCAAGAATCCCAATTTCTGCATTGCAGATTTGGCGAGGTTGAACACATGTTTATTGTTATTCCATTTTATGTTATTTTGAATATTCACTCCAAGAAATGTAACTGATTCAACCTCACGCAATTCCTCATGGTTTAGCTTAATAGGGAAATTTTTATGTCGCTCTATTCGTGAAAGACGGCACAGTTTTGTTTTGGTTGGATTGAATGAAACTAGATTACGATCACCCCATTTCATTGTACGATCCAGGTCTTTGTTGATAGAATCAATTAGCAGCTCTCTATCTAGGTAGCGATTTTGTACCATTATCTCTCCTAGAGAAATAAAAGGAGAGATAAATTGTAATATACACTATTGTCTTTGATTGATCCATTTAAATTGTAAATATGTCGCGTGTCCATAAATGTCAAGTCGTGATTTGTTCGATCTGTATTGTATTTGAATTTATCTTGAGGGGAAATTTGAGTGTGGGTATGTAGACTTTTTTTAGTTTTCTCCAGGAAACACACTAGAGAAATAACAAGAGAGATAATGGTACAAAATCGCTACCCAGTATGAGATCGAAATTTGGGAGATGCATATGATGCATGCAATGTGCTGTCATTAGCAAAACTATGGATTGGGTGTACTGTGGAAGTAAGCAAATCATTAATGTATAGAAGAAACAAGGTTGGTGAGAGTGCAGAACCTTGGGAAACCCCAGCATTGGTTGTGAAAATATTGGATGTGATGCCATCTAAATTAACATGAAATTTGCGACCTGTAAGAAAACTATGAATCCATGAGACAGTATGATGATCTATGCCATAAGATTTTAATTTAGCTATGCGATTTTTATGCCAAACTTTATCAAATGCTTTAGAAATATCAAGTGAAACACTAATGTTTTACCATGATTTTCCAGCGATTTGTTCCAGAGATGGGATACGTAGGCTAACAGATCACCTGTTGCATGATTTCTACGAAAACCATACTGTTTATTATCTATAATTCGCGACACTTCCAAATAATCTTTTAGAGTTAACATATTTTTCAAATATTTTAGCCAAAACCGACAGAACTGCAATTGTAATTGTTAGGGTTTGTCTTACTGCCTTTCTTTTATATGGGTTGAACGCTGGCCCGCTTCCAAGAATCGGGAAATATTCCGGTTTTATAAGATAAATAGAAAATTTTTGTAAAATTGGAGCTAGTTGACTAGCAAAATTTTTAAGAATGAGGGGTGGAATACCGTCGGGGCCAGCAGATTTGTTGATATTGATAGAAAAAAACATTTTCCGTACAATATTGCAACGAAAAATAATTGGTTTCATTTACGTTACAACTGGGGAAATGAGTGTAGGAGAATGGAGAGGTTCAACTATGTTTGAGTTTTCTGCGAAAATCTGACCCAAGGATCCGCCTTCTCTTTCGAGTCGCTTACGGGAATGTCGTTCAAAACTAATGTTGGAATAGAGGATCGATTAAAACTGCTCTGGGCTGATTTAACTGCCTGAAAGAAACTACGTGAGCCAGATGGGTGCTCGGCGAATTTCTTTGCTTTCTTCTGGATAAACGCATTTTTGTCGTAGTCTATTTTGTATTTACTAATATTTCTGGCTTTCTTATAGGCGCTATGGGTTTCAGGTGTTTTGTTTGAGTTATACGTCTTAAATGCTTTGCGTTCATTCCTCACTGCCTCATCAATATTCCGAGTGAAGCAAGGTTCAGTTTTAGGAGTGATAAACCGATTTGGAATAAACCGCTGCATTCCGTCTTTCATGATTTCAGAAATTCTTATTACCGATGTGCTAGGATCTTGAACAACACAATAAATAGTTTTCCAAGGTGTTTCATCATAAAAGTTTCTCAGTCCCTCCCAGTCAGCGCGTTTATAATTCCAAACGCGACGAGGATTGGCTTTAATTTGTGTCGGTGATGTAAATTGCACTATTTCTGATATTAGTAGATGATCCGATGTTCCGAGGGGTTGTTCAACTTTTGTCTTCGTAGTATTTGGTTCGTTTGTCAAAAACAGATCCAGCAAATTATTGTTATGATGTGAATTATCTGGGATTCTAGTGGGAAACTCTATTATTTGGGTCAAACCGTGATAATCTGCGAGTAGCAGTTCGGCTTGCCTTCCTACGTCGTCGGTGCGCGATGAATACTTAAGCCATTCTTTATTTTGAATATTAAAGTCTCCAAGAATGGCCAGTCTTGCTTTGGGGTACTCCGTGGTAATCTTGTCTAGATTATCCGATATTTGATCGAAAAAGGGACATCCTGGGGGAGAATTTGGGGATCTGCATAATCCTATTATAAACATAGTTTCATCAACACCTGAGATCTTCAGTTCTAGAGAATTATGGTGCTTAGAGTTCAACTCGTAAGCCTTAATTCTCATGCATGAAAGTGAATTTCGAACAAATACACGGACACCATGCTTGTTATAAAAGGAATGTTCCAATTCGTAACTAGGCATCCGGTATTTTTTGAGATCCATTTTGATGCTTTGCCACTGACAATTGTTTCGGTAAGAAACAATATGTCAGGCTTACTTTTTTCGATGTGGTGATGAACCTCGTTTAGATTCGAATTGAGATCTCTTATGTTGGTGAATTGAATGCTAAGCTATTGGTTAACTCTGCTGCCATTTTGTGGAGACCTAGACTTGCCCTTTGCCATTGCAGGTATAGATACTGAAATTCGGCCAGGTCTAAATTACAGCACTAAACAGTACAAAAAAACTGGGTATCTCTGTCTCAAAAACACGATAGCAGGTTTCATGCAACAGTTGAAAGATAAGGAAAAAGCAGAAAAATGGGAACACAAAAGACACTAACAAAATTGAAGACTACACATAAAGTGTTAAATTCAAAATTCTTACTAATAACTAAAACGGAATTTTACATTTCTTGTTACCAATACAAGCTTAAAAATAATAACAAAGCAATAAAACAAAGGAATAATATCAAAGCAATATAAGGTAAAATTTTTACCTGTCTACCGCCTGGTAACAGTAAATATAAAATACCAAATAATTTTTTAATAAAGAACAATCTCACCAATTATATAATTGTACGTCTTCTATCCTCACTTCACTTTTATTTTAATAAACACTAATACACACTAAATGTATTCTGTCTTATTTTGCCAAAGTAGGGTATTTATAAAGAATACATGCAATAAAAATAAAATAAAACAAAATACAGTGTATTTTTTTATCTTCGATTATTTTTTTTTCTCTTTAAAATGCACAACCTTCCTCTTCAGACTCAGGTTGATGAATGCAATTTTGTATTGTTAACATGATTTAAAAATGTCAACGATGTTGTAGGGAATCAAGATTTGTTATTAAACTTTAATCATCCACAATTCGTTTGGCAAGCTTTTAAACAGAGTTCAAAATAGCCAGGATGGAAACAGGTGCAGCGCTTCCAACAAAACAATAATTCTCCATGAAGGGACAAATAAAGACCAATATATAACATATAGAATCATTGTCTTAGATTACCCTAGACTAACCCTAGATTTTAAATAACATCAACTATTTCAGTGACTAAACTTCAGTGGTGAGTTAATAATGCCTTGGAACTAGTTGCTGGACTATTACGGTTGTAATAACATTGCGAAAAAATGGGAAACAGAAAATAACAAATTAAACGTATATAAATAAAAAGCTTCTTCTAGACATAACTACCTATCTGCATACGTATATTTTAATTTTTATTTTCAGTAAATCCAATAAACAAAACAATCAAATCTAATTTAATTTTAATTTAAAACATAATAAAATATCAATTACTTTAACCTATAATCGCATACAAGATCATTGATTTATATTACTACACTAATAAAGATTAGTTCCAAAAAAACAAATATGTACATTAAATCTCATCGAATATCAATAACCCACACAAAAAAATCAAACAAATACAAACTTAACTAAAAATAAAACTTTTTTTCCCACACATCTTTATCTAATTACTTTTCTTTGACAATCAAAATTATTACAAACATAAAAGCTCAACGAACGAACACATATCCACAAAACAATCCACCCTCATTGAATTTTCCAATTTTGTAATTCTCTCACTAGTCTACGTTCTTAATTGTCTCCATAAATTTACTCTCATTTTTCCATTTTCCTTTTGCATTAAATTCGTATTTCAAATACTTTGTCCGGGGCTGGAAAAAACACAAATACAAAGTATAAACGAAAACTTTTTCTCGTTAAGTTCAGTTCAGTTGCACACAGTCTTCCATTCGTGTCGCAAAAGAAAAAACTTCAAAATTCGTTTTTGGAAAACTTTAAAAGCTCTATTAGAAAATCTCAAACAAAAATTTATTATTTCCGGTAAATTTAAATTAAATTTTATTTAGTGTACTTACTTAAAATCAAATTATTATTTAATTAACTTTATAAAATTTAAAACCCGCGAACAAAAACGTGACGTTTTAATTTAATTAAACTTTTTTTTGGTTTCTGTGAGTGGAATAAAAGTTATAAATAAAAAAAAGAAAAACAAAAAAGTTCTCTATTGAAAAATTTGTTTTGTGTGGAAATTGGAAAAAAAATTTTAAAAAAAATTTCAATTTCTTTGGTACAGAAAAGTGAGCAAAATCTATAGGTAAACATCAGGAAAATAGAAAAAAAAATTTTCTGTTGTGTGGTGAAAGTTTTGTGGAAAAATATATGAAAAATTAATAAATGTAATGAAGAAAAATTTTTCTAACCTAATTTTTTTATTCATCTACAAGAAAAAAAGAAAATTGAAAGAAAATTCTTCAAAAATAATTTTTTTGCCTATCAAATGTATTCTCAGTTGCCTTAACATTGAGATTGAAAATCTCCTTAATGAAAAATGAATAGTTGTCAGTCAACTTGTTGTTGCTGTTCTTATTTAAGGATATTGTAAAGATATATTTTCTATAATATGTAGTCGGATTTTATTGGAGAAAATGAGAAAAAATTGATTTGAAGTGGTTTTACTTGTTTCTTCTGAATACTGTGCTAATGAATGTTTTTGACTTTGTTTTCAGTTAAGGTGATAGGTCAAACTATAATTTATTGTTTTATTATGTTTTAATGGTTTTCTGAAATATATAATAGGATTATGCAGTTATTTTTATTTAACTAAGTTGTCTAAGTTTATGATATATATTCGTGTAGCACGATATGCGATGAATAATGAAATTATCAAAATCAATATGATTTATGATAATGTTAACTTTTTGTAAATATTTGATGTCTCAAAAATCAAGATAGCAAGAAAAACAAGACATACTGGTTTAATATGATTGACTGTAACAACTGAAGCTAAATTTTTCGTTGGGCAAGTAGAGATTTATGTAGAGATATCTCTAGTGAAAGAGATATCTCTAACTCTGCATTATTAAATAATTTGAGAATTGCCAGTATGTACTTTCTTTCTGCATCGATTTATTCATAAGTAGGCTTGGGTCTCACCGACTGTAAACGGAACGGATAGAAATGTATGCTAAAATAAGGTTCTACAGTCCAAACAAAGTCATTTTAAAATCTAATCAACGGAAACGTTTAACATCTTATCGCTAAAGTATGCTTAAAATGAAGAAAAAATTCACAACCATATTGCCAAAACATTGAAGAAGTCAGAATATTAGTGTAGTTGCCCGCAAAAATGAAATTCTTTTCAACCGATGCTTTTTTTTTCTCTCTGTGAGGATGATTTTGGAAAAATTTCGAGCCCAAAATACTTGTCTAATAACTTTTGTTTATTTCAAGCAGACTCTCAATATCTGTATCGTCAAATTAAAACTGCCGAATAACAACAATATTTTTTTAATAAACCCTGTACAGATGATCGCGTACGCTGACGATACTATCATATATATATAGCCGTTAAGTATTAAACGCTATAATTTTGGTCCAGTGAATGGATTTAAATAAATTAAATTAACTTGTTTTTAGCTACAAAATGCACAAATTCAAGCTGTGCTTTTTGTAATAGCCATAACCTAAAAAATCTTTTGATAAAAAATAAACAAAATAAATTTTCAAAATCTAGAGTTGTCTTGTTTTGATTGTGGTGCAATTTATGTGGGACAAACAAATCGCTACTTTGATGTTTGTACTGAGCATTTTGTTTGTTTAAAAATAAGACAAACAACTTCCACTTTTACTAGTACTAGTATAGTTTTATTAATAACAACAATCTTTAAATCTTTCACTATGAAACATAAGGTCATAATCTTGATCAGCTGGAATCATCCTGTTGTATTACTCACTTTCTGTTATTATATTGATTTAAACAAGTTAATTACTTAATATATGTTTATTGTGTAGTATCTAATTACAACTAATAAGTATAATTAATTTGTATGTTTTACTTTAATTCTATATAACTTCACTTACATCATAATATAATTATTTAATTAATCAGGGATGTAAAACCTTTTACACCACATCTTTCCCTTCTCAGAATCAACTTCCACATTATTTCAATCCATGCTAATCCATTACTTTCTGGATGATAGGGACGGTGTTTCTACTCAATTCCATTTGAATTGCAAAAAATAAAAAAATCTTTAGAAGAAAATGGTCCATTGTCGGTTACAATCAATTTTGGCAATCCGAAATTTGCAAATTATATGTAAAATTTTTTTATTACTTCTGTTGTATAAGTAGAATTAAAATTAAAATGTATATTTACCATACTGAAATGAGTCCAAATGAATTTTTTCAAAAGAAGAGCTTTTGGAATTTTCCAAGTGCCATTTGGCCAATTCTCTTTAAAATTTTGTTCAAGATTACATACAATACATGACTTGACATAAGCATCAATGTCTTTATCTATCCCTACATTCCATAAAAATGATATTGTTATATTTTACTCTACTAATTTTTTCTTTATGACATAGTACTAGCATGTCATGTTGCAATATTTAAGGCACTCTATTATTCAGTCTCCATAGTACAAACATTCTTTTTCGCAAGAAATAGGGTCAGAAAGCTTGTAATAATGTTTAAGTTACTCAGGAACTTTGTCTTTAGGCCCACCATCTTTGACATATTTATATAATATTTTCAAAACATAATCATATTGTGTTTCATATTGTAAGTTTGTTTCGCCGGGAGTATAATTATTCATTTTTTCTTTTCTATTTCCTCAATTAAAACCCCGTTTTCAATTTATATTAATACTTAAGGGGGAGTGTTGTGGCAATAACTTTCCATATATTTGAAATAATAATAATAACACTTGCTTTTTTAAATTAAAGAAAAGAGTTGTAATTAAATAAATAAAGTATTAAATAACAAGTATTAATATAAATTGAAAACGGGGTTTTAATTGAGGAAATACAAAAGAAAAAATTCATATTGTGTTTCTTTAGACACTCTATCCTTTTCTTTAATAGTAGTTCTATAATAAATTCTACTAACTTAAATATTTGTATTATCGGCTAATGACAACCGTGGTTGTGCATCTGCATTACCACTTAACGTCCCCTTTCTGCATATTACCTCATAATCATATAGAAAGTGTTACAGTCCACCTCACAATTCTTGCGGATGCTACTGCAAATATACCTTCACTGCTAAATATATGTTGTAAAGGTTTATGATCACTATAAATTATGAATTATATATGGGGCATTCCACGTAAACAGGCACAACAAAAATTTTTTTTCTTTAAATCTTTGGTAGCAGAAATGTACTGACGCTGTTAGAGGCGTTGTCCAAATTGTGTTGTTCAGTTCAGGTAATTGAGATGATGAACTGGAAATCTATGTGGATAAATGAGATGAGTTAATTCTTAAATCTGCCTGTCGATATCCTAATATTGCGGTGTGTAATCAATAATCATTGTATTAGATAAATCTTGCCAGATAGAGTTGTATAGTATCCATTTGCTCCCGGAATTCAATAAAATTACTTTATAATTATAGTTTGGTATTTTTATATCCGGTTTGAAAATGTAGTATTTTAAAGTTGAGATATTGTTTAAATCTGCAGCGTCAAACCAATTGAAAGAAATGTTGTAGTTTACATTATAATATTATATTTCGACCCTTATGTGGGTCATGATCAGCATATTTTATAAACTTCGGTTCTATAGAAACAATTAGATTGAACAAGAAACATTTAAAAATATTTTCAAAACAAAAATTTTACAAGAAATTTAAAAAAATATTTTCAAAACAAAAATTTTACAAGAAATTTAAAAAAATGTTAGAGGTTAGTTAAAAAGCTTAGAAAAATTACAGAGAATTAAACAGTTACATGTAAGTAGAGTGAGACTATATCATTTTATATCATGGAACAATTAAAATTTATATAATTCCAAAAAAGTATACCTTGTAGTGAAGAATATTTTCTTGATTTTAGCAATAGAATAATAAATTACGGCTATATATCATATTAAACTAATTTTAAGACAGCATCAATTAACATTTTGTCAAAGTATTACTAAATTAGGATATTTTAACAAATTAATTACATGTTATATGTTTTCATGCTTCGGTTTTATAAACTTGTTAAAAAATTAGAAATTTTCAGAGAATTAAACAGTTACATGCAATTAGAGAGTAACTAGATCAATCCATGTCATGGAAAAATTTTTTTGAAATGTAAATAAATGTAAAATTTTTGTTTTGAAAATATTTTTAAATGTTTCTTGTTCAATCTAATTGTTTCTATAGAACCGAAGTTTATAAAATATGCTGATCATGACCCACATAAGGGTCGAAATATAATATTATAATGTAAGCTACAACATTTCTTTCAATTGGTTTGACGCTGCAGATTTAAACAATATCTCAACTTTAAAATAAAATTACTATTTTGTCTGCTATACTAGTTAAAATGCAGATCAAAGAATCATTGTGATTATTTGCGTTCTTTTTATATTAATTCGAGATCAGTTTTTCAAACACGGAATATTTTAATCCACTTATAACAATAATTTTTAATTTATTAGATCAATTAAAATTATTCATGAAAATCAAAATACATGAATATAAATTTGTATTATATTTAATTGCTTCTTTAATTGCATTACATCTTTTTAATGATGTTTTCAATAAGTGAGATTCATTTTACATAAACATAAAACTTGACAGGATAATAATCATTATTATTTAAGAATTTAAAATATGGAGTAAGTCAACATTTAATTAAATCAACTACAATTAAAATTAACAATAATGAGCTGTTAAAGAAAAACAATTAATCATAAATTAAAATGAAAAAACGAATGAATGAATATTTTTAAAGTTTTTTCACCATCATCGCTTTTCCAGGCATCTCTTCTCTTTAATTTAAAAAAGCAGGAGTTATTATTATTATTTCAAATATATGGGAAGTTATTGCCACAACACTCCCCCCCCTAATGCCATCGAAGATGGGACGATATAAAAAATATTGTGTTACAGCACGAAGGAAACGAGCAGGGGTACGAGTGGTTCAACCTGCTCACCTAATTGTAGATGCAGGGTGGAATAGTTGTTGTTGAGGAATGAGATCGAATCTAACCTTCTTAGTTGAAACAGTCGCGTTTCCTCGCATCTTCAGAGGTAGAAGGGAAAGACGGGGATGTGTCCGGAAAAGTAGGATGGACGTTATCTGTAGAAGACGAAGTTTCGCGAAGTCTGCGCGACTGAGATCAGTACTCGAAGTAGGTGAGTTTAGAGTTAGGCCATCTTCAGATTGTTCCCTAAAGCAAGGTTTTAATCTGTCGATGGAAACTCGAATGTGTTGACCCTTACGGTCAATAACGAAATTTTTATCTTGGAAAGGACCTTCGTATGGAGGTTGAAGAGATTTACGTACTTAGTCAGTAGGTAATAAGACATGCGAACAAGACTCGAGAGCTTTGGAGACGAAAACTTTAGGAGAAGTGTGTCTTGATGCAATAAAGTGACGAAGGTGGGGAAAGGTTGGGGAAGGTTGAAATGTTGTTTCAATGTAGAAACGAAGTCAGATTGAGGAGTGGAAGTGGCGTTCTCGCCAAAGAATTCACCAGGAAGACGAATGTTAGTATTATAGACGAGCTCTGCCGATGAAGATTGGAAGTCTTCACGGAAAGTGATTCGTAAACCTAATAGTATTGATGGTATTATTCGCGTCCAGTCCGTTCTGTCGTAGGCCATTATCGCAGATTTTAAAGTTCAACGTTCGATGAAGCCGTTACATTTAGAATTGTAACTTGTAGTTCGTTTGCGTTAGAATTCGATTAGTTTTGACAACTTGCTGAAAAGATGGGATTCGAAATGGGAGCACTGATCAGTGACGATTACTGAAGGTACTCCGAAACAAGAAATCCAATTGGAGTAGAGAGCTGATGCTACCGTTTTAGCTGTGATATCCGAGATAGGAATGGCTTCAGGTCATCGACTATAACGGTCAATAATTGTGACACAATAGCGTTTCTACTCAGAGGTAGGAAGTGGACCAATAATGTCCATGTGAATCTCGGAAAATCTTTGAGAAGTGGAGGGATAGTAACCTAAAGGAGATTGAGTATGGCGAGAAACTTTTGCCTTTTGGCAAGCCAGGCATTTCTGAGCCATTTGTCGTACATCCTTTTTAATGGATGGCCAAATGACTTTCTCAGTAGAGACTATTGAAAATAGATTGACGAAATTGCTTTGGAATTAAAGGTCGTGGATTACCAGAAGAGGTATCACATAAAATAGTTTTGGCATTAGAATAGCCGAACGATACTAGAAAGGAACGGAATTGAAGTGTGGGACTAGTGTTCACTAATTCCTTTAGTTCGTTATCGTGGAACTGAGCATCAGCAATATCGTCGTAGTTAATTTTTTCTGGAATTGTTATTTGCTCAACAAGAGAGTGTGTGTCGGCAACTACATTATCAATTCCAGAAATGTTGCGAATATCAGTCGTGAATTGACTGATAAAATCTAGATGGCGGATTTGGCGAGGACTAGTTTTGGCAGAGTTCTGCGACAAAGCGTAGATGAGTGGCTTATGATCGGTAAAGAGCGTGAAGGATCTACCTTCAAGGAGAAAACGGAAGTGTTTAATTGTAGAGTAAGCTGCAAGAAGCTCGCGATCATAGGCGCTGTATTTCTGTTGCGTTTCATTGAGTCGCACAGGGAAGAAACTAAGTGGTGTCCAACAATCGTCAATTTTTTGTTGAACAACGGCGCCAAGTTCCTTGTCGGAAGCGTCGACCATAACGGCAAGCTAGGCAGAGTGTGAGGGGTCAGAAAGAGTTGTAGCCTTACTGAGTTGCCGCTTGCAAAGATCGAAGGCTTGAGTGGCGTCTTCAGATCATTGAATGACACGTTTGTCATTCTTTTTGGAACCTTTAAGTAAATCTTTGGGAATGGCTTGTTTGCCACCAGCGTGAGGAATGAATCGGCGGTAGAAGTTAATCATTCCGAAAAAACGGCGAAGTTTCATTACTGTTTCGGGACGGTCGAAACGATTGATAGAATCGCCACGTTCAGTAGTAGGTTTGATTCCAGTTGAATCAATAGAATGTCCGAGAAAGTCAACGTTGGATTTAGCAAAGTCGCATTTATCAACGTTGATAATGAGACCAGCGTCGGAAAGACGCTCAAAAACTGCCCTAGGATGTTTGAGGTGATCCTCAAAGGTTTTAGAAGCCATAAGGAGTCATCTTTGTAGATGAAAACAAATTTAAGGTATCGGAGAAGGGAATGCATGAACCGTTGGAAACATTGCGCAGCGTTTCGCAATTCAAAAGTCATTCGAACGAATTCGAAGAGTCCGAACGGAGTAGAAATTGCAGTTTTGGCAATATCGCGCTCATCAATAGGAATTTGATGATATGCGCGGACGAGATCGACAGTGGAGAAAAATTTGCATCCATGAAGTTGATGCGAAAAATCCTGAATATGTGGAATAGGATATTTATCAGGAATAGTGAAGTTATTAAGAGAGCGGTAGTCACTGCAAGGTGTCCTCTCACCGTTCTTCTTTTTGACGAGGTGGAGAGGAGAGGTCCAAGGGACTTGCGACAACATGATGTCGAATTCCGTCTTTGCGATTGCCAGTTTGTTAGGAGCTAGCCGTCGGTACTTGCAAGCGACGGGAGGACCGTGAGTCTCAATGACGTGAGTCACGTTGTGTTTGACCGGCTTAGCCAGGTCATGGGGAGAAGTGATACCCTTAAAATCGTTAAGGATGCCTCTAATTTGAATATCAACCGTATCATTGTTGATGGTTGTTAGCGAGAGCGTTGGAAAACTGGAGATTTTGGCGAGAGTGAACAAGGATGTTAGTGGATCGACATTGCGTCGATTTTAACGTCCACTAGCAAACCTTACTTGTTCAAGAAATCAGCTCCAAGAATAGGGATGGTAACATTAGCGATAACAAAGGTCTGACAGAACACACGTCTGAGACGAATATTTAAAGTGAGAGTTTTGTTACCATATGTGCTAACAGGAGCAGCGTTAGCAGCGTAGAGAGTGAAAGCTGATTTCTTCGAGAGTTTTTCCTCTGTTGTTGCGGGGAGACCTGACACTTCAGCGCCTGTATCAACCAAGAATTGTCGACGGGAGTTGATATCGAATATCAAGAGACGTAGTTTAGAGAAGCTATCATCACACGCCGCCTCATGTGATGAGCTTAAGAGTTTTTTTGAGTTGAATTTGCAATCAGGGTACTATTTGCGTGCGTTATCCCCGTAAGTATGATGGTAATATCATATACCATCGACCATTTGTGTGCGCGACTTGGAATGAGGTCGCGCGGAAGATTGGTTAGGGTGATTGTGGCGATTATGCCGAATGTTATAGTCGTTTCGACCCCTGGATTTACTCCGACTACTAGGGAAGGGTCGAGAAGAAGATTTGTGCTGCAAGGCATTCAGCAGCTGTGCGTTTTGGGTCTGCAATTCTTGATATCGCAGAGCCCAGACCTTGTCCTCACTGGAGGAAGAAGAAGAAGCGGCAGGATTATCTACCGCACTTAGGTGAGGACCAACTATTGTGGCAAAATTTTTGTCGGCTATCTCAGCAGTTTTTGACAAATCAGCCTGAACTACCGCTATAGCAGTACGCACAGCCTGTGGAAGTTTATCCTCCCAGATAATTTTTAACATTTTCTCTGAAACGAGACCTTGGCATTCAACAGTTAAATCCCGAAGAAATTGTGAGGACTTTTTATCCCCAAGTTCCATACCGCGGAGCACGTTGCGCAAGCGATCGGAAGGGCTGCGTAATAAGCGGTTTAGAAGAGCTTCTTTAAGCTTATTATAAGGATTAACCGTGTCTGGTTGTGAAATAATGTCTCTTACCAGCGTAGCAAGAGACGGCGTTATGACACCAAGTACATAAACGTACGTGCTTGCTGGGACTTATTGTTGCCAAGGGTGAATTGGCCCTCAAGCATGATAAACCAAGTTCTTGTTTATCAGACCACATGGGTGGGACTTTTGGGGTAATAGCGTTTATTTGGGGAGCGGATTCTGGATAAAGTAATTCAATCGAACTTGCAGGTGGCGGTTTTGAAGTGAAAGGTGTGAATGAAGAAGCAGATGCTTGATGGAGTTGCATTCTGGCAAATGAGCTTCCATACGTTCATCTAACATCTGATCAAGCTGCTCTTGCGTTACCGTGAAGGTCTGAGCAATTTGTTCCTGATCAAGTTCGATTAGACTATTGGGTGGGTCGCTCGCAGAAACCACTGGAAAATTACATCCGTGACCGAAGCGGGCAAGGAGGATGACAACAAGGTAGAAGAATGTTGCAGTCAATAAAACTTCCAGTGCGTGTTGGTTCGCAATAACCAACGCACATTGCGACCAATAATGCAACAAAAACAACAAAAATTTCCTTAACAGAATACATTTTTAGCGAAACAAGAAAAATTTTTATAATAAAATTTAAACACACACAAAAGTTTTACACTAAATTGTGTTCAACTCCTGATTCAAAATTAAAAAGAAAAATTACCTGGAACAATCACGTCGGGGTCACCAACTTTGGTAGCAGGAATGTACTGACGCTGTTAGAGGCGTTTTCCAAATTGTGTTGTTCAGTTCAGGTAATTGAGATGATGAACTGGAAATGTATATGGATAGATGAGATGAGTTAATTCTTAAATCTGCCTGTCGATATCCTAATATTGCGGTGTGTAATCAATAATCATTGTATTAGATAAATCTTGCCAGATGAAGTTGTATAGTATCCATTTGCTCCCGGAATTCAATAAAAATACTATTTTGTCTGCTAATTTTGGTTTTCTTGAATCATAATGCGTTTGGATCTTTACTTGAAAGTAATTGCTAACATTTATAAAACGTCTCACATTCTTTTGACCAATTAAATATTGACTCTTTCTTTAATAATTTATAAAAGTGATGTAGGGGTGTGGCTAGACTTAGTAAAAATTTACCATAATAGTTAATTAATCCTAACAGGGATTACAATTCTTTAAATTTTCCGGTGTGGGTGCGTCTTCTAAAGCTCCTATTTTTTCCTGGTTGAAAGTAATCCAATTTTTGGTAATTGTATTACTTTCTTTTATTATTAATTCTATTAATTTCTCGTATTGTTGTATTATTCACTTTATGTTATTATATTGATTTAAACAAGTTAATTAATTAATATATTTTTACTGTGCAGTATCCATATTACAACATTAATTTACCACCGTATAATTATATAAATAATCAGGAATGTAAAACCTTATACCCAACACTTTCGAGATCCGCAAGGCAATGTATCTTAAAAATAATTTCTCCATTGACGATTTCGGATCTATTTTTTAGTCATCATTTCTTTTAGTCAATTTACCTACGTTTCAATTAAATATTGAACTATTTGTTTATATAAGTTATTGATTTAGTTAACATTTTCATTTTTAAATTTGTTTAAAATCAAAATTTTTTCTTTGTAATTTTTTTGGAAACGAAATAAAAAGTAAAAAATTAATTTTAAATTGACACAACGTTATGTTGCAAAGAAACAAACGATGTATTCGTAGAAACGTTTTCTCTTCTATAACTACGTGTATATTTTCTTTGAAACTGTAAGTCGAAAACAACTTTAAATAGTATTTGATGCATCTTAGTATGGGTGCAAACTTTAGATTTTTAACTATCAAAAAAACTATGACAGATCATGGCGCAGCCATTATATAAAAAGAAAAAAGTTTGTGGTATTTTGAATTTTTGAGATCAATTAAACTCAAGTAAGTAAAGAAGTAATTGGAATTTTTTCAATCCAAAGGTATGGTTTGAAGTTTCTCAGAAAAAAACTCCACTTTACATTTTTCGTGTTTCGGTTGGGATTCGAACCTACCTCGTCAGTGCCCGGCTCGAATCCTTGGGCAGACACGCTATCAATTACGCCGTTGAGAGGATGACAATTTCAAAGTTGAAACTTCTTCATCACTTATTTTTTTTTACTTAAGTTGAATTTTTCCACTGTCATTAGACTCCATAATATGGAAATGTTTGTGGTATCTTGTTATAGATTAATATTTAGCAATATTTTTGCATACACTAAAATTCTTTCGCAACGTTTTCCTCAAGATCACTTAGAAAAAAGTCGTTGCCACATGATATTTTGTTTTATTTGGAAATTATGTGAATTGTTTGTTAAATTGGAGCACCTTATCGATTACTATGAAATAGACTTTTTTTTTATTCAAAGTTAGGCATGTTTAGTGTTAATTATAATAAATTATAAATTAACGTCTCTGAATATCTGAAGATACCATGCCAACTAGGGATAAGAATGGAATGCAAATTAAGATTCTCTGAGAAATTTATGAACGTTAACTTTAAAGCCTTGAGGATTAAATTCATCAGGGAAAACCCAGGAAGGTAAGGCATTCCAAAGATGAGAGACTCTGTTGAAAAAGTCACATTGGAAGGCTACAGTTCTACACCTAATTATTTGAACTGTAAAGGGATGCGCTGCTACGTTTGCTCTGGTGTGACGCGAAAGGTTTGCTAATTTAGGTAAAATCGATTTGATCTCTTCAGAAGCTCGTTCATCCATAATAAACGAGCTTCTGAAGAGATCAAATCGATTTTACCTAAATTAGCAAACCTTTCGCACCTTTAGACTTATGATTAAATTAATGTCAATTGAAAATTTTTCCAAAAATCACTACTTTTTTTATCGTTCGGGTTTAACGTGTTTAACACAATGTGTTTTTTGTATTTTGTAAGTTTTTTTTTTTGTGATTGCTCTAAGTTTTTTTTGAGTTGTTTTAAGTTAAAATTTTATAAATATATTTGAATTTATAATAAAAATTTTAATTTCAAATTCCGGTGGGAATTGAAGGAAGCTCTAATAGGGTATTCACAATCTGTTTCTGTCTGAAATCATAAATGCTGCTTCATTTGATTTGTTTTGATTTGGTTGAAACTCACTAGGGTCTATCCAGATGGGCAACAACAATCAAGATGCAGATAATGTGAATCCCGCCATTTGTTATTTCCTTGTTTTGATATGCAGTTTTTTATAATTCCTTTATTAAAGAGGAAAAAACAATTCTTTTCAAAATCGCTATGTTTGAAAACTAATATTAAAAAAAGTCGGGCTAAAATATAACTTTATATCAGTGTAATATTTTTATAAAGCCTCGCTAAGTACCTTTCAAAGACAAAAATATAACTAAAACCGGTTAAACCATTCGGCCACAATTAACTTTAAACTTGGCTTGTCTTTAAATCTCTTAACAAATTTTGAGCCACCCAACACGTGTTGTGTTAATTTTTTTTAATCTAACGATTATCGAAGTTTCAAAAAATTAGAAATTTTCGGGCTCAAATTTTTTATTTTAGCGTTATTTGGAGATATTTAGGAGTAGGAATTTTGGAAAAAAAAAAAAAACGTTTTAGATCCTGAGAAGATGAAAAACGTGATCTACGCAGGTGAAAAAGTCGAAATTTGAACTTGACCATTTTTGATTTTCCTGAAACTTTACATATAAGTAGTATGAACAAAATAAAAAAATACACTTATTTAAAATTTTTTTAAAGTGCATAGTTTGAGCACAGGGGGCACCCCAACATGCATGAAAAATGAAAATTCTGCCAATCCGATGTAACTTTGAAATTAAATTGCTCAAGAACGGCTATACCGATTTCATCAAACTTTTTTTGTTTGATAGATGATTAGTTAGTCGTTTGAAAAAAAATTAATTTATTGTTCTTATACTTAATTTTTTAATAAAAATATTAAAAAAACTTTTTTAAAGATGGCGCTAGGGTCGAAGATCAATTGGAATTAAATTAATTTTTTTCTGAAAATAGTTCTATCCTTACTCTAAAATATATCAAGTTAACTCAGAGGCATTAATTTTTTTTCTTGAGAGATTTAATTTTAAAGATTTTTAGTACGACTGAAATTCGAATTTTTCTTCATTTTTTCAAACAACTTCCATTAACAAAAAATTTTAAAATCAATTAAATTTTAACTTTTTTTTTCTTTAAATATAGCTCTAACCTTACTTTAAAATATATCGAATTTACAAAGAGGCGTTAATTCGTGTTCTCGAGATATTTAGTTTTAAAGATTTTTATTCGATTTAAATTCTAATTGTTCATTATTTTCTCGAACTTCAGTGGTTAAAATTTTTTGATGATATAAATTGTTCGAAAAAAATAATGAACAAATACAATTTGAGACGGACTAAAAATCTTTTGAATTAAATATCTCGAGAACACGAATTAACGCCTCTTTGTAAATTCGATATATTTTAAAATAAGGTTTAAAGCTGTATTTAAAAAAAAAAAAGTTAAATTTAATTGATTTTAAAAATTTTTTGTTAATGGAAGTTGTTTGAAAAAATGAAGAAAAATTCGAATTTCAGTCGTACTGAAAATCTTTAAAATTAATATCTCAAGAACAAAAAATTAACGCCTCTGAGTTAATTTGATATATCTTAGTGTAAAGATAGAACTATTTTCAAAAAAAAAATTATTTTTTCCAATTGATCTTCGACCCTAGCGCCATCTTTAAAAAAGTTTTTTTAATATTTTTATTTAAAAATTAATTATAAAAACAATAAATTAATTTTTTTCAAAGGGACTAACTAATCATCTATCAAACAAAAAAAGTTTGATGAAATCGGTATAGCCGTTTTTGAGCAATTTAATTTCAAAGTTACATCGGATTGGCAGAATTTTCATTTTTCATGCATGTTGGGGTGCCCCCTGTGCTCAAACTATGCACTTTAAAAAAATTTTAAAATAAGTTTTATTTGTCCATACTACTTATATGCCAAGATTCAGGAAAATCCAAAATAATGTCAAGTTTTCACCACTCTGTCTAGAACATGTTTTTCATCAAATGTGGAATCACATAAAAGGTGATTTTTTTCCATTTCACAACAATTTTTGTTTTAATTTTCGAAAATTCAGTTCAATATTTGCGTAGAATTTTAGAAAATGAATGAATTTTGCAACGCTGCAGCAATGTATATATTCGTAAGAGATTAGATCCTAAGAAATGTAGGAGTAGAATAAACATGTTGTATGAATACTGTCGGTATACCGATCACCTTAATGTTCAATAGACAAATCACTCGAATTTTTTAACCATGCACTCGTTAACAACAATTGACAACGAGTTTGCCTCCAGCTTTTGTAATAG
The DNA here is from genome assembly GCA_963693315.1 of Diogma glabrata. Lineage (NCBI taxonomy): Eukaryota > Metazoa > Arthropoda > Insecta > Diptera > Cylindrotomidae > Diogma > Diogma glabrata. The sequence goes on from OY856187.1 coordinate 125,798,232, forward strand.
GTGACTTTAATGTTAATTCAATAAGTATTTTCAAAACCAGCTATCCAATTTCTTTTACAAAGTTTTATTCACAAAGTTTTTCATACAAAAACAGCTCAGTGTTGGACCATTTATCATCTAGATTAGACTTAAATTTCGTCTAACAACCTATGATATAGTTAAGCCCAAACATTTATTCCTTCTCTTCTATAGTTGTCTTTAACAATTAAATGGTAAGCAGTTATATACCAGTGGACAATCACAAATGCTTTTATTAACTCTTTATTATATTGCGTGACATCCAACATACTTTTAAGCAATATAAAATTATGCACCTTTCATAAATTTACAAAAAAGTGTGTGATTTCTATAACGGCGCCAAATATTTACAAGCAATGTGAATTTAATCAAATTCCTCATTTTTTATGTAAGCTAACTTTTTAATTGGTATAACTAAACTAAATAAAAAAATAATAAAAGTATTAGTAACATAACATGAGTATAAAACTAACTTCTAATGTTGAAAATATTGAAAAAAAAAATGCTCACGAGACAATATTAATTTTATCGATGCCAATTAGTTACACGACATCTTTTCAACAAAAAAAAAGAAGGGAAAAGCGACAAAACATTTTGATATAATTTTGCTTTTTTTAATAAAGGAAAATTCACTCAGTTACTAATATATGTACTTATATGTTAGTTTGAAATATTAGCAGTTATATGTGGTTGGTAAAAATACTATATATTATATTAATTTTAGAACATCATTCGTAGGTTACGATGACTTGATGAAAATACAAGGCCCTACATATTAAACTCCTTTGTTTTTAACTTTTTTTTCTCTAAAATGTATAAATAAACCATAAACAATGCATACTAAATGCATACTAATAATGCATACTAATAAACCTTAAACAATGCATAAAACATATCAGCTCCACCTTGTAACTCCACCTCGTGTCATACACTCCGTATTATAAGCGGAAATTCAACAAAAATGTTGAACTTTGTTGTTTAATAGAACTAAGAAAGAATAATTATGAAAATAGTAAACAAAAGTAAACTTTAATTAAAAAAAATGAAAATGTCATTAATTTTTCTTGAAATAATGTTATAATTAATGTATGGAGGCTATTTTTGTTTTTGATGTTTTGTTTGTCTTGTAGAATCTTTTGCGGGATCAGGGTTGTTAAATATTATAAAGGAATAACAAAAGCTGTAAAACTGAATTTGAGTGGATTGAAATTTTATTGGAGATAGACTAATAACAGGTAAAGTTAATAACAGAGTGTTTGTTAATCGATCAAATCCAGTTTTTGAGTTTATTTATTCGCTATCCTGTCTATTCATCAGAGCTGTAGATTCTTATGGCGTATTCGATTTGTATTAATTTTCTGGTGTTAGTTGCTAAAAAACTGCATGAGTGTAGAATTTTGAATAAAACTTAAAAAAAAATGCTTAAAACTGATCCACTCAAAACTCAGTGTAAACAAACTACAACTGAAAAAAAATATTCAATGAAACTACAATTTAGCAGTTCAGTGGTCTTTGTCTGAAATATGTTTGTAAATGAATATGTTATTTGTAAATGTTTAAATTCAATAAATACTTAGGAAAAATAACTCTATATTATCAAAAGCCTATTACTTCTACGAAGTTAACAATTTTACATAAGTTCCGCTTTTCCATGTAAGTTGCACAAATTGCTTCTATTTCATCATCAGATGAATCTGAACTTGTTAAAAGTTCATTTACCACAAGATACTTTCGGTTTTGAT
>OY856187.1:126543222-126653222 GCA_963693315.1 Diogma glabrata
TTAGTAAAGCATAATTAATTTGATGTAAAAACACATGTGAATTTTTCATATACTAAGCTTTAAAAAATCGTATAAAAAAATCCATATGGAATCTCTCACCTTTTTTTTTTAGTTCCATAGCTGCATATTTTGACTTAAAAATTTGAGCTTTTAAGTAAACCATGGTTTAACGCGCCGCCTAGCGGAAAAGAGAAAAATTATTAATTGCCAGCTTACACATTTCGATTATTCAACTATTTTTCTCTTTATTTTCAAAAATATACATAAATCGCATGAAATTTATGGGATCTATTAACAAAACATTACCAAAACTACGTGAAAAAGCCTCAAAAATTCAACCGCGCATAACTCCGACTCAGAGTTCTCAAAAAGTAAGAGCAGAAATTACTTTTTTTCTTTCGTCAATACCAACAATTAAAATATCAAAATTTCAGACTATTTAAAAATAGTCGATTTTTTGTCAATATACGTACGTACGTTTTCAAAATAATAGCCCACTATAAATCAATGGTTGTTTTAGTAGCTTAATCAATGGTTAGTTTAGAGTAGAATTTAATTTGCTTTTTGAAGGACCATAATATATAAGCCTTTGATAGCTAGCAACAAATAATGAACAATTTGCATTGTCGCTCCAGCTATTTCGGAAAGAGTGCAATTTGCAAATCTAGCGATCATCATTTTTCTTCTATAAAATCTATAGAATCAACTTATTCAGTTTCTACGTATACGTTTTGTTCTTGAGGCAGAAAAATACAAGCCATATCAGTGTTTACAATAACAATTCTTGTGTACGATGTTCTTAAGTTAATCTCAAATACCGAAAACATACAAAAATGCTTAAAAATTGTTATCAGAACGTGGCCCAATTTTTACTGTTCGTAATGTTTGAAGTTTTTGTTTTGTTTAAATTATTTTTTTTTATTTCCTAATAGCATTTTGCATTTTTATGATCAAGACGAATGAAAGAAGTGATATAATAAAGAAAAGAAAATTTAACTTATAATTCTCTCTATACTGTGTTGAAGTACACAAGAAAATGTTTCAACTCTCAGCTGGAGTTTCTTTTATTAGTTTAGATTACCATTATGGTTTATTATTCGTAGTGGCGTACGCTTAAATCCATAATCACCGTTTTTGTATATTTCACCATGGTTGTAGTGCAGCTTGTACGAGTAGATTGAAATAGTTATTTGTTTCACTAGGACAAAAAAGTATGGAGCAAGAATATTGCGGTGCGACTCGATAATGATATAACACCCACCCATCATTAAAATACAGCGACAGTATAAGGTGAAACTTAAATGGTGAAAGGTTGGCATAGAAAGGGTAAAGGTCATCAGATGCCGGGCGTATGGCGAAGAGGAACAAATTGTATGGGAGTACAGGAAACGGGACAGCATCAAGCTCATCGGTGTCTGTTGTTAGAGAAGCTACTAAAGGAAGAAAACACGCAAGGTTCTTGACAAGCATTAGGGGTGACGTACTTGAGTTAAAACTAGAAATGATCGATATTTTCGTGATGGGTCCCTTATACGTTCCTTTCGAAATCTTTATGGTAACGACCCGAATAAGATTATCTTCGCCTGGGTGAACTGTACTGCAGGTAGATTTTTACTGCATAGCAAAACAATATCGTCGATCTGAACTTCGATGCCTTTGCGTTGCCATTTGGTGAGACGGTTACGTGAAGTTTGATACTCATTGTGCCAACGGTGCCAAAATTGTTAATAAAGCTGCTGCATTAATTGCCATAGTATTAGTCGGGATATCTTGAGGGGTCGGCGATCAGGTTCAGGTTGTAAAGTGAGCGGTTGCCCAATCAAAAGATGTAAGGGGTTTCATATCATCAACTACCCTACAGAGAGGCCTGCAGTTTAAGGTTGCTCATGAGTGAGTTTAACATCACGTTTATACATACGGTGCAAGTGAAATTTGGTTGATTTTATAGTGGTTTCACGCAACCCGTTGATATGAGATGGTGATTGTGGGACATAGTGTCAATTTGTTGCAACTTTTGGTTCTTGACGGTACAATGTAGAATTTTTAGCTCGTTTACAGTTCCAACAAGATTCTTTCCCTTGTCGCTACATACGCTGCGACGATTTTGGTACCTCTTCAATGCCGTCAGGAGTCTTTCGGTGGATAGATCGGTGACGAGCTCTAAATGAACTACCGTTGTAGTTGATTTTTATTTCTGCTCAGTTCGTAGAATAATGGGTCCTGCGTAATCGATGCTCGACTGGAGAAACGGTCGGCTTTGGTTCATTCTTGAAGGCGGTAGCTTTCCCGTTAGTTGGGTAAGAGTTTCTTTCTTCAGTCGCCAACAAGTGATGCATTTGTGTATAATTTCTTTTAACGTATAATGAATGTGATGAGCGATGGTCCAGAATACAAGTGGTTGGTATTAGCTTCTTGAACGATTATTTCAGATACTTTGTGGCTATATGACTAGATTACAGGATATTTTGCAGTATGTACCATAACCATCACTATGTGACCTCGTCATAGTAGAAGAACACGGTAGCACAACCGTTGCACAACAGTAGCACAACAGTGGTCGAATATTATGGTACCGGTAGGTTAGAGCATCATTTAGTAACATAATAACGGTAGCACAACGTTCGCATATCAGTAGCATAAGTCTCAGATTTTTGCATTGTGCTTGCTTGGTATTTACTGCATGTATAGAACATGTTGAATAATTTCCTTGAATTCACAGGAAATGTTTAAGAACCTTGAGAAAATGAATTAACATCACAAATCGACCGACCAACCCGAGCTCTCCGACGCAACGGTTCCTTAAAGATCATCTAATCCAGTTTCTTCTCATCCAAGCTGTTTGCAATTGTATCACTCATTACAGATGTCGATAGAACTGTAAGATGAATCGTCTTCTATATAAAGATTTTTATGAGAATGTTGATGAGATTCATGCCCGATTTTCAATTTATGCCCGCCTGTTTCTTTGATTTTTTATAGTTACTTAACTATCGTTTTTTTTAAGAATCAGGCAGAAAACGTGGTTTTTGGAAATTATTTTGACTCGATTTTGTGATTTTTGTATTGACATTAAGGTTGATTTTAATAATGACAATAATTTCGATACTTTATACAACCGACGCCCCAACCCCCACCTAATATTGGACTACCCAAAGTCTGGCCCCAATTTTTAATATGACGATAATTTCGATATTTTTTATAACTGAACCCCCAACCTCATCATCATTGAACTCAGCATTCCCGATGATATTGAAATCGACACCAAACATGACATGCAAAAAAAATATTTTTTTCTACGATAAGGGAGTAAAAAATGGTTGGGAGTGAAAAATGGTACTCCCCTTGGAAGTAAAAAATGGTTATGCCACCGATGGGGTAATATGGGGGGGTAATATGGGAATTGTATTTGTTATGAAATTCTGATTCCAACGATACCCTACATGACATATTTTACTCATTTAATGTATCAACCCCACCCATGGGCTTGGTTGGGGGTGGGGGTGCAAACCAACTTTTGGACTCAAAAGTTGCGCCGGTCTGAATAAAAGATAATTGTGCCATTAAATTTTTTTAATCTCTTCCCATTTATTTTTAATAGATTTTCATTTGCTAAAACTTAAAGAGGGTGTAAAGGGGTTAGGGTGGGTCCTACCACCCCAATCTCATAAAGTTTTCGGGAGACGGCCAAGCCCGATCGATTGATACCAAATTTGTAAAAAAAAAATTTGAAAATTTCCGCGACTGCCCGCCCGATTCTTAAAAAAAACGCACAGGTGGTTAGAAGGAAAAAAAAGTTTGCCCACGATGCCAAACAAAATTTCTGGTGTCCATTAGTAGTCAACCTACCCTAGAAACGAAAAAACTCATCCCCGAAATCCTAGCTGTTCCGCTCTTCCATAAAAACGCGTTTATCCTCGATTTGACCGAATTTTTTTGTTTTGAGCTCAAAAATATGGTTATAATTATTCTAGAATGATGCATGTTCGCATATAGATATATAAAGCTATACTCAGGACTTAAATATATATATATAATGTCTACATTCAGAAAAAAGACCTAGAAAAATTACTATTTTCATATATAGTACTCGGGGATTTTAGCGCAAAAATCCGGCCTTTTCTACTGTCGGTAAGCTAGAAACTGCTACTTTTGAGGTAAATTTTTCTATGGATGTAGCAATTCTTCCTACACAAATAGTAATTTTTGCAGAAACTATAGTAAAAACCGACAAGCTTTCGGTAAAGTCCCCGAGTACTATAAAAATAGTAATTTTTCCCAGATCTTTTTTTTTACTCTACATTGAAAAACAGATTTGAACTGGAAAATGACCAGCAAGGACTTGAATTGAAAACGTACGGTGATTTGCGAAAGGACCATCAAGAATTTCTATCTCTTGGAATCAATAAAAAATCTGCAAAATTAACGCATAGCACAGTAAACGCGCCGTTATTTGTTGAATCAGATGAGATGACTGTAATTGAAAAATGTGTCATCCCGGAATTGCACATAATTCTCGGTATATTTAATCATATTTTTTGGTACAGTTTAGTGCCTATCTTGGGAAGAGAAAATGCCTTGAAATGGCCACAGGCGTTGAAATTGGTGTCAAAGAACTATCACGGCAATTCATTTGAAGGGAATGCCTGCCGGAAGATGTTAAAAGAACCGGACATATTGCTAAGATATTTGTGGTAACATCGGTATAACTCTCCTGCCATATGTGTCAGCTTTTAAGGCACTTGATAAAATAGTGCATGATTGTTTCGACAAATAAGTGAGTTGGCGGAAATATTCAAACTTATATAAAGGAGCTTAAAAAATCTCTTGCAGCCACGGATGTCACAGAAACATTGAAACCCCATGTCTGTATAAGTCACATTGAGCAATGTCTGGAATTTCTGGAAGAAGAGGAAGGTTTTGGTATCTGGTCTGAACAGGCTGGAGAAGAAATCCACCGTGAATTTTTGAAGTTCTGGCATGTAGATAAAATAACGCCCATGTGATGCCAAGAAGTATTACGGAGCATGAACATCATTCCAGAACAATTATAACCCTATTTTTGAGCTCAAAACAAAAAAATTCGGTCAAATCGAGGATAAACGCGTTTTTATGGAAAAGCGGAACAGCTAGGATTTCGGGCATGAGTTTTTCCGTTTCTAGGGTAGGTTGACTACTGATGGACACCGGAAATTTTGTTTGGCATCGTGGGCAAACTTTTTTTTCCTTCTAGCCACCTGTGAACGATAGTTAAGCCGTTTCTATGTATGCATTATTGCAAGAGCAATTTTGAAACTGTCATATCCCTGTTCATTTCTGGTTTTTAGGCTAGGATTACACATGTCAAGATAAATAATTTGTAAAAAAGTTTATAAATTTAATTAAATATAAACAATCTCTTTTGGGGAACATTTCTATTAACATTAATATTTTTAAAAGTGATCTTGTTGATGTTTTAACAAATAATGATCAATAATAAGCTTATTATCGCACTAAAGTATAAATTAAAATTATTTTATCTACAATCTAAAATATCTCTTAACGATCATTGTTAAACACCAATGCCAGTACATGATGGAATTCTAGCCTGTATTCACCACCACTGTATTAAATAAATCAAAGTGTTTTTGTTTCGTTCGTCGTCTTAACACTTTTCTTCAATTTCTGTATTCTCTGCCTTATTGTCATTCTCTTAACAACGATCATCACCAATAACCAAAATAAGAGAATTGTTCATCTCTTAATCCACGCCACAAACAACAATATAATAATAATAATATTATTATTATTATTATTATTTTCTTATGCTAAAGAAAACAAAAAAAAATCTTACTTTTAATTTTTTATTTAATTTTTATTTCAAACGTGATATGATCGGTCGATCGCGCGGTTGTATTTTAAAAAATAACATTTCTCGTGTCTGCTAGTTTTACTCAATTTAAACAAAAAAATTGTTATTATGTTGCTATAGTAATTATATTTCACAATAAAAAAAAATAAACAAATGAAATTATTTTTAATTTAATATTAAACTAGCGCAGATTATCCACGCGATCGTCAATTATTTACAATATGATCTGAATCGAATTTTTAATTTTTGTGTTGAAAGAATTTAATTTAATTAAAAATGGCATTAAAATTAATTAGAAATTATAAGTTAGTGATAATAATAGTATTAGAAGTTATAGTGTTTGTTTTGAGTGAAAGAAAATTTGGTGATCGTATATTACCGAGAAACAAGCCACAAATTGAAGATCGTTCATTTTTAGGCAATTTTAATTTAAATAATAATAATAATTATTCGGAACTAAATGTGTTTAATTATAATAGTGTATTAAGTAGTATTGCACTGAATCCAACAACATCCAATCCAACTGATGGATTAGTGAAGGATAGGAAAGTTCAATTAGTTACCAATATTAGTGATAACAGTGATAGTATGATTAATAATAATAAACCAAAAATGGGTAGAATAAATAATAAAAGTGATCTTGATTTAAGTGAGAGTGACAATATAAAAAGTTTTGATAAAAATTCAATTCAAGCTCATCGTCTTGAAATGTCAACCGAGTTTTTTGTTGTGCCATCATTATCTTCATCTTTATTGTCATTAAAGCCGTCCGTTCTATCATCATCGTTAACAACAACATCTAGAAAAATGCAATCATCTACATTGCGATCAACAACAATCGGTCCGGGTGGTATGATTTTGGCGGCAAAAACAACAACATCAACCGAACATCCTGGTAATATTTCGTATTCGTTTAATTTTAACCAATCAGGATTACGACGTGAACCGTGGGTTGTGCCGATTTTAGTTTTCTCATCTCTCGCAATGATCATGATGGCGGCGTTTGAAGTGTTTGTGTTATTTAAAGCTTGGCGTACATCACCATCGCGAAGACATTTATTTTTAGGCCAAATGTTATTATTAGGACTATTTTCATGTGCTGGAATCGGTGCAATATTAACCGCAACGCCGACATTACTATCATGCGCGATTATCCGGTTTGGAACTGGAGTAGCGTTTGCATTAGTGTTTGCATCGCTTTTAGTGAAATGTGTTTTTTTAATCAGTTTAAATAGTGGCGTCTATTTACCGGCTCCATATCAAGCATTATTATTATTATTCGCTGTTTTAATACAAGTTGCTGTTGGTGCACAATGGTTAATTACCTCACCACCTGCGGTTGATGTATTTGCTGTATCATTAGGAGATAATTCAAACGTTGTTTCATCAAAATATTCTGTAGTGTATTCCGCCGCTGATGTTACAATTTTAAATCCATCAAAAATCCAATTATGCAAAACACAATTTACAGAATTTTTATTATCTTTGGTTTACGTTGTTTTCTTAATTGTCTTTGTTTCAATTTTGGCTATAAAATCAAGACGAATACGTGATAATTATCGTGAAGCAACTTACATTGGATTATCAGTTGGTGGTATTATACCAATTTGGCTAGGATGGACATTATGCGGATTAGTTATTACGGAACGACATCGTGATGCATGTATTGCGTTTGGATTAGTTGCAACATCGACAACTGTGTTTTTAGTTATGTTTATGCCAAAAGGACGACAATTAGCGGCGATGGGAAAAGAGGGATTTTATGTTGAAGATCGTGAAGAACATTTTAGTTCATTAAGTCGAACGGAATCAGGTTATTCACCATCGTTTTTTCATTTCAAACCAATCAAGTATGGTGTTATGGGAACATCACCCACAAATAATACGAATATATTATTGAATGGTGATACAACAACGTTACAACAACAAAATATGAAAAGTAATCAAGGAGTTGCTACATTGGGCCAAGGTTAGTGAAATTTTCTTATATTTTGCTCGATTATTTTTATAACAAATAATCACTTTCCATTTTAAGTTGTATATTATTTGTAGTTAATGCATGAATTTGGTGGAGAAATATTTATATAACAGTAATTTAAGAATATACATATTTTTATAATTGGCGGGTGGTCTAAGTAAATAATGGTAATTATTTTTTTAGCTCGTTAAATAGGGTACGTATATTGATTTAACGGTTCTCCATAACATATTGGCAAATTTTTAACACGATATTAATTACAACGATTTGGCAATATTTTTTGCACAGCATTTTTACTAAATAAAAGTTAAACAGATTCAACTTAAAAAATTATGTGAATAAACTTAATAAACAAATACGAATGAGTATTTATTAAGTATCTAATCTCTGAATTTTGTATTAAATTCAATTTTGTTCTATGGAATTCAGTTACAGAACTAACTTTTTGTGGAATTCTATACGTGTCGGTTGGTTTCAAGAGATTGATATAATAGATCAAACTTCTACTATAGATTTTTGAAAACAAAGTCTGATCATTTAAAAAAAAGTTGAGTTATCATCTTACCGCCGTGTTAACGATTGTTTGCTTACTATTCGTTTTGTAAAAGAAAAGTTTCAGTCTGGTCTGATTATGTATATTCCAAGTAACACAACGCTTTTTATGTAGTCTATTCTGGTCATATTTAGTCGCATTAAGTGCAAAGTTAGACGTAAGAGTCCTATTATAATTCCAATCTTAGTCATAAAAACGTGTTAGTAGAAGAAATCAGAACTGTGACTGTTTTAGAATTTCTATGACTCAAAGCTCATTTATTTGAATAGAAAAAAACTTAATATAACTTAATGATAAATGTCATATTTTTCTGTACGGCTTTTATGACTACAAAGGATATTCTGAAATGATATGAAATGTAAAAAATTGATTCATGAAAAACATAAAAAACTTTAAGGGATGCAAAAGAAATACGTATATAGCAGCAAAAAAGGAAGAAATGCATAACAATTTACACATAATTCATAAGCAAATGAGGAAAAGTTTTTTCATAGTCTGGGCTTTATAGTTTCGGTCCGAGGAAATTAGGAACAAACATTCGAAACAAAATCCAGGCACCAGACTTTAAAGTTTTTGACTTCAAGCAATTTTTAACCAACGAAGACACCTTCCTTTATATTTGCGAGGAAAAATATTTAAAAAATAATTCACAAAGGAGCAAGCTCATCGCTTTTATTATTCATTAATTTGAAGTGTTGGGAAATGAATGGTTGACAACAGAAAAATTGTTGAATTCCAAATTTGAATTAAATCGGTAAGAGTAACGAGTTAATGATAACTTAAATTCGTTGCAAAAATTTAAATTCTTGCATCTAACTTTAACTCATTGAAGAAATAAACATTTATTAAGTTCAACGTTGTAAAACCTAAAAAACAGAAATTGAGAAAAAGTTGGATCTTGGTGCTTCTACACAATCGGACATAACTTTCGAGACAAAATCGGACATTACTATCACGAAGAAACAAAAACGCTATGCATTTAAAAAATTTTAAGTATTAAAATCGTGTCCAAATACATCAAAGACCATAACACATGTCATCTGCTGTACAAAGCATTTTTAAACTTTTGATTGACAATCGAAACTTTTTCCCTGAAATTATTAATTATTACTGAAATCAATTTACTTGATATAATTAAAATTCTTTACCATTTATAAAACTGTTTTCTTTTATTAAGATGTAAAAGATTGTCATCAGCCATTAAATTGATTTTTTCAACTAATATACTTGGTTAGCACAACTAATATCTCATTTTTGTTGTTGTTGTTTTTTGTTTGTTCGATATTTTTAATAAATTTTATCATTTTTGGAATGTTCTTGTGTTTTAGCCTTGGCGGATTGTAGGGTATTTCAGTTTATCTAGTCTTAGGATTTACTTTTGGAGTGTCATAGACTGTCAGATAGTTAAACACAAATGCTCAGGTTTGTTGCTCATATGTTTTTAATATTTTAAATGTTTAGTTACACTGTAGGTGAATTGCGAATCTTGTTATGTTTTTCTGATTCATTTAAAGTTGTTATTTTGTTCGGAAAGTAAGTTTGTTTTTTTTTATGAAAATGATTTTCTGTAGTAATTAAATATTTTATCCAATTATTTATTGTCCACTCTGGTCCAATACTTTTTGCCATCTTTTTGGTACTCTCATGATGCTATACTCAAAACACTTCTGATCTTTACTATCCAAAAACTGATCCAGGCAGTTTTTGACCTCCTCATTAAAAGTAAAAGTTTTACCGTTCAAAAATTTAGTAAAAGTTTTACCGTCCAAAAATTTTTGTAGAAACAATTAAAAATCAAGAATCTGCCAGATCTAAGGAATATGGTGACTTTTATGAATCTGACTTTTTCTGTTTATGTGAATCAATCAGTTTGACTAGTTCAGGACAGTACACTTAAGAATTGATCTTGTTTTTCTTTGGTAGAAGCTAAAAAAACCGTTTTTTGATGAATATCGATCGGCTTTCAAGGTGCTTTGAATCGGTTTATCTATTTTATTCCATGATTTCTTGCATTTAACGTTGTTGTAGACAACCAACTTCTTGTCTCCAGTAGAGTTTATGAAAAACAGTATTTTGAAAAAATGGCTATTTGCTGTCTTAGAATTTTGAAGTTTACAGCTGTTTTACTGTTTTTATGTTTTATCAAAGTTTAAATTAAATTTTAATATATATTACAGTTTTGATAATACTATATTCAAAATTTGTTTTTTGTACAGAAGTAGGCACACACTAAAAATAATCGTTCCACATCCATTTGATGCTGGCTTAATTTTGAATAATTGCATCAAAAATCTTCTGTAAATTTTCTGAACGTTAGCCTGTGGTTTAGAGGGATAAAAAATAAAGCAAATAGAGAAAATTAAGCCTTAAATCACTTAAAATTGTCGTGTCCAGGAGACACTGGGTGATTCTTTTAATGCATAAATTCTTCTTGTACAGTTAAAATCATTGGTGTGAATTATTGGCAGTTGTTTCAATAATTTCAACATAATTTACGCTAAAAAGAGATGCACCTGCAAAAATTATTTTTGCTCTGCAGGGCGTGATCGTAGAGTTCTTTAGTGCTCATCATGACTGCATTGTTGAATTTCTCTGCTAACTTAGATCCTCAGCAGATAGTTCTAAAGGTCCCATCGCTTCTAGTAAAACTTTTAACGCATCTAAATTGTCGACCAAATCTAAATCTGTTTTAAATTCCAATAAAGTCTTGTCTTTATCAATCAAACATTGTTGGGATTGAGTTCCAGCGAGTCTTTACATCGAGGTGAATTACAATTTCTTGTTCAAAAAGAGCCATTACATTTGATTGAAAAACATGATTTGACAATATATTTTCTCGGATACGTACATTTTGCTTTGTTGCTTGGTTGAAACGCATTACAATATTCGAATTAAATTTAATCGTTACGATGAACGTATGGGAAAAAATATGGAGGGGCTGAAATCTCAAGCTCTGAGATATCAAGACTTCAGTTTGGTAAGGATTTTGGTATAGTTTTAGGCATAAAACTTTTATGAGGACATTGTTTTTAATTTTAGGCAGTGATGCAAACATAACTCTTTGTTAAAGTACATGTATGTTTTTATCTCTGTTTAGAAATTTATTTCAAAACTAACACGAAACATCAATACGTTGCCGGAAAATCATAACAGATCATAAATTAACATAATTTAGTGTAAAGATGATACAATCAGCAAACTACTCAAAAACCTCTCCATTTAGCGTTTCGCGAAAATATTACAAAATCACAAATTCATATTTCTTTCAAAATTCCAAAAATATTGTAAAAATTAAATAAAATCAAACTTTTTTCAAAATTCTAATAATATTCCAAAAATTATTACAATATCAAAGATTAAACTTTTTTCAAAAATTCTGGAAATATTGCAAAAATTTTAACAATATCAAATATTGAAACTTTTTTCAAAATTCCAAAAATATTCCAAAAATTAGAATAAAATCAAATATTTAAACTTTTTCTGAATTCTAATAATATTCCAAAAATTCTTAAAAATTCAAGAATTTAAACTTTTTCCAAAATTCTAAAAATATTGCAAAAATTATAACAATATCAAAAATTGAAACTTTTTTCAAAATTCCAAAAATATTCCAAAAATTATAATAAAATCAAAAATTGAAAATTTTTCAAAATTCTAAAAATATTCCAAAAATTCTTACAAAATCAAAAATACAATTTTTTTCAAAATTCCAAAAATATTTCAAAGACCTTAACAAATTCAAAAATTTCCACATTGTCACATTTACGTCATACAAACAGCAAAATTTTCTTTTCCCAAAAATTTTCAAAAAATATAAATGAAATCATTTTTTTGACCTACTTGACAATAATTTTTTCACAAACTTATAATGCAATAAAATTCTCAATAATAATAATATCATGATCATTACATTTCATTTCATCCAAATAAATAATTTTATTATTTTCTAGAAATAAAAATGAAAATCTTTCTTTTGACACACTTGACGACATTTTTTTGACAAACTTATAATGCCATAATTCTCTATAATAATAATAAAATTTCATGTCATACAAATAATTAATTTTATTTTTTTCCCAAAAATTGGGTAAAATAATAAATAAAAATATTTTTTTTGACACACTTGACAAAATTTTTTTGACAAACTTATAATGCAATAATCTAGTTTTTGGTCTCACACACCAATCCCGAGTCCCGACCATCAAAATTTCTTCAAATTCAATGTTTCTGTTCGTAATCACTTAAAATGAACGTTTTTTAAGCCAAAAATATGCAAATTTCCTTGTTTAGAACCTTTTTATAGAAAAAAATTTTTTGAAATTCGTCCATTTTTTTTTTGCTTTTTTAGAATCAGTAGGTCCTAAAACGTCGAATAATGCCAAAAAAAGTGGGGGTAAGAATTTCACTTTTGGCTCATGAATGCAATATGTACTTAGGTTTTTTACCCATATGTCGAGCTTTGAGATTAAACCTAGACGTTTCAAACGATCATGGTCGAATCTTACAAATTTATAATCAGTCAGCGATCTCACTAGTTGTTATTAGCCGGTTTGCATCAATTAATGTTTTTATTGTGTCTTCATCTGCTGACCTTCCAGAACGTGGTGCATCTTCAACATCAAAATTGCCGATCGATATTTTGCGAACCACTTTTGACACTGGCGTTCTGTCAATACATCTTCTCCACTCACATCGAATATTTTGTTTCTTGCTCAAACTGCATTTTTACTTTTTCAAAGTGTTGCTTTTCACTTTCCAGATAACAAAAGTTTCTAGCATATTGTTAGAGATTATTATTTAGTAATATTCACTCAAATTGGAACGGAAAATTGTGTATCAATCCAAAATACTAATAGTCATAAATCTAATGTTTGTATCTGTGCTTAGATGTATCAAATACTATTTAAATATTTTTTTTCTTCTTACAATTTGAAAGAGAATATTTATAATCAAAATATCGTTTGTTTCGTTACAACATAACGTTGCGTTTTTTGGCATTTCTCGACGTTTTACGACCTACTGATTCTAAAAAAGCAACAAAAAAATGTATGTCTGTCTGTCCGCCGTCCGCTGCACCGCTGGACGGATTTCAAAAAAAATTTTTCTAAAAATAGGTTTACAAAATGGGAAGAGCCAATAGGACGATGTCTTCGATAACTGTACCGTAAGTGTGTCAAAACAACGAAATTTGGGTATTTTTTGCTTATAAAACTTTCATTTTAAGTGATTACGAGTAGGAACATTGAATTTGGAGAAATCTTGATGGTCGGGATTGGTAGGTGAGACCAAAATCTAGATTATTGCATTATAAGTTTGTCAAAAAAATGTTGTCAAGTGTGTCAAAAGAAAGATTTTTATTTACTTTTTTACCCAATTTTTTGGAAAAAAATAAAATTAATTATTTGTATGACATGAAATTTTATTATTGTTATAGAGAATTATGGCATTATAAGTTTGTCAAAAAAATAATGTTAAGTGTGTCAAAAAATTATTTCGTTTATTTTTCTAGCCCATTTTTTTGGGAAAAAATTCAGTTGTTTTTACGACGTAATTGTAATTGAACATGTCCACGTAAATTTTTGAAATTGTTATAGTTTTTGAAATATTTTTGAAATAATTTTGAAAAAAGTTTGTATATTTGATTTTGCAATGATTTTTGCAATATTTTTAGAATTTTGGAAAAAGCTTCAATTTTTGAGTTTGTTATAATTTTTGCAATATTTTTAAATTTTTGATTTTATTATAATTTTTGGAATTTTGAAAAAACTCAGTTTTTGATATTGTTATAATTATAAATATTTATAACAATATAGCAATATTTTTAGAATTTTTGAAAAAATTTGAATTTTTGATTTTTGGAATATTATTATAATTTAAATATTTGATTTTATTCTAATTTTTGGAATATTTTTAGAATTTTGAAAAAAAAAATTTTCGAATTTTTTATATATTTTTAGAATTTTGAAAAAGTTTCAATTTTTGATTTTGTAAGAATTTTTGGAATATTTTTAGAATTTTGAAAAATTGTAAATTTTTCATTTTATTATAATTTTGGAAAATGTTTCAATTTTTCATATTGTTGTAATTTTTGCTATATTTTTAGAATTTTGGAAAAGCTTAAATTATTAAAAAATTTTGGAATATTATTAAAATTTAGAAAAAGTTTAAATATTTTATTTTACTCTAACTTTTGGAATATTTCTAGAATTTTGAAAAAAAAAACTAGAATTTTTGAATTTTATATATATTTTTAGAATTTTGGAAAAAGTTTCAATTTTTGATTTTCTAAGAATTTTTGGAATAATTTTAGCAGTTTCAAAAGTTTTAAATTTTTGATTTTATCATAATTTTTATAATTTTGGAAAAAGTTTCAATTTTTGATTTTGTTATAATTTATGCAATATTTTTAGTTTTTGAAAAAAGTTTTAATCTTTGATATTGTAATAATTTTTGAAATATTTTTAGAATTTTGTTTGAAAAAAGTTTGAATATTTGATTTTATTTAATTTTTACAATATTTTTGGAATTTTGAAAGAAATATGAATTTGTGATTTTGAAATATTTTCTCGAAACGCTAAATGGAGAGGTTTTGAGTAGTTTGCTGATTGTATAATCTTTTCACTAAATTATGTTAATATATGATCTGTTACAGTTTTCCGACAACGTATTGTTGTTTCATGTTAGTTTTGTAATAAATTTTTAAACAGAGATAAAAAATACATGTATTTTAACCAAAAGTTATGTTTGATATGAATCGCTGCCCAACACCAAAAACCATGTCTTCATAAAAGTTTTTTGCCGAAAATTTTATCAAAATCCTTAACCCGGAGCTGTGATATTTCAGCCCTTTCATATTTTTCCTTTATATTCATCTTGGTCCTCGATGTGTAGAGAATACTTATGAACGTTCAATTTTTTCTGTTTGGTTCTCACCGCAATGGCGCTTCAGATGGGAGATAAGAAAAAACATTTCAAAAATTTGCATGGGTAGTATTTTATTTGCCCAACTGGAATTCGCATGTGGATTTGATACTCAGTTCTAGGTTTCATTTAGACATACAATAAATATTTAAGAAGGCGAGATTTATAAATATGAGTAGTTTCGATTGTTTTAATAAATAAAAATGACGTTTAAATTTATATTTTGTGTGTTATTATTTTAACGTTATCATAGAGTGTGTTTTTTTTCTATATCGGAGAAGATCGGAGAAGATCGAAGAGATATTTTAAACGTCAAAAAAATTATTCGTGTTTTTTTGCATTTTCGGATATATCTAATATATTTGATCCGTGTTTTTTTTCATTCCCGGATATATCTCAGATCATATATTTTCTCTCTGAAAATTTTTACAGACATTTTTTTTTACCGACTGGAAATCATCGTTTAAAGTATAAATTTAAAAAATTGTAGGTAAAGTTTCGATTAAAAACAAATTTAAATAAATTTGTTAATAAAATTTAAATTACTTCGGTCTGAAAGACCTAAGTATTACATTCATGAGCTCAAAGTGAAATTCTTACCCCCACTTTTTTTGGCATTTCTCGACGTTTTAGGACCTACTGATTCTAAAAAAGCAAAAAAAAAAAATGTATGTCTGTCTGCCGGCCGTCCGTCCGGCCGTCCGTCCGGCCGTCATTACCTACACTGCAGGGAAAACGGCTGGAGGGATTTCAAAAATTTTTTTTTCTAAAAATAGGTATTCACAAGGGACAGGTCCGAAAGGACGCTGTGTTCGATAACTGTACAGGAAGTGTGTCAAAAAAATCATTATGTGTGTCAAAAATAGCAAATTTTCATATTTTTGGCTAAAAAAACGTTCATTTTAAGTGATTACGAGTAGGAACATTAAATTTGGAGAAATCTTGATGGTCGGGATTGGTATGTGAGATCAAAAACTAGATTATTGCATTATAAGTTTGTCAAAAAATAGTTGTCAAGTGTGTCAAAAGGAAGATTTTTATTTATTTTTTTACCTAATATTTTGGAAAAAAAATAAAATCAATTGTTTGTTTGAAATGAAGTTTTATTATTATTATTGAGAATTATGGCATCATAAGTTTGTCAAAAAAATGTTGTAAAGTGTGTCAAACGAAAGATTTTTATTTATTGTTTTACCCAATTTTTAGGAAAAAAATAAAATTGTTTGAAATTAAATTTTATTATTATTATTGAGAATTATGGCATTATAAGTTTGTCAAAAAATGTTGTCAAGTGTGTCAAAAGAAGGGTTTTTATTTATTTTTTACCCTATTTTTCTAGAAAAAAATAAAATTAATAGTTCGTATGACATGATATTTTATTATTATTATAGAGAATTATGGCATTATAAGTTTGTCAAAAAATAATGTCAAGTGTGTCAAAAAATGATTTCATTAAATTTTTTAGCCAATTTTTTGGGAAAAAAAATGTAGCTGTTTTTATGACGTAAATGTAATTTAAAATGAAATTGGACATGGAAATTTTTGAATTTGTTATAGTTTTTGAAATATTTTTGGAATTTTGAAAAAGTTTGTATTTTTAATTTTGTAATAATTTTTGCAATATTTTTAGAATTTCGGAAAAAGTTTTAATTTTTGATTTTGTAAGAATTTTTGAAATATTTTTAGAATTTTGAAAAATTTTAAATTTTTGATTGTATTATAATTTTTGGAATTTGGAAAAAATTTTCAATTTTTGATTTTGTAATAATTTTTGGAATATTTTTAGAATTTTGAAAAAAGTTTGAATTTTTAAGAATTTTTGAAATATTATTGGAATTTAGAAAATATTTAAATATTTGATTTCATTCTAATTTTTGAAATATTTTTGGAATTTTGAAAAAGTTTGATTTTATTTAGTTTAACAATATTTTTGGAATTTTGATTATAATTTTTCGGCAACGTATTGATGTTTCGTGTTAGTTTTGTAATAAATTTTTAAACAGAGATAAAAAATACTTGTACTTTAACAAAGAGTTATGTTAGATATACATCGCTGCCCAAAACTAAAAACCATGTCCTCGTGAAAGTTTTTTGCCGAAAACTATATCAAAATCCTTTACCCAGACCGAAGTCTTGATATCTCAGAGCTGTGAGATTTCAGCCCCTCCATATTTTAGTTAATAAATTTTTTTTATTTTTTTTTTTTTTTGGCGGAAAAAACTCAGAGAATATGTTTTATATCTGACAGTTAATTATCGGAGAAAAAATTATACGATGTATCTAATACAGATTTTATTTTATCGCTCCGATCTCTCCGATATAAAAAAAAACACACCCATAGTAACACTTTCCCCTACATGTAGTAGGGAAAACGTAAAGTAAAACTGTCGCCTGTGGAGAAGTTGCATTTCTCCGTAGCCAGCTCAGTCAAATTTTGACCTAATTATTTGACGTTTGAAGAAAAATTAATTTACTCGAAAATTGAAAATAAAAAACAACCAGAAAAATATGGAGGGGCTGAAATCTCACAGCTCTGAGATATCAAGACATCGGTCTGGGTAAAGGATTTTGATATAGTTTTCGGCAAAAAACTTTTAAGAGGACATGGTTTTTAGTTTTGGACAGCGATGTATATCAAACATAACTTTTTGTTAAAGTACAAGTATTTTTTATCTCTGTTTTAAAATTTATTACAAAACTAGCACGAAACATCAATACTTTATCGTAAAATAATAATCAAAATTCCAAAAATATTGTTAAATTAAATAAAATCAAACTTTTTCAAAATTCCAAAAATATTCCAAAAATTAGAATAAAATCAAATATTTAATGTTTTTCTAAATACCGATAATATTCCAAAAAATTCTTAAAAATTTAAACTTTTAGAAAATTCTAAAAATATTGCAAAAATTATTACAAAATCAAAAATTGAAAATTTTTTCAAAATTCCAAAAATTATAATAAATCAAAAATTAAAAATTTTTCACAATTCTAAAAATATTCGAAAAATTCTTACAAAATCAAAAATTAAAACTTTTCCCGAAATTCTAAAAATATTGCAAAAATTATTACAAAATCAAAAATACGAACTTTTTCAAAATTCAAAAAATATTTCAAAAACTATAACAGAATCAAAAATTTCCATGTCCAATTTCATTTTCAATTACATTTACGTCATAAAAACAGCTACATTTTTTTCCAAAAAATTGGCTAAAAATATAAATGAAATCATTTTTTGACTTTACATTATTTTTTTCACAAACTTATAATGCAATAATTCTCTATAATAGTAAAAAAATATCATGTCATACAAACTATTAATTTTAATTTTTTCTAAAAAAATTGGGTAAAAAAAAATGAAAAATAAAAATAATGTTGACATACTTGGCAACATTTTTTTGACAAACTTATAATGCCATAATTCTCAATAATAATAATAAAATTTCATTTCAAACAAGCAATTTTATTTTTTTCCAAAAAATTAGGTCAAAAAATAAATAAAAATCTTTCTTTTGACAAACTTGACAACATTTTTTTCACAAACTTATAATGCAATATTCTAGTTTTTGATCTCACATACCAATACCGACCATCAAGATTTCTCTAAATTTAATGTTCCTACTCGTAATCACTTAAAATGAACGTTTTTTAAGCCAAAAATATGAAAATTTGCTATTTTTGACACACATAATGATTTTTTTGACACACTTACGGTACAGTTATCGAATAAAGCGTCCTTTCGGACCTGTCCCTTGAGTATACCTATTTGTAGAAAAAAAATTTTTGAAATCCCTCCCGCGGTTTTCCCTGCAGCGTAGGTAATGACGGCGGCCGGCCGGCAGACAGACATACATTTTTTTTTTGCTTATTTAGAATCAGTAGGTCCTAAAACGTCGAGAAATGCCAAAAAAAAGTGGGGGTAAGAATTTCACTTTTAGCTCATGAATGTAATACTTAGGTCTTTCAGAGTAAATATAATAAATGGCAGATACAATATCTTCACTATAAATATTATTTTGCAGGAAAACATTGGATTAGTCAAGAAATATAGCTTAAAGATTGTTGTTAATTACTTCGGTCTGAAAGACCTAAGTATTACATTCATGAGCTCAAAGTGAAACTCTTACCCCCACTTTTTTGACATTTCTCGACGTTTTAGGACCTCCTGATTCTAAGAAAGCAAAAAAAAAAATGTATGTCTGTCTGCCGTCCGGCCGTCATTATGTACGCTGCAGGGCAAACCACTGGAGGGATTTCAAAAATTTTATTTTCTAAAAATAGGTATTTTTAGGGATCAGGGACAGGTCCGAAAGGACGCTGTGTTCGATAACTGTACCGGAAGTGTGTCAAAAAAATCATTATGTGTGTCAAAAATAGCAAATTTTCATATTTTTGGCTTAAAAAACGTTCATTTTAAGTGATTACGAGTAGGAACATTAAATTTGGAGAAATCTTGATGGTTGGGATTGATATGTGAGATCAAAAACTTGATTAGTGCATTATAAGTTTGTCAAAAAAATCTTATCAAGTGTGTCAAAAAATGATTTCATTTATTTTTTAGAAAATTTTTTGGAAAAAAAATGTAGCTGTTTTTATGACGTAAATGTAATTGAAAATGAAATTGGACACGGAAATTTTTGAATTTGTTATAGTTTTTGAAATATTTTTGGAATTTTTAAAAAGTTTGTATATTCGATTTTGTAATAATTTTTGCAATATTTTTAGAATTTCGGAAAAGTTTGAATTTTTGATTTTATAATAATTTTTGCAATATATTTAGAATTTTGGAAAAGTTTTAATTTTTAAGAATTTTTGGAATATTATCGGAATTTAGAAAAAGTTTAAATATTTGATTTCATTCTAATTTTTTGAATTTTGGAAAAGTTTGATTTCATTTAATTTAACAATATTTTTGGAATTTTGATTATATTTTTCCGGCAACGTATTGATGTTTCGTGTTTGTTTTGTAATAAATTTTAAACAGAGATAAAAAAGACTTATACTTTTACAAAGAGTTATGTTTGATATACATCGCTGCCCAAAACTAAAAACCATGTCCTCGTGAAAGTTTTTTGCCGAAAACTATATCAAAATCCTTTACCGAGGCCGAAGTCTTGATATCTCAGAGCTGTGAGATTTCAGCCCCTCCATATTTTATAATTCTATTAATTCATATTTCTGTAAGAAAAAATAAAATTATTTGTGATAATCAACTGCGATATAGGTTGACTATTTGATAATCTCACTATTATTAGTATGTATAATTCAAATCTGATTGGTCAAATTGAATGATGTCATTACATTTTAGAAAATTTCATTGGGTTAAATTCAAATCAAAACAAGATAAAAATATTTTTATTAAATTTCTCATTTGATTGCTATTAAACAATTTGAGTTTGTTATTGGCAACTATTGCAATTCGTTCGTGTTATGGCCAATTTGGGGTGGCAATCGTCTAATTTAGACTAGTTTTGAGTTCATGAATATCCAGAGCTTCTTTACAACATATTTTTCCCAATTTTTTGGCCAAAAATATCAGCGAAAATCTCCAAAATAAGCAAGGGTTAACCTTAGCTTTTTGAAAGGCAGAAGAATGTAAATCTTGAAACAAGCACTGTACCAAAATTTGAGCAAAATAGAACAAGGGATTAAAGAATGGCCGCATATTTGGTGGATATTTTCGGTTTATATGGAAAATTTGCGACTTTCGCAATTTTTTGTTTTATGGCCAGGTGGCCAATTTTTCAATTTCTTTTTTTAACAACCATAGATGAAGTAGTAATTACTATCAAGCACAATATACAACATTATGTAGGTCGCAAAATCAAACTAAAAATTATCTCAAATTTCTATTTTCACGAAGTTGTATGGAAAATTTCAACAATTTTCATGTTATGTGCTTGTTAATAATAATATTTTATATAATATACACAAAACACATATGATTAACATATAGTCAATAATACTTTATAAACAAATTAAAACTGTTAAATTATATCCTATGTAACCCTATGTAAAATTTGTGTGATTATTAATTATCTTAACTGTAGCGCTTTTGCGATGTAAACCAGAACAAAAAATTTATTTATACAAATACAATACACTAGGGGATATACCCCTTCGGCTAAAAGGCATTATAGCAATAATTTTAAAACACTACTTTATTGAAAAATTTAAATGCCGTAAGTAAAATTTTTATGAATAAAAAGGAATACTTTTAATGTTCTATAAAAAAAATAGACAACAATAAAAAATAAATATAGGGTACGGGTAGAACACCGAACCTTTCTCACAACCCACTACATCGACAATGACAACGAAACGTTTTTTATGTTCTAGCGAAAATACATTTTACATATTATGCTTAATATATTTTTTTCAGTTGTTTCAGTCAAATCGAACACGGCTATTATGAAATATTTCTCTATAGCAAGCAAGCCACAGACCTACAATCAAATTGACAATCAATCGAAAACGAAAATAAACGAAATAAAATTTTAATGTAAAAATCCCCTAAATTTTATTTCGTTTATTTTCATTTTCGATTGATTGTCAATTTGAATGTAGGTCTGTAGCTTGCTTTACTTGTTTTGCAAAGAAAGAACAAATCAATTTTATGAATTGTTTCTTTAATCAATAGAAAATATTTAAAAACAAAGAAAATTATGACTAAAATAAAAGTTAAGATGCAGAAGAAAGGAAACTTAAAATAATTTTTTTTAATTCTTTCCCTATGAATTTCATTTTTAATTTTCTGAAAAAAAGAAAGTGAAAAATGGATTTAAACACAACTGAAATTTTAAAACAAAAATTTTTTTAAGCCAGAAATAAATTAAATCTAAAATAATACGTCTATCCACTCCGCAAGCAAAGCTTAAACTAAATTGAAATTTGAAGAGAAAATAGAAATTTAAAAAATTTCGTTTTTTATTTTTCTTCTTTCCCTACCGTATACTCTTCAGTCTTCTTTCCTGTGGTATAGCTACGCTTTTTCTTTTTTTGTGTATTATATATCATAATTTCCTTTGACTTACTCTAAGCGCTTTTTAAGCTGATAGATTAATTATATAAATAAAAGACGGAAAGCTTTAAATAAGTCACACTTTAATTTTTTTTAATAAATTTTAATTTATAATTAAAAGCTTTTCCCGATATTAAAACGACAAAAACGTGTAATACATATGTCTTTGATTATAATGATATACATGAGCAAAATTCTAATTCGGGAAAAGTGGCATTCAGATTGCATGGATTTTAATGTTATTGTTGAAGCTCTTGTAGAATGAAAAAATAGTTCATAAATTGAATTTTTTTCTTTTTTATTAAGTTTTTTGGTCTAACACTTTTAGAAACGCGTGCAACCAAATTTGTTTTTTTTTAATTTAAGACTAATCACATAATAGAAACTTGGGGAAAAATGTCCTAATGGTCCAAATGGAGTCAACGAACAACGTTGTAATTCCAAGTAAATGCAACAATCAAATTCTTACGAATTAAATGGTTGATTGGTATGGAAAAATACGTCAAACTAACGTCATTCTGTTTACACATGCATACCAACTCGTGTTTTTGATAATTGATTTCCTGAATTGTAAGTGTGCCATAACTACGTGAGTCACAATTATTACATACCCAAGTGAAAGTATTTCATTTGTATCGACGGCTTAGATAAATGCCTTAGACGCGTAGCCCAGTGATCCAAAAAAAACGGTTTACCTGGTTCTAGTAATCTTGAAGGCAAAAAAAGCATAAGACAGACCTATCAAATTTCTGTATAACTTTGAAAGTAAAATTTTTGTGTTTCCTTAAAGGTATCGTACAAACATGCTTCACAATGCATAATTCACACTATTATAAATTATCTATTTTAATCACGATCCGATAACAATCATATTATTATTTTTTAACGAGCGGACAATTGAAATGAAATGAACGGTTAACTAATACCTTTTCACCTTCGAAAGGTGAATGAATTACAATAAAAAAGTTATGTGAAATAAAAGCGCACCAACACGACCTGAAAATTAATTATTTGTTATCATTCTAAACAATACGACTGCAGAAAACATCGTTCGTTTACACATGTGTTTTACAGCGCAAATAAAATTCAATAAAATTTATTAATGTTATATGGTTATCTCGTTTTAATCATAATTTATTTTATGTAATTAATTCACTAATAAAAACAAATCTTTAAATTATTTATATAAACAAATTCATATAAATGCAATGTAAATTTCTATGATTTTTTTTTCAATTATATATTACATGAATAGATTATACAATAAAACTCAACAAAATCCATGCATGAATTATTATTATTTTTTATTATTTTACAAATACGTATAAATCTATTTGTTTGAAAGATAACTGTTAAAATTTTAATAGTTTTTAATAAAATAATTTTAATTTTTAAAAATATCGTTCTATAGAAAACATCTACCGTGTTTTTATGTCCTATGTAAAGTCATGACAAGTCATAAGTTGGCGTAAATAATAATTTTATTTTTGTTGTTATATTAAAGAAAAGAAGTTTTAAATTCTTATGTTAACCAATTATACTCTTAGAATTTCCTATTTTATATTTTCGTAATTAGTAATGGTTTTAATACATCAAACAATATGTTCTATGTTTTTGAATGCAATTGTCAAATTAATGGTACGTCAATCACGTTGAGGGAATTTTAATCAGTTTTTTGACATTATGATTCTTGACTGATACGCAAGAATCATAATGTCAAAAAAGTGATTAAATTTTGATGTCTGCAACTAAATATTTAACC
This sequence comes from Diogma glabrata, assembly GCA_963693315.1. Lineage (NCBI taxonomy): Eukaryota > Metazoa > Arthropoda > Insecta > Diptera > Cylindrotomidae > Diogma > Diogma glabrata. Next base: position 126,567,306 of record OY856187.1, read on the forward strand.
GTCTATAGAAAGTTTTTACTATTTTATTGAATATTCCTTGACGATGTTACTCTATGCTTACTCTATGTTTTAATCACCGAAGAAGGGAGAGGTTATATTATTGAGGAATATGCCACTAGCTGGATTATTGGCTACCAAATTTAAGTTGTGTTTCTGCAAAGTTTTACAAAAATTTGTTTTTAATTTCATGATAGGGTTAATTTCTTAAAAATATAAGACTTGTTTATATCACCAGTGTGTGTACATAACTCTTGACTTGATGTATTTTCCGTGATTCTCCATAATTATTTAAAAAAAAAATAAATCGTAATCATGCCTAATTTTCTGATACGAATGTACAAAATACCTCTAGTAGCAAAGTGTCTGTAAAATATCTATTAAGCTACCACTAGGAAACACAAAATTCAGTTATCCTATTTTGGTGATTTGCAATTTTTTATTTTTTTTTCTACGGGTATGACAATCCCGCGTACTCCAGCCTCTATTATTGGAATATGAGTTAACGTGAGATCACATACTACTGGCAATAGTAGTGAGATACCCCATTTCAAGGCTTATATCTTAGGTTTTCTGATGGATTAACTTTATTCAGTTAACGGTAGCAGCCTCAATATTTTACCACTCTATCATGGAATATGCAGCACTTCAGTTTGTACTGAGTAAGCTAAAAAATCAAAGCAACCCATCATTTCGTTAGTTAACTCATTAACTAGCATAAAGGCTAGGAGAACCAAAATATATGGAGTTTTTAAATATTTACGCAATGGAAACGCTTTTGTTGATGATAAATAGAACTTATTTACAGTTCCAACTTGAAGCCACATAAAATTAGTTCACTGAAGAGTATTTAACGTTACATGAAGCAGCAGACATAGGATGTGAAATGGGTGATCGAATTACTCACACTGCTACATAATCGAGCACAGACAAAAAAAGAAAATGTAACTGGGGATATGTTTCCAGTCAGTTTAGTAAAGAAAAGCACTTAGGAAGATAAAATACAACGCAGTTTTAATTCACACTTAATACCTATACTCCTAGCTACCATCCTTTTGGTCGAATTCACCAAGAACTTGGTTTATACTTTATACAAGCTGGATCGAAATTTGCTCTTGCGCGTTGAACTGTAGACAGTATTAAATGTCATCATTTTTTAGCTGCTTTACAGTCGACAATTGATTCTATTTTAGATTTTATTCAAAACCCTCCACCTTCAAAATCCTCCAAGGTATCTCTAAAACAAAAATTGATGGCAAGTCACTTCCTCACTGAGGAACGACGTCTTGAGGAATTACTCTCCAACACAGAGTTTGGTGATAAAGAGCCATATGAATGTTATAGATATATTTGAATCAACTTGCATATTCTTCAGGTACCCTCGGTGAAGGTTTAATTAATAAGTTATGGCTTTGAAGATTACCACGTGTGGTAAATATTGCATTGCTTTCACAATCTAATAAAAACACTTCAGAAATATTAGAATTAGCTGATAGAATTTACGAAGCTTCAAGCCTAGGTTCATATGTGAATTCTATCAACACTTCTTCAAAATCATGCCATTACTGAAAACGAGCGAAATTTTGGAATGGAACGAGACATTTTTAAATTGAAATAGATGATTAAAATAGAAAATCTTAAAACAAACATAATGTCACATCGTGGGCAGAATTTCAATCATGCGTGAAGTCGAGGTGCAGATTGAAGAAATCATACAATATAGCTAAATACCCATCATACTGGTATCATTTTAAATACGGTTTTAAGTTCGGAAATGCGATTTGTTGAACAACAAGAAAATCAGTCAAAAAACTAGCAGGTGCCGATATCTCTATAATTCCGCAAACCAAGTTTAGACACGGATCTGCAAGTGCAGAGTTTCATTTATCTGCTGCCAACGGTACAACAATAGACACATTCGGTACAAAAGTATTAGAAATTGTTTTAGGATTGAGACGTAGTTTTGTACATCCGTTTGTTCTAGCATCTCATTCTTATTTAATTCGGTTTGCTGGTTGATTTAAAAGGAAAACATCTTATTGAGAGCAAAACCAAACTGAATGTCGACACATTATCGATCGAGGGTGATGCTCTCTTACCAAAACATGTTTTCAAAATTCAAAAACTGCTTGACCTACGGCACCAACGCCATCCTTAAAAATTTTATTTTATTAGTATTTTTATTAGAAATATTGTAAGGGAAATGTTTACTGTGTATTTTTTAAATAAACCAAAAGGAAAGTCAATTACCTTTCCATTTTGTATTGTGGAAAAAAGAGACAAACGCTTGATCTATCAGTGCCATATTTAAAAAAATTATTCGTCAAAATCACGAATTTTCTACCAATAATTCAATTTTTTTACCATAAGTTTTTTTAGATTTGCTTCAAATTTTTTACAGCGACAGAGAGACTGATAAAAAACATTACGTAGTAGAAATTTTTTTTACGCAAGTGGTTATCCCTTTATAGCTAGGGGTGTTTTTGAAAACCAAGAGTTCCATATGTGTTGAATTTAATGTATCTCATGAACCATTTAGCCTATTAAAACATTTTGTTTTGTTTTAATGGTGGAAATTATGTAGTGCTTTTTATAGTAAAACTATTTACAGTTACAATTTTCGATAATTTAGCCGTGTTCAATTCGCACTGAAGCATCTGAAACAACTGAAAAATTGTATGCAATTGTTGTTTTTTTCAGTTATTTCAGTCAGGCGCACCATTTTTATAATAAAAAAAATTTAAATATAAAAACAAGGAAGGTTGGAGGGTTGATATCCCAGTTTATATTTATTTTTTTTCCTGTGATTTTATAATTTTATTATTTTTCTACATAAAACCAAAGATTTGGTGTTTGGCGATTTACTTCGGTCTGAAAGACCTAAGTATTACATTCATGAGCTCAAAGTGAAATTCTTACCCCCACTTTTATTGACATTTCTCGACGTTTTAGGACCTTCTGATTCTAAAAAAGCAAAAAAAAAAAAATGTATGTCTGTCTGCCGGCCGGCCGTCATTACCTACGCTGCAGGGAAAACCGCTGGAAGGATTTCAAAAATTTTTTTTTCTAAAAATAGGTATTCACAAGGGACAAGTCCGAAAGGACGCTGTGTTCGATAACTGTACCGGAAGTGTGTCAAAAAAATCATTATGTGTGTCAAAAATAGCAAATTTTCATATTTTTGGTTTAAAAAACGTTCATTTTAAGTGATTACGAGTAGGAACATTAAATTTGGAGAAATCTTGATGGTCGGGATTGGTATGTGAGATCAAAAACTAGATTATTGCATTATAAGTTTGTCAAAAAAATGTTGTCAAGTGTGTCAAAAGAAAGAATTTTATTTATTTTTTTACCTAATTTTATGGAAAAAAAAAATAAAATTAATTGTTTGTTTGAAATGAAGTTTTATTATTATTATTGAGAATTATGGCATTATGAGGTTGTCAAAAAAATGTTGTCAAGTGTGTCAAAAGATTTTTATTTAGTTTTTAACCCTTTTTTTTGGAAAAAAATAAAATTGTTTTTTTGAAATTTTATTATTATTATTGAGAATTATGGATTATAAGTTTGTCAAAAAAATGTTGTCAAGTGTGTCAAAAGAAAGATTTTTATTTATTTTTTTACCTAATTTTTTGGAAAAAAAAATAAAATTAATTGTTTGTTTAAAATGAAGTTTTATTATTATTATTAAGAATTATGGCATTATGAGGTTGTCAAAAAAATGTTGTCAAGTGTGTCAAAAGATTTTTATTTAGTTTTTTACCCTTTTTTTGGAAAAAAATAAAATTGTTTCTTTGAAATGAAATTTTATTATTATTATTGAGATTATAAGTTTGTCAAAAAATGTTGTCAAGTGTGTCAAAAGAAAGGTTTTTATTTATTTTTTACCCATTTTTTTTAGAAAAAAATAAAAATAATAGTTTGTATGACATGATATTTTATTATTATTATAGAGAATTATGGCATTATGAGTTTGTCAAAAAATAATGTCAAGTGTGTCAAAAAATGATTTCATTTATTTTTTAGCCAATTTTTTGGAAAAAAAATGTAGCTGTTTTTATGACGTAAATGTAATCTAAAATGAAATTAGACATGGAAGTTTTTGAATTTGTTATAGTTTTTGAAATATTTTTGGAATTTTGAAAAAGTTTGTATTTTTGATTTTGTAATAATTTTTGCAATATTTTTAGAATATCGGCAAAAGTTTTAATTTTTGATTTTGTAAGAATTTTTGAAATATTTTTAGAATTTTGAAAAATTTTAAATTTTTGATATTATTATAATTTTTGGAATTTTGAAAAAATTTTCAATTTTTGATTTTGTAATAATTTTTGCAATATTTTTAGAATTTTGGAAAAAGTTTGAATTTTTAAGAATTTTTGAAATGTTGGAATTTAGAAAAAATTTAAATATTTGATTTTATTCTAATTTTTGGAATATTTTTGGAATTTTGAAAAAGTTTGACTTTATTTAATTTTTACAATATTTTTGGAATTTTGATTATAATTTTCTGGCAACGTATTGATGTTTCGTGTTAGTTGTGTAGTAAATTTTTAAACTGAGTTAAAAAAATGCTTGTACTTTAACAAAGAGTTATGTTTGATATACATCGCTGCCCAAAACTAAAAACCATGTCCTCATAAAAGTTTTTTACCGAAAACTATATCAAAATCTTTAACTCCGACCGAAGTCTTGATATCTCAGAGCTGTGAGATTTCAGCCCCTCCACATTTTTTTTTTAAATTATTGAAATTTTTAAGAAAAAATCGAATTTTACAGATAATGATTTATTATTTTTTACAAAATTTTCAGATAATGATTTATTAAAAAATTTCTATAATTTCCAAAAAAACATCGCCAAAATCCATTGTTCTGGTTTTTTGTAAAAAATAAATGAAGCTTTAAAATTCTGGGAGAAAATATTGGGCTATTATTTTGAAAACATACATTTTTTTGTTGATTTTTAAATTTTTGATTTTTACAAAATCTGAAATTTTGATATATTGTTGGTATTGACGAAAGAAAAAGGCAATTTCTGCTTTTATTTTTTGAGTACTCTGAATCGGAGTTATGTGTGGTTGAATTGTTGAGGCTTTTTCAAGTAGTTTTGGTAATGGAGTCAATATTTTGTTAATAGATCCCATAAATTTCATGCGATTTAAGTATATTTTTGCAAATAAAGAGAAAAATTGTTGAATAATCGAATTGTTGAATATGTAAGCTAGAAATTAATAATTTTTCTCTTTCCCGCTAGGCGGCGCGTTAAACCTTGGTTTACTTCAAAACTCATATCCAAAAAAAAATCATTTTTTTTTGTTTTTCACAAATTTTAAAGTAAACATATGCAGCCATGAAATTAAAAAATAAAAAGTGAGAGATTCCATATGGATTTTTTTATACGATTTTTTAAACTTTAGTATATGAAAAATTTACATGTGCTTTTACATCAAATTAATTATGCTTTACTAAATGTGAATCTAATATATTGAAAATTTTATATTTTAACATCTGCGCTAAATTTAAAACATATTCTGTGCATTACTCATTGAAAAACAGGTTTTTATTGAGAATAAGGATTGGAGATTCCAACGATCGAAGACTGTGATTTACTTTCAACATTTTAACACTAATATAAGCATGAATCGATTATTAATAAATTTTTTTTCCATAAAAATCATAGTTTAATGAAACAGTAATAATATTACAAACAAATACATTAAAAAAATAATTTATTTTTTTTTTGCCTCCAATTTGAAATATTTTTGATTATCAGAAAAGGGAAACATTTTTGCAATTATTTTATCGCGTGTAGTGTTATCCTGTAAAAATACTGAGATCCTTGAGGTTCACTAATTGTTTTAGCGTCCAAAAACCGTGAAAGAAATTGCTCCTGTAGTTCGATATCTCCTGAAGACACATATGAAAATTTCAAACGTGATTGATTTATTTCGACCAAATTTCTGTCATTTCTAATGATTCCCCTGCTGTTGATATTTTCTCTCCTTTAAACGATTCTCTCTGGGCATCTCTTTTAAGTGTGCTTCCAATCTCATCCGATGAACCCTTTCCATGTGCAGTTGTTAACCAAACCGTTGCTAACCGTTGGTTGAAGCTTCCAATTTTGCTTGCCTTTCTATATGACTGTCCATGTTGAAATCTTCGCGTTGCGTTGCGTTCATTTCGCGTTGCTATACGCAGAGCCGATACCTCTTTTGCTGCAATATCGATCGGTATCTTACTCGCAATAACATTTACAGCCTCGTCAGACACCATGCGAAAATCACAGCAAATGCGCAATTATGGCGTTTTTACCGCTGAGACCCATATGGGCCGCGTACATCACTATTGATGTGCTAACGCTATCGAGGAGCTTTTTGATCGGTTGTCTAGGGCCGCCAATATTTGGCATAAGCCTTGCAAGAGCTGCCCCCACTCGTTTGGCCTTGTCCCCAGCGTACATCAAGTTGTCTTTAAAGTTGAGCCTGTGGTCTAGAACAACTCCATGTTACTTCAGGTGCTGACTAAATTTTATGATCGGTCCACCAACCTGGATATCGATACTTTCCACTACTTTTCTGCTACTCATCAGCACGACTTCCGTTTTGTGATCGGCCAACTCTAGTCCTGTGTTGTTCAGCCATGCTCTAACGTTGGTTGTAGTCTGGTTACAGTTGCTCGTAATTTCCGTGAGGTTCTTGGCTACAACAACTATGCCAATGTCACCTGCATAGCCAATAATCGTCGTTTGTTCCAGCACACGTACTCTGAGAACACCCTCGTACCTGATGTTCCATAGCAGTGGTCCAAGGACCGAGCCTTAGTGTACTCCTCCTGTTATTTGTACTTCTTAGGATCTGCTTCGGTATCATAGACCAGGGGTCCTATTCCCGAACACATAAATGTCATCACAATATTGTAAATTCACACAATATTTTCATTTCGTATTATATAACAACAATTTGGTGAAAATTCAACACAATATTGTGAATCTGACAAGAACAATATAGTTACTGTCAAAATCACAATTTTGCTTTATGTTTTGTGTGTTGACTGTTTTATACAAATTTCATCGATTGTTGTCGATTGACAAATATGTGTTCGGGAATAGGGCCCCAGAGTTCTTCCCGTGAAGTAACTCGCTATTATACGTAACAGGTAGTCAGGTACGTGCAGTTCGTCTAGGGCTCTCATGATTTGGTTCCAGTTGGTAGAGTTAAAGGCATTTTTAACATCCAGAGCGACAACAGCACAATATTGTTTATCACCCTCTAGCCATCCTTTACCACTCAAAGCTCTATGCGCTATCTCACATACTGCAGATATTGCATCAACGGTAGAGCTCTTCTTTCTGAAACCAAACTGCCGTTCAGAAAGGCCCCACTCGTCGTCAGTATGTTGCTCAAATCGAGTACCAATAATCCTCTCAAAGATCTTTCCAGTTGTGTTCAGCATGCACAGTGGGCGGTAAGATGAAGGTTCTTCTGGTGGCTTGTTACCTTTCGGTATAAGCATAAGGCGTTGTCGCTTCCTTTCCTCAGGAAATATCCCTTGTTTTAGGCACGCAGTGTAGATATTTTCAAATACCGCCGACTTCTTCTTTATCGCTGTTTTTAAGACAATATTTGGGATGCCGTCTAGACCGGGCGAGCTACTAACCGATAATCTGAGCAACGCAACGCGACCTCTTCGGTGGTGACAGCCGAAATTGAATTATCGTCAATTTACAGCTCGGGAGAAGTGACCGTAGGGAGAAGTGACCGTGGTGTGGGAAAAGGCCGGACACAATTTCAGCCATTATATCTGGGCACACCGGTGCAGCTGATTGAACACCCTTAAGTTTAGTAAGCACAATTTTGTACGCACTTCCCCATGGGTTATTCTGAACTTCATTTATAAGACAAAGGAATGATCTGCTCTTACTATTAGCAAGTGCTTTCCGCAATTCTTTCCGCTTTTCGCGAAAATCCTTTTGAAACTGCTCGTAGTGCTCATGGTTTCTCCTTCGGCTATATTTCCTCCAGAGTTTGAGGCACTGTTTTGTCAAGCATGTAATGTTTTCAGTCCACCAGAATACTGGGGACCGTCCATTACCGTTGCTTTTACGCGGCATAGATGCATCACAGCTGCTTTTAAGATATCTCGCAATAAATTCTATTCCTATCTTAGCACTACTCTTTGGTATTGGCATGCATTCAACCATGTAGTCCAGCATCTCTGTGTTCAACTCTTTGATTTTCCATCCATTTTGCTGCGCCTTCCGCTTGACTTGGCGCCTTTCAAACCATTGTGGTGGTTTCAAATATAATACCACGATGATCATATGCAAGTCAGACACACTAGATTGTGCTCCTCTCGAAAGTATCCCACTTGCAAAAGTGATATCGATAATCTTTATTATATGTCTCTGTGGTACCATGGTTGAGCAGTACTAGATCAAGTCTGGCAAATGCCTCAAGTAATGCCCTAGCTCTACGGTTAGTAGCAATTACGATGGGTGACTTACCTCTGACGTCTGTTATTAGTCGGTCAAGTGTCTCTTCGGATTCGCCCAGTGTGGTGCTAGGAGGAATATAGCAGCTGTAGAAGTGGACACCTTTGATTTTGGCATATACAAAACTCTCATCCTGACAACTAGATCTGCGTTCAAAAGGAAGAGCATTGTAGGTCCAGATAGCAGCTTTGCTCGCCCTATCTTCAACCTAGTTCCCATCGCCAACAGAGATTCTATATTGTTCGCAGATCAATGCCACGTTCACTTTCTGGTCTCTAACTGTCTGTGTCAGTAGGTCCTGTGCCGCCTCGCAGTGGTTAAGATTTATCTGGATACACTTAACCATGACGGGCAGAAGTCGGCTTTAGCGCTCTTTTATAGGCTGGACATCTACTGCCTCCTGTAGAATGCCCATTAGTCCCTGTGGGTCCCGGCAGGCAAAGAGCACATTTTGGGGGCTCTTTGCATCCTTTCGATTTATGTCCTCTTCCTCCTCATCTAAAGCATATCGCCGTTCGATCCACATCACTTTTACAGTGCCTTGCTACATGACCATAATCAAGGCATCTGAAACAGCGTGTTGGAGTGATTCACTCGCGCAGTCTGCATTTTATCCATCCATTCTGATGTATCCAGACGCAACGAGCGCATGCGTTGATCTTTCAGGGAGACTGATTATTGCCGTCTGAGTCCCGTCTAGCAATGTCCTCAAAGATGTGATTGCATTTGTTTGGATAGACCCAATTGTAGAAAATTGTGTCTGGATAGCAATGCAAGTATCTTCTCTCGTTCTTATCTCGTCTAAGTCACGACATTCATTAAGAGTTTCTTGGCACACACACCGACCTAACACTCGCCGTGTCTCTGAGTGCTAGTTCTGCGTGCTCTTTAAGTTCAAGAAGCAGCTCACCTTTAGCTGTCTTCCTAATCTTGGTGACACAATTTCCGAGCTCTTTTAGTTTCGGGTTCGCTTTCATCTCTTTAAGCATTTGCGCATAAGTTTTTTCACCGGATCTAGATTATTATTAAAGCATCCGACCGTGGTGCTCTTTTCGTAGGTTTGCGTGGTTCGTTTCGCGTAGGCTCAACAGGACGCGCTTTTTTCTCCTCTTTACATCTTCTCACGGGTTGTCACTCCCGGATGCTACCACAGGGAGCACGTTTTGGTACGGGGCTCGACCTGCTGTTCTGTTGACTTGATCACGTTCTACTCGGATCTTGATCTTGGTTCTTTCAAGACCTTCCTAGCCGTTTTAGTTTTTTTCGACGAAGGCAGTTGTATTTTCATGTCCTCACCATTCCAACTTCGTCGTCTTTATGATTTTTCATCGACGCTTGCTTTCAAGGTCGGTGAAGTTTGGCACACTTTTTTCACCTGTGGCCTGACGCTTTGGACAACATGTGAGGTCGTTCATAGCAGATTTGTGCAAATCTTTGATTTCGTTAACAAGGTTAATAAACGTTTGATTTATGGACCGTGTGCTCGACATCATTTTTTACAGCTGTTCAATTTTACAGCTAACCACCAATAAGGTATCTATGCCGTTTCTACAGACACTTTGTGTACCTCATACTGGTATCACCTGGTTGGTCGCTGGTTGTTTTATAACTGCCTTCGTCGTGATATTCAATGGTGATCCACTGACGTTCTTCATTTTCGCAGTTGTGCTCTTTGTCGGGGACTGCTTATTTTCGTATTCGTAGCTAACCTACATACAACATATCAGTATGTAGGCCGTTCACTATCCGCCACCTGCGACTCACACAGTAGCCTGTAGCTCAGCCCTGTACGGCAGTCTGTATGTGTGTGTGCATGTGTGTATGTATCGCTGTGTGTGGATTATTTTTTTCCCAACGCATTCTCAAGAACGGATGACTCGACTTTAACGAAAATGGTCTCAGTATTTACCGTTTAATCACATACAAAAGCTGATACATTTTCATTCTTATAGACCAATAGTATCAGCTAACCAATAGTATCAAAACTAGTGATTGCAAATTACCCGATTTCAAATTACCCGGTTACTCGATTAGTATTTTCCAAATTACCCGGATTACCCGGATAACCCGGGTAGTTATAAAAAAATTAAAAGATGAAAAACAATAAAAAAAACCTCATAGTAGTAAACTAAAAATTGATCATATTTTAATTGTAAAATAATATTTCAAAAATATTAAAGCATTTAGGGTAGCTGTACTCATCCGATTTCGTATTTTTTTTTTAATTCCTGCAATAGAAAAAAACCGCTCCGATAAAGTGGATGTTGGCTTCACGATCAATAACGATTGATTTAAATTTTCTATCTAATTTTCGGTTTCCTTTATTTACATACAACATTTTCAACTCTTTATCAACTGTAGTACCACTGTTATCTATAGCAGATCTTGTGTAGACAGCAATACATTTTTGTAGTTGTAAAATTTTTAATATTATAATTAGCCGCATCATTATCCGATTTGATTTTTCATTGCTGACGTATTTCACCATTTAGCAGAAATTATTCGTGCGCATCCAACTACGTGGCATTGAGATTTATCTGATGACATTTTCTTGAACTGGTCCCAAACTTTCGATGACACTTATTTTAATTATTAGCTTAAATCTTAAATAAAAACTTATCATAATATATTTACCGTTTCTATTTTAAACTAAATATAAACAAATAACCAATGAAGATCCTTACTTTTTTATGACTTAATTTTAATTTTAATAAGAACTAAAATTCCATAAATTTTGTTATGAGTTCTTCGTCGTTTTTCTGTTGTTTTCGTAATTCTAACAATAATAATTAAATAGAGGGCAGTTTAATGTTTACGGATGTGGTTGGTTCAACGTTTATGGACATATTGCAATTTGTATAGTTAGAATAGAATCATTTGTCAACAACTAGCATAAAGAATAATTCAAATTTGCAAAAAGAGAATAAGCTGAATTTTATTTTGTAAACTTTATTGAGAAAAAACTGGACCTTTTGTTGTTCGGGTATTCGACCAAAATATCCGGATATTAAATACCCGAAAAATCTTCCTAAATACCCGGGTATCCGGGTACCCGGATACCAAGATTGCAAACACTAATCAAAACCCACTATTGTAATTAATAACGTTCACCTTCCTATTGTACTTAAAGCATAAAAAAATCACAAATACCTCAAATTACAAATCAATTCCCATAAGCAATTTTCTTTGGAATTTTAATAGGTGATGAACTTGATTACATCTAAAAAATAAACTCATCATCAAACAAACTGACAATCATCACATATCTATCTTGAATTACTAACAACCACAATTATTGTCTTTTATGTACGGTTATTCTTATACAGATTTACGATTTTATTTTCTATTAATATAAAATCATTTTCAATCATTACCAATCCCTTATGTCACTTTTGAACATAACACAAAACGATATAATGTTGACGATGATGAAGAATACGAAGGAGAAAAGTGGAAAATAGACAAATATTTTCAAACCTTGTCCCCTTCAATTAAATGATTAAAATACATTGATCAATAAAAAAACTGATCTTAAACTTGATGAATCAAATTTTTTTTATTATTCTTTAAAGTTTAAGCGATGTCGTTTACTTTTTCTTTGGTTTCCATAGTTAATATTAATGGAAAGTCGTTTACGTATTTTTTTTTTAATTTTAGATAAGAGAAAGAAAAATTATGTATAAAAAAATTACAAAACTGGACATAATGATAAGAAGAGTAATATGAAGAATATAATCGATGATCAAGTATGACCGCTGTTATTATGTATATAATTTTTTTATTTTAAATTGGTCGAGCGTTAGAAAATAGTTGTTTCGAAGGTGGATTTTAATCTTTATTAATTCATAATGTCAACAATTACTTTTTGTGATAAATTGCATATAATCTAGACTCTAGAGAACGGTCAAAACTTACTTTACTCATATTAAACCTGATAAATTGAACTCAAAACAACATTGAACTTTTTTGTTTACGGCCGATTGTATGAATGCGGATAGAAGATAAATCCTCGGATTAATCGTCGTTTGTATATATACAAACGACGATTAATCCGAGGATTTATCTTCTATCCGCATTTATACAATCGGCCCTTAGTGTATATAAATTCTTTTTCGACTATTTTTAAAAAATCCGAAAATTCGGTATGGTATTGAAAATTTGGCATTTTGTTGGTATTGATAAAAGGAAAAAACCTAATTCTGGATTTTTTTTGCTCTGAAATGAAGTTATGCGGTTATGAATTTTTGATAATTTTTTGAAAATTTAAGGAATCGTATATAGATAGGTTTTGTTTGACGATTCCCAAAACATAAAGTAATATAAAAAAAATCGAAGAAAAAATCTAAGCATACAGCATTATCTGTAAAACTTTTTAAAAAAGTTGGGACACATAAGGTATATGGGGTAAAAAATTCCCGCGGTCTCATCCCTGGAAAAGTTGTGAATTAAAGTTTAGCTTTTTTGATGCATCTTTTCTCAATTTTTCACCTAAGTAGCCTTGTTTTATATGCGTCAAAAATTTATTCTAAAACTAAAGCGTTGAATGAATTTCTTTAAAAATGAAAACACCAAACAGTGATGGCGCTAGACGCTTGTTGAGCCACTACAATATGGGGCCATTCAAGCGACTGCTAGCACACATTGTCAATAGTTTTTTTTGGAGAATCAAGCTACTTAACCACATGCAAGCAGCTACATTTGGTTTGGAAATGGAACTTCACCACACATGATTATTAAAATGGTCAAATGGAAAAACTTTACAAAAATTTCCAAAGCAAAGATATTTAAGTCGTACAAATTTTCCAATCGAGTGAATTGCTGAATCATTCACTTACACTGAATTGTATTCCGGAATTTGCATGTTCCAATGGTAATATTCAGTTCACACTGAAAGTAAATTGAGCTACTATACAGAATTAAATAACGTGAAGGAAAAAATAGGTTCATTAGTTCAACATATGCATATTTTGTTATTTACGGTTTGTGGTCAAAAGTTAAAAATAATAAAAAATTAATTTTGTACATATTTGATTGTGTATAAATTTTCGATGCTGGTTATGTATTTTTTAAATGTCAAAAAAAATTCTTTTTCCGTTGTTTTGGCTCTATTTTTGATAATTTACTGAAACTTAGACCAATTGGCTACAATTTCAATTCCTACAGCAATTCACTCAATTGGAAAGTGGCTGTTGTTGGAGTTATTTTCTAGTATCCCAGAGGTTTTGATACTATTTTGCGGTGTTCTAAACTTTTCCGATATAGTTTTTTTGGATTCTATGGCTGTATTCTAAACGACGACTAATGGTCCAAATACATGTGCAGAATTCTGCATGCAGCGAAATTAGAACGTGTGTTGTTATGTGAGAGCAATTACATGTAAATTCTGCATGCAGAAAAATTCTGCAAGATATCTCTAATTCTAATTTCGCTGCACAGAGGCAGTGCTACCACAATCAAAAAAACAAAAACTACTTGAAAACTCAGATAAAAATGGATGATTTTGACATTTTGTTTGAAAATGAATTATTTTTTTTATAACTCATAAAAATGAATCATATTTTTTTGAAAATGAAATTATTTTTGTTATGATTATTTGTTTATAAAGATATTCAAATATTCTAAATAATCCAAATTATAAAATAATTAAAACTAATATTGTTAATAAATAAATTTTTGGGAAAGGATTATCGGTAACAGTGGTATGTCTATGTTATTTGAACTTAAATTTTAATTTAGACATAAACGTTTTTACAGGCAACGATTCAATTATTTTCTTCTATCTTTTAACTAAAAAGACAGTTTTCTTTAAATTGCGACAACTTTCACTTATAACTATTTCATAATACGTAAGAACACGAACTGTTATTGTTACGAAAATTCTGCACGTCAAATATATAAAAATTCTGCACATCTATTTTAGATGCAGATATGCATGCAGCACTGCGTGCAGACTTTCTGCACATGTATTTGGACCATAAATTGTACTAAACTGCTAAATCTAAATTTAATTTTACAAAATTACCGAATTTTAATTTAAAGTAATATAATCAAGTTGTCAGATATTGTTTAATGTATAAATTTCTTCCAAATTATTTAGAAAAGAAATGTCGATTTAGTCAAATAAAATAGTTGACTAAATTGATTTAGCAGTTTAGTACAATTTAGTCGTCGTTTAAAATGCAGTCTAAATATTTTTTAATCATTTGTGGAATAAAAATGTTTTAGTGCGGTGCTGTCGGTGTTGGTTCGGTGCGGTGCTGTAAAATGTGTGTTTTATTCTTTCTTCTTCTTCACTTCCTTCTAACTTTGTTATTCTTTCTTTCTTTTTATTCTTCTCAATAGCAAATTTCATCTGCGAAAATTTATGCACGTGAAAAACTGAATGTTACACATCAAAATATTTATAAAATAATTTAAATCTAAAATAAAACATGCCATCTTCATGGTAAGATTTTTATTAAAATATATTACTAAGACGGTGTTCTAAATTATACTAAACTTGCTTCATCAATTTAGTCAACTTGTTTTTAGCAGCAAATTGGAATCTAACATTAGTAATAATTTTAAGTACAATGCGTACACAATAAAGATGGCGTTCTCTGGTTAAGCTTAACATTTCTTAAATTTGTAGTAAGAGGATTGGTGGTCCGGGAAAAATCTCCAGTTGGTCGTTGCACATGTAATGCTCCCTGTTGCTAGCTATATTGAGCGAAGGCTTTGCCGAAGGTTTTCCGACCATTCTCTTTATATCTAATGCGTGCATGATTTATCACCTAGGTTCTCCTGAAGGGAGAACTGCCATCTCAACACCCTCCCTATCTTAACTATTTAACAATTCATTTGACTTTAGGGTTATCTAAACAAAGGAAACAAATTTGCCGCACTCATCTAGCCTTTCCCTTTTTGTTCTTCACTTTTAGTTGGCACCTTTTTGTTGAGCAGATCGTTCCAGTTTCGAATTTCACACCGTTGAAAAAGAATTTTCTTTTATTGATTTATCCCTTTTCTTTTATCCCTTTCAAATTGAAACACTATATCGGCTTCTGTTATTAACAGCATTTATTAGTTTCACATAATGTACAATACTAACCATCTTCATAACAATGATACGGTTATTTTAAGTAATTTTCATCTAATCTGATGAACCAATTTCCCCACACAGTTTCCCCAACGTTTTTTTGGAGCTTTTCTCACTCTCGCCAAAGTTTATATGATTTCCCGATCCAATACTCAAAACACAACTTGTTCACCCAATTCCACGATTCTAACTCCTCACCACCAAAAAAACTTGATCGTTTTTTTAATCCAAAAAATTGATTCTTCTTCTTTACCTGTTTTCAATTCTTTTTGTTCACACATGAATATGCAAAAATAAATTATAGAAAACAAAAAGAATATAACACTGTCTTGCTGGAAGTGTCAATTGTACTTCAAATTAATAGAAAAGAAATAAGCGTAGGGCACACAAAAGGGTTGAAAAGTGTTTAAAGATTTTTAGAAACATTTTCGAACAATGATATGGTATATTACTATATGTAAATAAGACGGAAATTTGAAGTACGGTTAACATAGAGCAATATCTTGCCCCTTACAGGACAGGACGAAAGGAAGAGGTCTGACAGTTTACATTCATCCTGAGAATTATAACAAAAGAGACAAAATTAAAGTGTGGAGGCTCAAACTCAACCCCGAGGTAAATACTCTCAGGCTCCACCAACTCAACTAATAACCGGGTTAAACAAAAAATTACTAAAGCCAAAGACCTAATCAAGGTGGGAAAGCGAGTATGAAACGAACGAACCTAAGTTGTCCGTTACTCATGAACTTATACGCATTTTTCCATTCGCCCACTGAGCAACAAAAAAATATTAAAACAACCTAAATTTTACAAACAAAGGGAGTTTTCGGACGTTGAGTCGATGAAGTCGAATAGAAGACACAGGTGGTCTAGCTATGCCTTAGAAAGCCAAGGTTCAGAATTTGCCTGGTCACCATGCAAAGCTAAAAACACTAGAACGCCCTGTGTTGAGAATAAGAGGTTGGTTTAGGTGTAGAGAGAACGACAGTCGCAGGGGCCCGAACGACATCATTTTCCCAGTCATCGTCCATTGGTCTGCGTTTTTCGTACCCTCCAACAAGAAACGGTCTAACAAATAGAATTTTCGAAGATTATGGCAGTTAGAATACTTGAGCGTAATACTTGGTGGTTCTGACCTCTGATTGAGAACCGGGTCGTGGTCAAATAACTACGAAGGTATGACCTAGATGGTGAACCATCAGAGGTCAACAAGGTCCAGACCATGTCACTTCACTACTCAGGACCCTCTCGCAGTAGTCAAGAATTTCCACCCAACTAAGGTACACTGAAAAACCTTTCCTTCCTTTGCGGTTATTAATTAAACACAAAATCTCAAACATACATGTAGTCGGTGTGTGAAGGAGTTACACAATCTGTCTTACAACCCCAGAATAACAACTCAACACCACACATAAAATAAATATGTATATAAAACTGAAAAAATTGTCTGCGCGTCTGGACTTACCAGGATCTTGCCTTTCGCCCACAGAACAAAAACTGAACAAAAGCAAATACATCAAAACTGAAATTTTGTCAACGCGTCTTGACTTAAAAGACATCTTGCTCCCTCCCGCACACAGAACAATACACAAAAACAAAATTTTCAAAAAATTCAAAACGCTGCGGAGGATCAGGGAAAAACTAGGACTCGAAACCATAGTGACTAAGAATGTGTCAAAAGCAAAGAATTGGAGAAAAAGGAAAAATTAACAAAATAATACTTAATCTTTTTCAAAAAAATTTACTTTTAGAGGAAAAAAAGGAAAAGGAAATTTCAAAATAAAAAAACCAATTGTGTTGGAAGTAGAGGCCAGACATAATACAACAGGGATAAACGGCACTAGAAGGAAATGGAAAAAAAACAAAAATCCAAAAACTATTCAAATAAAACACAAACCTAAGTCGATTTGATGGAAAAACAAATTGCTAAAAACCAAAAAGTATCAAAAAAAAAATTGGAAATATATCTGAATTTCGAAATTTTTTTTAAAACAAAATTTTAAAAAATCTAAAACCAAACAAAAATAATTTTTAAACAATAATTTTGAAAACAAATTTCTAAAAATATAATAACAAACTTGAATTGGAGTTTGGTAGTTGGAAGCAGTAGCTTGAGTTTTGCAGTGGTCGAGCTGCATATTATCTCATAAAAAGTTAAATGGACCCAGTCATTTTACAAAATGTCATTTTAGAAAACTACTTTTTCGCTTCGTTTTTTATTATTCGTGAAGCATGCGGCTAACATTTTTGTGCACAATGCACATATGTGCTAAGGCGTTTTACGACATGTGCATGCATGACATGTATTATGCACAATTTTGTGCATGAGGATTGAACTTTTTTCAAGATTGTTTTACGGGTTTTGAAATTCGTAAAGTATTTGTTTCATTCTATACCCGTGATATACTACATATTATGTACACGATTATAAATAAGAAATTTCTTTATAGTTAACGCTTATTTTGTTTCTATTTAATCTTCTTGTCTAATAAACAGAAACTTTATGTCTGAAATATATTATCAAATAAACAGTTTTGGTCTGAATTTAATAAATTAAAATCAACAAATAATTATAATTTAAGCCAGAATGATTAAAATGTCAAAAACATAATTTTCAATCGCGTTTGTTTGTATAATATTTTTACCCATTGTGGTCCTCTTGGTTTTTATTAAGATTAAAAAGATATTTATTTTGATTCAAACTTAATTTTTTCAATGAATGATTATTAAAATCCAGTTTCGCGAGAAACAAACATATGCCAGGCATATGTGTAACAAATGACGAAAACGACAGCTTTGTTCGATTAACTTTGTGCAAATAATAGGTACAGTTTTATTACACAAGAAAAAACTGATTTGCTTTCTTTCGTTGTTGAACATATTGGTGGCGGTCTATTAAAGAGCAGCTATATGTTTTAAACTCCAAACAGTGATAACCAATTTTAATAAAACTTTGTGAATAACAAAGTTTTTCAAAACTGTGACGATAGATAGCGTATGTAGTTTGGTAACTTCATTAGCTCCATTAGTCTGTCCACTCCATTAGATTTATAAAATTATTTTATTATTCGACCATACTTTTGTAAATAACTGTTGTTACTTTATCAACTGCAAAATTTAGCTTATTGAAAATCTTATGGGATACACCTACCCATACCTATTTTGGTGTCAGTTTACACACGAAATATAAAAACTACTATTTGTAAACAAAAGTAGGCAAAATGAATTAAATTGATATTCCGGGAATTTCATATTATAGATATACTTTGACGTTTATAACCTAGTTTTTTTTTAGTTTTTGAGAAGGTATAAAGTTTATTGATCATATAAGAATTGATGTCTTTGAAGTTCTTATATTAAATTTTATTGTATTTGCATATCGTTTACATTAAATTATTAGAAATTTATGCAAATTAAAGTTTTAAGCATTTTCTGAGTTCTTGAGTTTGATCTGTTGTCTTTGAATAAAAGTCTACTGTTATTTGAAGATAATAAACAAAAGCAAGTGTGTTTTGTTCATTTTGTTGGAAGCATCCTTTATAGATTGAAGAATTCAAATCTCCATATCGTGGTACGATGAGTTTCTCACAATGTGATAGAAATTGAACGTCGAAGCCACAACGGTTATATTAAAGCAAGGCTAAAAATCATCAGTTTTGTAGCTAATAGAATACTGTACCAGTCGTTCGTATCTATTTTTGAATTCATCTAAACCAAAAAGACAACAGCAACGAGGAACTAAATAATGCCGCCGAGTGGGGTGGATGATCATCTCTAAAATTGTAATTCCCCTAAAACACAGCAGTGTTTTTCTTTAGTTCGAAGACCGATTGTCTAAAAGGTATTTCAATTAGTAAGAAGACGAACAAATAAATGAACACCAAAGCGTAAATGAATATGTACTTCAAATTACTTTTTTTGAAACGAGCATATAATGACAATGCCAAAAACGCGTCATACCTATAAGTACAAAAACGTTTTTTGATTTTTTGGTAGAGATAAAACCCTGAATTATTTTTGTGGTTTTTTATAACCCAAATCGGAGGTCACTACTAAAAATATTTGAATATATGTATTTTTCTGACTAGAACTTAAATCTTCTTTTGTGTTAAAAACGTTGAAACAAATAGGAAACTACATGTAAGTATATTTCAACTTTTAATTACATGTTACAAAATTGTTACTTGTTTCACGAATGTTTTGAACATTTATCTAAGAATGATGAAGTGAGGAATAACACAAAAAAAATTAATTTAGAACTTCCTCTTCATAAAAACTTATGAAGATAAATGACGATAACCGTCATGTTAATTCTTTTGTACAGTTAATAGGTAAAAGATAAACAGAAGTAGAATACAATTACTGATTAATAAAAAAACTTTTTAAAGGGATTGAAGGTACAATTTATCTTTACCTTTTAGTTGTTAGTTTTGATTTTAAAATGACATGATTTCTGTACTGACTTTTACAGGGAGAACCTAAAAGCAATTGCAGAAATAAAGATATCCTGTTACAACTCGAGTTGGAAAATACTGTGTAGTCTTTCGGTGTGACCTGAAAAATAAACTTGCCAACCGTCCTGTTTTGAACGGGAATGACTAGTTTTGTGGTGGAATGTCCTATGTCCTGACGTTACTATGTACAGGACACAGTTTGTCCCGTTTTCATAAAAGAATTTTTGTGAAAAAATTTATTTGTCTCTAAAAATCTAACTGATTGAGTTTTAAGTTAGATTATTGTCTATTTCAATTTAACACTTAAAACTATACTAGTCTATAACTAACTACTAGTCTAAAACTATACTAGTCTTAAAACTATACTAGTCTATTACGGTATTACCGTTCTACTGGCAATACCGTAATTCTTATTTCACTATCCCCACAAGAAAGTGGATATAGTAGGTTTTTCGCAAAAAATTATGTAAATTTAAATCACATTTGAAAAAAAAATCTACATGTGTTGTTAGCGTGTGAATTGTTCGAATGGCAAAATTACAACCAAATTATTAGACTTGGATCGAAAATTAGTTATCAGAAACGCAAACGTTGGAAAAGCATCATGAGATTCGTGGCAAAAATTATTTAATGATTTAAAAAGCTTAACGTATTCACTGCGATCGAAAGCATAGCTAATGCAATTGTAGAGATGGTTTCTTCTGTTGAGTATATTTTATTTATTTCATTTTGTGTTTTTTTTTTGTTTTGTTGAAAAAATTTGACTTCTTATATGAAGTAAGTCACTATTATTATTCATTCTGTCATTGCTGCGGCTCCTTTTTTGGAATACAATTACGAACATTTTTCTTAAGGTCATCAATTATTTCAAGATCTTCGCCCTAGACTTTTGACTTCAAAAAGACTCATAACAAAAACTTTAGACGTGTTAGATTGCAAGATTGCAGAAATTCTGTGAATACCAAAGCGTCTGGACAAAAGATTAAATGTTTCGTCTGCTGTATGACTTATGGCACCGATCTGCTGAAACCGCATATTCTGAACACACTCAAAAAATTAAAGGAAAACTAAACAACATTTTTATAAACGTACCTACGACACATAAAACTATTTGGTAAAACTAAAATCCTAAAATCCAAGAACAATTTGTAAATTTAACAAATCTGTGGTTTGCCCGAATAATTTTTTTTTAAATTTACAATATTTTTGATGAATTTACAAAAATTTTGTGTTTTATAAGTTGAAAAAAAAATTGATTATTTGTTTTTCAGTGCAGCAACTCGCTTCGTTTTCAGAAAAACACGGTTCGATGCATCAGCTTTTACAATACTTTTCGTGGTCTTTTCTTTACCGTGGTTGGTTTCTTTATTTCCAAATCGGCAATTTTGTTTGTTTACAAATCTATCTTAATCAATGTTTACGTCATCGCTTAACGTATAACGTTGTTGAATAAAAAAAATTACTTGGCTTGTATGGCTTTATTAGCGAATTTACAACGTGATTCAAAGTCTGATGCCTTTATTTCTTGAGTTATCTGAATCTTGTATTCTTTCAAATCAAGATCTTTGTTAAAATTTGGAATAAAGTGTTTGAAGGAATCAGTAACTGCTGTGAACTATGAGGCAGGATGTTCTAGGACTTTCATTGACACTAGCACTTACAGCATAAATATTTTCTTTGGAAACGACCACTAATTCTGTTTTCATTCATAACAAGTCAGTTTCTTAAAACAATTGTTAAAATGTTTCAAATATCTTCAATTGATAGACAATTTTCTCAGTAATATTCTGTACGAATTTTTATTACAACGTGTTCTGCGTTTACAATTATGTTTTACATGAACAATCTTTGCTCTCCTTAAAATTTCCCTCAATGTTAAAAATCTTTCAAAAATCTTTCTTATTTTGTTCCTACTCCTACTCGAATTTTTTTTGTTTCACTCTTCTGCAGCCAAATTCTGTAATTGTGAAGCGGTGAAGTGATAAGTGTTTTAAAGAAAAGAAACGAAGAAATTTTTATCACTTCACCGCTTCACAGTTACAGAATTTGGCTGCTGGATTATAATTTCTTCTTTTAATTTCATATGGAGAAGAGGCAATTTTTTCGTCATTCTTTTTCTTTATTGATAGGCATAACAATCCTTGCATATTTAAACAAAACCTTGAGCAAAATTATTTATTTTTATTTTAAAATTAAAGAAATTAGCAAATTAAAACTGAAATTTAGTGTGTGAGCATTTAAAAGAAATTATTTATTTCGATGCAGGAGTAAGAACGAAAGAGTCCTGCGCTCCTGTATTTCTGAATGTTGCATTTGTTTAAATTAAGCGCACGGAATTAGGAACGGTATAAATAGGTGATACTTGTCAAAATGAGGTAACAAAAAGTAAAAAGATGGTTCTTTTGACTCACATACTTATGATTAAATGATCGAGCCCCTGGACTCTTATACATTTTACACACTTCCGATATACTTATCGACCCCATCGTCATTTAGGCTCCCCACATATTTTTACAAAATTTTTGAGATTATACCTAAAACTTCGGATAAGATTCTGAAACCTTTCTTATGATACTAATACTTAGATTTTTCAGACCAAAATAATCTACAAAGTTTTAATTATTATATTTTACTTAAAAATAAATTTATTACAAAATTTTCTAATTGTGAACAGTTTTTGTTTAATATACTAACTACATACGTACTTATTTTTTAATTAAATTGGTTGTGTAGAGTAAGTTTTACAATATGTATCACATTCACAATAAGACATAATAGTACATTATGATGCAAGGACGTAAAGATAAAGATTTTGGACCTATGTGGAGGCGTTAGCCGAGATTTGCACCCACATTAAGTTCAAAATAGCTTACGTCCGTGCGTCATATACTATTTTATATTCGCCGCAAGGAAAATATTTAAACAAAATGTTCTTTTTAAATCAAAATTATAAATTTGCATAAATTTTGAAATAAAAATATGTTGAAAAAGTAACCTTTGACTAAATATTTGTTTTTTTTTTTAAATAATTGTATAACTATGACAACAAACAATAACAAATATTTTAATTGGATAATGAAATCTAGAATTAAATTCTAAATGCTTTGATAAAAATTTCGATTTTTTATAGAATTTAAACAAATACAAATGTTGTTTACTTTTTTGGACGTAACTATGACAACAAAATATATGGTTAAAAAGTAACACTTTAAGGCCGCAAATCACAGTATTAAAGTAACACTTTAATATATAGGCGAATAATAAAATCTTTCAAGACCTAGACATCACAATAAGATGCGTTCTGAGATATTAATGGACACAACATTTTTTTTTTCTGTTTTTCTTTATGTTTTATTTTAAAGAATGGATAACTAAGCAATAGAACGTATCACATAATAAAATATGTCATATACCAATATTTCATGATGGGGTGGAAAAATAAAAATAAAATCAGGTATAAAGGTATAAAGTATAAAATAAAATAAGAGGTAAAAAGCAAATTTTTGAAAAATTTCCTGGAACAAAACTAAAATTGGTTTACCAGCTAGTGGTAGGTATATTCCTTGATCATGTGACGTATTTTCTTCCTTAATGATTAAAGACAAGATATAGTTATATAAATGTTTGTTCCTCCGAGCAAGCAATATTCTGCCATCATCAAGGAAGGTTGAGGGCTCTTTAGAGTTCATCTACCAATACCACTAAGATATCACCTTGGATTATGACATCTCACTGCTATTGCCAAAGGCATGTGACAACTCACCTTAACTCATATGTCAATAGCAAGGACTAGAGTACACTGGTTCTCACACCTTAAAAAAATTTACAAATTAATAAAAACTTATCTCTCCGCATGCACTGTTGTGTAGTAAAACTCATATATAAATACAAATTTATTTAGTTATTCTTTTGCTAGTAGCAATTTTGAATCAAACTTGTTTCTTCACTGCTATTTTAATTAATATAATTTAAGTTAGTATATTTAAACAAAACTTTGTTCAGCATTTATTATCGTTGTAAATGTAAACCATAAAGTATAACGTATTGCATGTCTACACGTAATTACACATTTTATAGATTTTTTTTAATCAAATGAACGAATCTACATTGTTGATTATTTATAACATTAAAAAGCTACCTTCTTGTTTTTGTTACTAAGTAAATATACTCATGAAGTACTCTCCCACTATCTCCCAAAAACATAACACTTGTTTCCATATGTAAAATACAATATTCGTAAATTTATTATAATCTGGAACTCGAAAAAAAAAAGAAATAATTATCATAAAAGAAATCAGACAAAAATTCTACCCATGAAAAATTCGGTTTAGAAATAGTAAAATTTCATGTTACAGTTTAAAGCAAACGTTTACAATTATTACAAATTACAAACAATAGCAACAAAAATCGATCAGATCAATTCGTTTCGAATCTCATCAATAACATCAAAAACTTAAATTCCAAGCGATTATTAAAGTCACACCTAAATCACTGTAGTTGTGTTAATTGAAATGTTTACGTTTATTTCACATTTAATTCCAATTATTTAACTATTTTTGCTTCATTTTTTTTTATATTGTTTATGGTTCTTCATCGATGTCTTCCGGTAGTATTTTAGAGAAACACATACTGTTACCTGAACAAAAACAAAAAGCATGTCAGTAAGAAACAACTAACCGGAAGGTAGGATGTTCATTAGCTTTCAGTACTTCTTACAATTTTTCTGATTTTTTCCTATGTAACATAAAAAAATTAAATAATTAAAAAAATTAATTTTATTTATTTTTTTTTAAATAAACAAATTGAAAAAAAAAATGTTTGTAATTTTTGTTAAAAAAACGAAAAATTAACTGGCGTGAAATTTCCTTTATAAAAAATAAACGAAAAATACAAGTAAAAAAAGTTTCACTTTAATCTCAGACTTTAAGTTTTAAAAGATTTATTTTATGCTTTCCCGATTATGTAGAATATTCGGTTTTCGAAAAGATGTCATTTTGGTTGTGACTTGTGAGTTTGATTTGAAAATTTAAAAATATATATCTCATCGTTAACAGTAAATTAAATACCAAGCTGGTTTACAAGGTCCGTGATAAAACTTATCGCATGAATAAGGATTTTGGTTGTGTTTTTATGCCTGACAGCCTGTACAAGGCAATAGATTGGCAATATGGCTACAGATTGAATTTTTTATTACTGTCAATAAATTTTACTAAGATAAATTGATATTTGCTCGTCTTCTGGATCGATGCAATTGTAGCAATGATGCCTTAGAAAACTTCAATCATATTAATCGACTTTCAAAAACCCTAGAAACCTTTGTAATTATCAGGATTTTGATCAGAGTTTATATCACACTTAACTGAGATCGATACGGTATATCAGTAATTTCATCTGTATGTACGAAATTTACCAAACTTTAAATGAGTAAATGAATGATGAATGAACCAACGGTTTCATTTTTGTCTTAAAAAGAAAACTGATCTCAGTTCAGTTCCGTACTGTTGAGTTCAGTTCCATTTTCTAGTATAAACACAGCGTCCAAAATAAAACACAAAATTTTCTATTAAATAACCCTTTAACCTTTACTCACAATTAAATTAAATGCAACATATTCACATTCCGCTTAAACTATTTCCACTATCGCAGTCCAATTTAGTTTAACTTTACATCATCGCAGACTAAAATAAATCTATTCATCATTCTACAAAAGACAATCCTTATTTAAAACTCTGCATAATTTCTTGTATATTCTAGCCTAGGAAAATCTATTCGTTACAAAGAAAGCCCCAAAAATCTTCGTAATTATTTTCGATACATTTCATTTCATGTTTTGACCCATTTTCTTAGAAAATAATGTGACGTTGAAATATTGTTTGGACGTTAGAAATATTGTATATCAGAAATTAAGGTTGAACATAATTTTGTTTTGTATTTGATTACGATTATATAGAATCGTAACAAGACAAAAGCTATGCGTGATCCGATTCGAGCTACAAACAAGAATTCTTTCAATAGCTAGCATCTCTATTCCGGAGATACACAAATTCTCATTTTCTTAATCGAAAAACATCCCAAACCTAAACAATGGAAAACAACGAAAACTTCTGATCTGCCCTCAGGCACGATGGTGTTTCGGTGCTGTGATACGGGTTTTGCTTCCCCGAGATAGCCGAGCTATAGGTCGTATCTATTATCCACAATTATCTATTTTTTTTTTAATTTTATCGAATTATGATAAAAAATATTGAATATTTTATTAAAAATTTAACCTTCAAATTCAAAATCGTTGCCTAAAATGCTCTGCTCTGGGTGGATGTAATTATAGGAAGTGGTAGAGTATCACGTGAACATGTGACGTAATATCAAAGTTTTTCAACGATAACCTTGATATCCGGCTTGTTGATAGTATAGTTTCTCTACACAGTTTGAAAGAAAAAAACTATAGAAGTTATTGGCCTACAGCAAAGCAATATCTCATCAATATGCGTACGCGAGATGTTGGAAGGATCTTTTCAGGAAGAAAGAAATACCTTACAAACTAATTTTAACTTACGAAAGTGCCTGTAAACTGACAACAAATTTGACAACGACTCAGACATCCCAGTTTTCTCTTCCAGTGCAAATATATTGGAATTCGGCTTTATATTGTTTTCTCTCTCGATTTCCAAAAGTATACCAGAATATGTTCACATTTTATATTATAAATTTATGTCACTCAATATGAATATCACCTTCTGTCCCGTTTTATTCTTTTCCATTTAATTGCTTACTTATAATAATTTGTATTAAATGAACCGTTACTATGCAATAAAATCAAAATAAAATCGAATCTTTGATTTTAAAGACGTAAACCCGCTACATTATCGTATATCGGAATAAAAAAACTTAAAACTCAATTTTATGTTTTTCTTTGCTTGCTGAATAATCTCACAAATATCTGAAAATTCATTAAAAATTAAGAATTTCAATTGAATCTTTAAAATTAAAATATTACTGTTTTAACGTATATTTATGCGTATATTTATTAACTGTTTATGCATAAATATCTTAAAAATAAATTTACAAAGATATTTTACGTATATAAATGTAAGAAAATTCTTGAGTTAAGATCTGGTTATACACAAAAAATTCATCTCATATCAATTAATCTACTAATTATTTGTTCCATATAAGAACTTTGACTGTCAACAAGTGTCCCTGATCTGTATTAATTTCAATCACTCAGTTTTTACTCTTTTACTATCACGTGTTTAAGCCCATAGAGTATTTTTTTAATTTATCAACCATATTGGACTATAGGTTAATTGAAAAAAGTCGGACAAGTGCATAATAAAATTCGCTCGCCAAGGGTTCCGTGAATGTAAAAGAACACAATATCAAAAATAAATGACATAAAATTGTGTTGTAAAGTCTTTTTATCGCCAGACTATGGACGCATAACAGTATAAATGTTTAATCGTAGACGTCAATAGTAAATGTCAATCACATATTGATAAAAAATGACACAACAAATGTTACTTGAGGTTAAATCTTATCCATAGCTGTTTATGTTAACTAAAGAAAGATTTAACCAGCTTGTGAATGGTTTAAATTGGAAATATTTTTTCTATAAATCAGCGTCGAAAATTAGGGTGGTGGTGGTATACATTACCTAAAATAGAACTTTTTTAACAATAACTAAAACACTGTGCATCGCAAAATTCTAAAACAAATTGAATTGTTTCTTAAATTAGGTGCCCTTTCAAATGACACCTGACTCATTTAAGTAAAAAAAGATTTTTTTCTTCTTCCCCATTCCCATTCCCTAAAAACACAGAAGTTAAATTATTTGAGAAAATTAAATTAAACTTCGCTATAATTGTCATTCAAAGTTTACCAAACTTCCTGTCCATGTGTATTTTTCCAAATTTCTCTGTCAATCAGTGTCGAAATGTAGGGGAGGAACGGTTTGAAAGTTTTACTTTTGTGACAATAACTCGAAAACTGTGCACAGCAAAATTCTAAAAAAAAGTGCATTATTTCTTAAATTAGGTGTTCTTTTAAATGACACCCCACTCGTTTGGATCAAAAACGTTTTTTTCACCCTTCCCCACCTCAATCTCTTAAAAGCACAAACATATATTTATTTGAGACTTCGCTATAATTTTCGTTCAGAGTTTATCAAACTTTCTGTCTCTGTGAAGTTTTTCAAATTTTTCTGTAAATTATGCTCGAAATTCAAGGGGGAGGGGGAGGGATCAACTTTTTGTGTCACTTTTTTGACAATAATTCAAAAACTATGAATTGCAAAATTCTAAAAAAAATTGCAATGTTTCTAAAATCATGTGCTCTTTCAAATGACCCCCCACTTGACCTGGTTTTAAATGACGTTTTTACCCCTTCTCATTCCCACCCCTTAAAAAAATATAGTTATGACTTATGAGTATTTGCCACTTTTCTATAATTTTCTGTCAATTAAGCTCGAAATCGAAGGGGGAGGCCAACTTTTTGTGTCACAATATTAACAATAATTTAAAAACTATGAATTGCAAAATTCTAAGAACAAATTGCAATGTTTCTAAAATCAAGTGTTCTTGCAAATGAAACCTCGCTTGACCTGGTATTAAATGATGTTTTCACCCCTTCTCATTCCCACCCCTTTAATAAATATAGTTATGAGTATTTGCCACTTTTCTATATTTTTCATTAAAAACCTACTCATTTTTCTATCATTCCAAATATATTTTAAGATTTTCGATGAAGTAGGGTCGGAGTTAATAGGGGCGATAAAACATAGAGAAAACGTCATTTTTCAAAACTATACAAAAAATGGTGGGGTGTAAAATACCAATATACATTTTTAAGGAATGCTGAAATGTGAAGCCCTTTCATATGATAACCTACTCGTCTCGATAAAAAAGTGTATGTTCTCAAAGGCTTTACATCGTACCTCTGTAAAACAAACGAACGAACTTTATTTATTTTTTTATCGACCATTCTTGTTTGGATAGGTTAGTTTTATAAGCACCTCTATTTTAGGTCCATAGGATTAATACGAGATAACCGAAATAATGCGAAAAACACGTTGTACTCTCACCAATAGGGTGCGTTATAAAAAACGGAACCCTAAAAACTGGTGTATTGATAGTGATTAATCTTTTCTTAAAAACACTTTGACCTCGATGGGAATCGGATCCGGAGTGCTAGCCACTAGCCCACTCAACAGACACCTTCAGTTTGTTAATAATCGAAGTTTGAAATCAAAATTTGCATTTTCTAAAATGACCCTCGCTGATACAAACAAAATATTTTGCCTCTATAATTACACACGAAATAATTACCTTTGATTTATGATTACCGTTATCAAAGTAAGTGAATAGATTTTACTAAAGGCAATAGCAATAAAATTAAAACAACAAAATCAAACTAAGTACTAAAATCGTAATTTTATACATATTAAAGTTATAGAGGAAGAACTAAAATTCTTTATGAATAATTTTAAGCTTTTGGTTTTATCTTCTCTATATGTTGAAAAATAACAAGATGTTAGGTGAAAAGAAATGGGAGTTTTCTGTTTCTTAAACTTTTACTTTAAGTCGATTAAATAAATAAGGGAAACGATTACGTGATTATCCAATGTTTTGTTTGTCGGAAAATTTTCTTATAAAAAAGACAATATTATGTAGAGTATCATGCTAATTGCTACGACTAACCAAAAACATCGGAAATCATATATATAATGTTTTTGATCAATAATTCGTTTTGGACGGCTACACCGATTTTTAAATATATTTTTAATAAATTTGTATACTTCCTGCAATAGGTAGATTGCTGAATTTTATCAGTTTCAGAATTACCTTGCGTACTTCACTGCTAGCTATTGGCATACAAAACAACGTGATATATATCGTGATATATACGTTCCTGGGAAAAAAGCAGTGAGATATCACTAAAAAGAAAGATATCTTAGGGATGCTGACAGACATATTTTATTCAGTCCACAGTGCCCCTTACCAATTTCAGTATTTATTTGAATAATTTTTCTATGTTGGTTTCATTTTAGTGTTTATACACGGCAGAATTTTTGTTGTGTGTGTTGATTTACTGGGGATAGAATGAGAAAACCAATCTAAACGACTGAGATGGATAGAAATCGCTTTAAAAAAATCGTTTTGGAAATTCACTTTTTTTTATATATGCGAGGTATTATTTAGCTATCGAGGCATAAACTTAATTTTTTGATTTTGAATCCACATAAATTTTATTTATGAACAAAAAAACAATAAATTTATATGAAAGCTGTGTTATTTATAGATACATATATTGCTTTTACAGATGTGTATCACAACTTTGATGCCATCGAAGTAACGGACCATCTTTAGTGGCAGAAAGCAATAGTTGTTTTCATACCAAAACTAGGTAAAACCAACTACAGTGAAGCCAAGCCATTTTGGCCGATAAGTCTCAAGTCCTTTGTCTTCAAAGCTTTGGAAAGACTGGTTTACAGTAATATAAGGGACACCGCCTTACTACAGTTTCCACTAAGTACCAATCAGCATGCAAACCAAATTGGAAAATCGGTAGAAATAGCTGCGCATCATTTGGTGACTTAATTTGAGAGAGCACTTGATGCCAAAGAATTTGCTTTGGCTGTTTTTATTTAGAAGCTTTTGATAATACTACCTTCAAATCAATCAGGTCTGCGGCATCTCTACATTAAATTAGTAGCACAATCTCAAACTGGATCGTGTCTATGTTAAGCTGCCACATTGCCTTTGTTGAAATGGGCAATACTGCTGTTTCAGTTTCGGTCAAACGAGGTAGTCCATAGGGGTGTGTTCTCTCACCACTTCTATGGACTTTGGTCCATCTTTGAGGACCCAACCCTTGCATAATCTAAAATCTGTGTAGTTTATAACAAAGTTTAAACAAAATAAAAAAAACAAACAGAAATAAAATTCAATTTGCAAATTATTAAAAATAATATCAATTTTGAATTTCTTATATGAGTGTGAGCGTTTGTTTTTTTATTACATTTCAGGATACATATACGGAATAATCAATTTATTTTTTTCAAAAATTATAACAAAATCAAAAATTCAAACTTTTTCCAAGATTGCAAAAATTACAGTAAAATCAAAAAGTAAAACTTTTCTAAAAATTTCAAAAATATTCCAAACATATATAGGCGAGGAAATAAAGCACAAAAATACGCCAAACCTAAGCATATTGGCAAAGTAGGATGGATCGAGATGCGGTTTTTTGCATTCCATTCAAGAAGCCGTCAGGAAAGTTTGTGAACATAGCCACTTTTCGGCAAAAACCCTCTGGATTACCTAGGTGCCAGGGCGGGTTATATACACCTCATTTCCTTGAAGTTTTCATAAATTCAGCTCGAAATTGATCGAAGCTCGTTCCTCGAGAGGGGGATTTTGGGGTTGCTGAACACGAATATGATGTCGGCGATGACCCTCGGAGCACCTAGGGCCCAGGGCGGGTATGTCTAACTCATCCCTTGGAACTTTACAGCTCGAAATTGATCGAAGCTCGTTACTGGGAGGGTTTGGGGCCGGTGAACACGAATATGATGTCGGCGAGGACCCTTAGAGTACCTGAGGCCCAGGGCGGGTATATTTAACTCATATCCTGAAAATTTCCTCAATTAAAACTCGATTATTTTATTTTTTTTTTAATTATTGAAAAGAGTTATACAAAATGTTTTACGTCATATCTTCCAATTTTTTTTTTTGTGACCCCCATTAAGTTCGCAACAGGACCTGTAAATGATGCGGCCAGCCCTGGCTGATACTCGTATATTATTATGATGGTTTTATAATAAAAGTAGTTTATCCGCGCAATAGAAATTTATAATCTCAGTAGGTTCCACTCTTTTTCTATATTAGTGTTCGCACTATAGAGTTATAGCATACAATCATAGATATTATATACGTTGAGTAAATTCGTGCACGTGTTTCAGAAGTTTTTCATTGAATTTACTAATAATAACAGATTTTTTCTATGATAACAAATGAAAAGTCTATTCCACTAGTGTAAAAAGAATAACAAATTGCTTTTTTTCCTTTATTATATTCGTCGAATAAATAAGATATAAATAAATAAAATTGTAACAAACAGATGGAAACTCTTTAGTCCAGGATTTTTAAAGTAACTGAAGTTCGAGTCCTAAGTAATCCGGGGGTCATCATCGACATAATATTTGTGTTCAGCGGCCCCAAAACCCCCCGAGCAACGAGCTTCGATCAATTTCTAGCTGTAATTATGGAAAATTCTAGGAGATGAGGTGTATGTAACCCACCCTGGCCCCTAGGTACTCAGAAGGTTATCGCAGACATCATATTCGTGTTAAGCGGTCCCAGAAACCCCCGAGTAACGAACTTCGATCAATTTAGAGCTGAATTTATGGAAAATTCCTGAAGATGAGTGAGACATACCTGCCCTGGGCCCTAGGTACTCCGATGGTCATCGCCGACAACATATTCGTGTTCAGCGACCCCAAAAACCTCCCGAGTGACGAGCTTCGATCAGTTTCGAGCTAAATTAATGGAAAAACCCAGAAGATGAGTTAGACATACCCGCCCTGGGCCCTAGGTACTCCAAAGATCATCGCCGAGGGTCATATTCGTGTTCAGTGGCCCCAGAAACCCCCGAGTAACGAGCTTCCATAAATTTCGAGCTGTATTTATTTAAAGTTCCAAGAGATGAGGTGTATATAACCCGCACTGGCCACTAGGTACTCCGAAGATTATCGCAGACGTCATGTTAGTGCTCAGCGGCCCCAAAGCCCCCCTAGTAACTAGCTTCGATCAATTTCGAGCTGAATTAATGTAAAGTTCCAAGGGATGAGTTAGACATGCCCATCCTGGGCTGGGCTCTAGGTACGAGGGTCATCGCCGACATCATATTCGTGTTCAGCGACCCCAAAAACCCCCGAGTAACGAGCTTCGATCAATTTTGAGATAAATTTATGGAAACTTCAAGGAAATGAGGGGTATATCACCCACCCTGGCCCTTAGGTACTCCAGAGGTTTTTTGCCGAAAAGTGGCTATGATCACAAACTTTCCTGACGGCTTCCTGAATCGAATGAAAAAAACCGCATCTCGATCCATTTTACTCTGCCAATTTGCTTAGGTTTAGTGCTTTATTTCCTCGTCTAATAATAATATCGAGAATTTAAACTTTTTTTAAAAAACTAAAATATTCCAAAAATTATCACAAAATCATATTTACAAACTTTATCAAAATTAGAAATATTGAAAAAATATATCAAAATTAAAATCCAAACTTTTTCCATGGTCTCACATACCAATGCCGACCATCGAGATTCCTCCATATTCAATGTTACTACTCATTATTACTCTAAATGAACGTTTTTTAATCAAAAAATATGCAAATTTTCTGGTTTTGACACACTTAATTTTTTTTTGACACACTTTCGGTTCAGTTATCTTATCGAACACATCGAACTGTCAGCCTTTAACATTAAGTTAACCTTAAGTTAAATTTATAGAAACAAACATTTTTGAAATCGCTCCAGCGGTTTTCTCTGTAACGACGGTTATAGCGGCAGGTTGGCCGGCAGACAGACATACATTTTTTTCATTGCAGATAATTCATTAAATCCATTAATACAACTCGGTAGATCAAAACTTCCAATTAAACTTCCAATATTTTTATTTTGAATTATATTCCACATATTTTATTGAGAAATTAGATCGATATTTTTTTTCAAATAAAGAGAATTTCCATTATTATAGTAAATGGTTAATAGTTTTAATTTCACTATTTATTGTACTCAAATAATTGACAATTGACTTTTTATTTCCCTCAGACATTTCGAATAAAAAATACAATTTTCTTAATACATAAAAACTTAAGGAAATGTCACGAAAATCTTAGATAGTTCAAATAAAATAAAGTCATTCTACAACACTTTGAACGATTAATCATAGTTAAATATTGATATTTAAACATTTCAATACTTGTGGGACGATAACATTAGTCATCACAACTTTATCTTTTGATTAAAATTTACATAATGTAAAACACAAACAATTTGATCAAATTTATAACTAGAATTTTCTTTCTTTTGTTTGTTATTTATATACCTCGGTCACTCTTATAACAATTCCAAATGATTATTATATTACAAAAAAAATCTATAACACGAAAATAAAAAAATTAATTTTGAACAATCGTAATTCATCATGACGAAAGCTCCTACTTTTCATTATAATACTTGCATGATATATAGTTTCTATTATTGATATAAGTAAAAATAAATGAATGTGTGCAGCAATGAATCAATCAACCTGCAATTACATGAGCATACAACAGCTTTTGTATATCAAATGTATTAGTTCACACAAAAATGTTTAAGTTGATAAATATGTTGATGTTTGGTTTTGTTTGATTTTGATTTCCAATATAGAGAATGAGTTGAAATAAGGCCGGAATCAAAATAAAATAACAAACGAGTTTAAGGATTTTTTTTCGATATGAAGATTCCTGTTTTAGAGTAAAAATCAACCAGATCTGCATGTTAACTTTAAATAACACAAAACAATCCGACTTGTGTTTTCCAATTAACGGATTTCGTAAAATTTAGTCAATGATTAAATTTCTTAAAATTTAATCAATGATCAGACGATCCTAAATCAATACAGGTTTGTTTTTGTGGGAGAAAAAATATCCAAAATTGGAAGTAAATTAATTGGAAGTAAATTAAATTAAATTATTCATTAAATTATAGACAGGTCTAAAGGATTCAAAAACCATCCAGGATTTCTATTTAAATTGAAAAAAAAACATAGTCATCGACTCAGTAGCGTAGTTGATAGCCTTTCCGCCAATGGATTTTAGATCGACTTAATACTTGGCAAAGAAGAAGTATTTTTGGATTAAATAAACCTAGCTTTTAAAAAAAAATTAAATTGTTTAGTTTGAGAACAGGGTGGTCTAAAAGGTCTCTGAAATTTCAAATTAAGGGACATTTAGAAATCAAATTGCAAGAGAACAGCTCAACCGATTTCAACAGTTTTGTGCATTGGAAAGGTGAGAATGTAACCTATCAAAAAAAAGGTTACAGTAAATTTTTGGGGCTTACATTGTTAAAAATATTGAGAAATAAAATTTTTAAAGATGGAGTTGATGCTGTAAGTCAAGCACTTTTTGAATTTTTTTCACAATATTTTTCTTTACAACATGCCAAAGAGAGCGTTTTTTGTTCTAAAGATATCGATTTTGGAAAATGACAATTTCATTTTGTTTAAGGTAAAGTTAGAATTTTCATATTGTTTGAAAAAAGCGCAAAAACTGCCGGACCTACGGCATCAGCCCCATCTTTAAAATTTTATTTCATAATTTTTTTTAATTTAAATTAACAGTGTAAGCGAAAACTTTACTATTTGTTTTTTATTAAGTAGATAGGCCAGTTATTTTCTTTTCCAACACAAATAAAACTATTGATATTGAGGGAGCCGTTCAATTGTAATATGATTCTAAAGTTTAAATGAGTTTTAATGTACAGAAATATTTCAGACCACCCTGTTCTCAAACTTTTCACCTATACAACTTGTGAAGTTGTGCGTCAAGTATGAAGTTGTTCAATCGTCTGCCGGCCTTACAAATCACGAATTTTATCGAAAACAAAAAATTTTTGACCGGCGATGCATATCTTCAAAACTTTATATATTTAAAACCAAAAAATGCTATCTTTAAATTTGAGTATAGATGAAAAACGTGGTCTACACAGGTGAAAAAGTCGAAATTTGAACTTGACCATTTTTGATTTTTCTGAAACTTGGCATATAAGAAGTATAGACAAAATAAAAAATACAACTTATTTTACAATTTTTTTAAAGTGCATAATTTGCGCATAGAGGGGGGGGGACACCCTAACATGCATGAAAAATGAAAATTCTGCCAATCCGATGTAACTTTGAAATTAAATTGCTCGAATGGCTTTACCAATTTCATCAAACTTTTTTTGTTTGATAGATGATTAGTTAGTCGTTTGAAAAAAATTAATTAATTGTTTTTGTAATTAACTTTTATAAAAAAATTAAAAATTTTTTTTTTAAGTTGGCGCCAGAGTCGAAAATCAATTGGAATTTGATTAATTTAATTTTTCAAAAATAGTTCTATTCTTACTCAAATTTTCAACGAGGCTTTAATTTGTGTTCTTGAGATATTTAATTTTAAAGATTTGAGTCCGACTAAAAATTCTAATTTTTCATAATCTTTTCAAACAACTTTCAAACAAAAAATTTTGAATTCTATTTAATTTCAATTTTTTTTTTTAATAGTTCTATCATTACTTTAAAATATATCAAATTTAGAAAGAGATGTTAATTCGTGTTCTTGAAATATTTAATATTTAATTTTAAAGTCCGACTAAAATTCGAAGTTTTCATAATTTTTTCGAACTTTAGTGGCTAAAATTTTTTGTTGATAAAAATTGTTCGAAAAAATTTAAAATAATGAACAATTAGAATTTTAGTCGGACTAAATAAAAACCTTTCAAACTAAATATTTCAAGGATAGAACTATTTTTTTAAAAACAAAAAGATAAAATTTAATTGAATTTAAAATTTTTTGTTAATGGAAGTTGTTTGAAAAAATTATGAAAAATTAGAATTTTTAATCGGACTAAAATCTTTAAAATTAAATATCTCAAGAACACAAATTAACGCCTCGTTGAAAATTTGAAATATTTTAGAGTAAGAATAGAACTGTTTTTGAAAAAAAATTAATTAAATTCCAATTGATCTTCGACCCTAGCGCTATCTTTAAAAAAGTTTTTTTAATATTTTTATAATTAATTACAAAACCCATTAATTAATTTTTTTCAAACTCATCATTTGATAGAATCATCTATCAAACAAAAAAAGTTTGATGAAATTAGTAATAAAGCCAAGCCGTCCTTGAGCAATTTAATTTCAATGTAACATCGGATTTCAAACATCGGATTTCAAATTTCACAACTCGGTCTTGAACACGTTTTTCTTCTATATTGTAGGGTGAGGTTTCATATTGAGGAAAATTTTTCAAAATATCCTTACCCTACGACATCAGCGACATCTTTAAAAAATTTATTTCTTAATATTGTCACATTCACATACAACAGAAACAGAAACTGAAAACTATTCAAAATTCAAAACTCTATTATCAAAATTCAAAATAATAATTAATATGTGACAGTTTCTGGTCATGTGACAGTTTCTGGAACAGAAAAAATTAAATTTTAATTGTTTCTGTTTCAGACGAATTTTCAGGTTCTGTTTCTAAATTTCTGTTTCAGTTCCTGTCAAAATTTGTATGAAATTCGGTTTCTGTTTCTGTTGTATGTGAATGCCCGGCTTAAGCAAAAACTTTGCTGAGTATTTTTTTTAAATCGGCTAGTCCTATTATATATTATATATTACCTTTCCAACACACATAAGACCATTGCTATCGGGTGAGTGGTTTTCTTGCACTTTGAGTTCAAAGTTACCCTGAATTTGAATTTCCAACAATATTTCGGACCACCTTGTTCTGAAATTAAACACTTTAAAATCTCTCTAAAATACCATGTATTTATTTATTTCAGATATACTACCTGTAATAAAAATTAAAATCTGCCTTGCATGTAAGCTAGAATCATTCATTTACAGACTTATACTCATTAATTTCTTATTGTGGTGAAGTAAAACATTGTCCTTGACTAAAACAGCATAACACGTTTCAAAATGTACGTTAAAATGTCGATTTTAAAATTAAGGGAAATTCTAAAAGATTCGATTTATAAATTTTATAGATCTATACCTCAAAATTTATAAACACCAGACACTTTATAGTAATTTGACATATTGTTTAATCAATTTGGATTGTGTTCACCATTGTTTGTCTAAAATTATCAAATAGTTTCCACTCGAAAAATTTTTGGTTAGTTGTTTTAGTGATGATAAAGGTGCTCAGTTCAGTTCAGCGTTACCTCTTGGTGTTAAATTGTCCAAAAATGAAAATAAATTTCACAGATGAATAGTTTTGTTTTTGTAAACAATTTTTTTTGTCACATTTGTGGTCTGAAATAAGAAATGTTGTCCAGACACCTAATTTAATGGAATGGCATTTTTATAAAAGAATTAAAGCAATGGACTTTAAAGAATTTACAAATTTTATGTTGACGTTTGTTAGTCCAGGCTTTCAAATTATCGAAAAAATATGCTGGGCCTTAGTTTTAGATGTTCCACTGAATATGTAACACTCGTGACATAAAAACATGATTTATCGAGTATCCTAAAATTTATTTTAACTACGTTAAAAATCACTTTGGCTACTTATTAAATCATCTTAAAGTCTAATCGATGTATGTTCAAATCTTTTAACAAACACTCATTAATATTACATATTTACATATTTTTATTAAAATTCAATTTTAAATACATTTTTTTTTTAATTTATGAATAAAAATTTCTAATAATTTCTAATTCTTATAAAATTAACCAAAATTATTGAAGCGGAAAATTGCAATTAAATTAGAAAACTTCGTTTGCATTTTGTTTGTTGTTTGCGTATACTTTCAAAACCAAAACTACAATAAATTTTTGTTTGTTGTAATAATAATAAATTCATGGCATATTGAAATAATTATAAATATTTTTCAAACTATTTCACGCATTGTGCGTGAAAGTGTAATAAATGCAATATATAATTAAGTGGTTCTCCTTAAACTATTTATAATTCAAATATCGTATATCATAATTCAACCGACTAAAGTTATACTCACGTTTTGACATAGGCGATGCTACTAACCACAAATATTTTGTTACAACATTGTTTCATAAAAAACCGCGAAACCAAGTTGTTTTCTGCAACAGACACACAAAAACAATTTACAAAAAAAAACTACAGTGTGTTACAGTAATAGTAAAATATAAGTGTAAATTCACCGGTTTAATCAATTTTGGTGAAGTAATTTAATTGCTCTATTATTATCATTATTATGATGGTTGTGGTTCAAGAAATACCGTCATTGAAATAACTGAAGTTGAAATAATTTGAAGATATTTTTTTTGTGTGCGACAATGTTACATTCAGTTGATAGGATAAACATAAGGTTTCGTTTAAGTTTTTATAATCTAATTATTTTGGATAGAAATTATAAAATTAAAAAATGCAAGGTTCAGTTGGCAGTTTTTGTGATCAACTTTTAGTTTATAATCAACAAACGATCTGTGTTAAGAGTGGAACAGTTATTTAAAGTATTTTTAATTTCATTCTTTATGCCAGGTATAGTATACTCGAGCTTTATTCATGTTGCTGAGTAGCGTCATGCTTTATGTATGGACTTGGCCATGTTACCCAGCTTCGAATATTCACTACGACCATTCCCAACTGCGGCATTATTACCATGACAGCCAATTTTATTAAGGTCGATCATTACGTTCGTGTCTAGGTTGCCAACTCCCTGAAGTACTAACCAAAT
Source organism: Diogma glabrata (assembly GCA_963693315.1). NCBI lineage: Eukaryota > Metazoa > Arthropoda > Insecta > Diptera > Cylindrotomidae > Diogma > Diogma glabrata. The sequence continues at coordinate 126,606,792 of OY856187.1, forward strand.
TCATTTTAATCATACACCACTCCGAGTCGAACCAATTGGCATGTCTTAAATAAGCAATCTTATTAAGATAAGCATTAAGTCTTAAATTATCAATCTTAAAACATGTCTTAAATAAGGAATCCTAATGAAGCAGATACAACCTATTATATCAGGATCGTCAAAAAGGTAATTGATTTCATAGTTAGAGCAGGTCCTATACTCCCCATAGTTTGTTATAAATGAACCAAAAATGTTATGGAGAATCTTACGCTCAAATACAGATAAATGTGAAAAACTGTAATATTTCGTTCTCAACTGGTACACAGCATTGAGAGTTACGTACTGTCATTTTGCATAGTGATACTAGTTACCAAGGATGGCTGTTGACATTAGAGCAGGCCATAGAGTATGCCATTCGAAAAAATCGTAGGCCTACTTCAAAGTCAACGAAAATTTGGTAAATAGATATGTTGAACTCTGGAGATTTTTACAAAATTATCTTTATCGAGAAATGTGCATCGTGTAGACTTGTCGGAAACCATACTGATATTCTCTAAATATTGTTTCAGTAAAACGGTTGATTTTAACTAACCAAATAGAAGCGTAAAAAAGTCAGGTATATAAAAAATTAAAAAAGTCAGTCGGTCTTCTTTTTGCAAGAACCTCCCTTTTATGGTTATAAACCATATCGCAAAAGTTCCCACCGAAACATATTCTGATAAAATTGTTGCGCAGGGTCAAAGTTCACAAAAAATGATTTTTCTTCAAAATCTCGCTAACGGTGTATTTATCCAAATAAATCCAACATGTACGAATATAACTCACTCATCGAAAGTTCCGTGTATATAATATTCTACAAGAATAGTTCTTCTCAAAAAAACAATTTTTGAAATGAATCAACAAACGTTTTCTTCGCAAATCACAAAACAAAATTTTTTGTAATAGAAATAAATTCACCTTTTATATTCTTCACCCCACTCGTCAAGGTAAAATAGTATATATTCCTTCAAGAGATGAAAACACTGCTTTTTTCCGTGAGTAAACATATGTTCGCGCGACGCACTAGCGTCGAGTGATACAAGTTTACGAACGAAAAACGTTTGCATCTCTCGTAGGAAATGCAATTTTTTCTTCGATAGTATAAGGGGCATTTCACGCCAACTAAGTGTGAAAAAAATTTTTTGTGTCTCAAACTTTGGGAATAGGGAGTACTTTATGAGAAAACAAGTATTAAATTTTTTCAAATTTTTTGACTCACACCATGGCCGTCAGTGGCGCTTACAAAATTCGATTTTTTGCCTTGATCACAAACTTGTGAATTTTGTAGGCAAATGGGCGCGACTGAAAAAAAAAACGAGAAAACATGATTTTGTTAGAATTTCGATCATAGATTACGATAAAAATATTTTCAAAATGTTTTGGGGTAGTTTTCACCCTTAGTTTAAGGGTTAAAATTTTAAAACCGAGATTTCGAGAAATATGTCACGATTTTTTTCAATTTTTTTAAAATTTTTTCTTTAAATTATTTCCACACGATTGATTTTTGTTTAGCGATGGGCATCGACCAGGAACTGCCCCAAAAGAAGACCCAAAGGTGAAAAAATGTGGTTTTTTAGCGTACATATTTTTTAATTCTGTGAGATAATCTCGATAACGGTAGATCTTAAGCAAAAACTATCACATATACTTTCGATTTAGAATTTTATGTAGAACACGATGGTGTTTTTGAAATTTTAAAATTGGACGATTTTAGAAAAGTTGGCCACCATATTTGGTCCGCAATTTTGTTTAAAAAATATTTAGCTTTAGATTCGTAATCAGCAATCCCAACAATCTAAGAATATACTATTTTTTTATCGTTTATTACATCACAGAATAAGAAAATACGCTAAAACCACATTTTTCACCTTTGGGTCTATTTTTGGAGCAGTTCCTGGTCGATGCCTATCACAAAACAAAAATCAATCGTAAGGAAATAAAACAAAGAAGAAAAATCGTGAGATGTTTCTGGAAATCTCGGTTTTGAAATTTTAACCCTTAAAATAAGATAGTTAAGAAAAAGAACTGATGAAGGAGTAATCCGAAATATATATATATTCTTGAAAAATAAAAAATAAAATAAATATAATAAAAAAATTGTCACTATAAGGACTACTTAATTATCCCTAAAAAATAAAATCTTTACTTATAGTAAAAATTAAACTTAAAATAAGGGTGAAAACTACCCCAAAAAATTTTGAAAATATTTTTATCGTAATCTATGGTCAAAATTCTAACAAAATAATGTTTTTCCGTTTTTTTTCAGTCGCACCCATTTGCCTACAAAATTCACAAGCTCGTTTTTTCACCTTTGGGTCTTTTTTGGGGTAGTTCCTGGTCGTAGCCCATCGCAAAACAAAAAATAATCGTAAGGAAATAATTAAAGAAAAAATTAAAAAAATTATTGAAAAAAACCGTGACATATTTCTCGAAATCTCGATTTTAAAATTTTAGCCCCTAAAATAAGGGTGAAAACTACCGCAAAACATTTTGAAAATATTTTTATCGTAATCTATGGTCAAAATTCTAACAAAATCATGCTGTTCCGTTTCTTTTAGAAAATTAGAAAATGATTTTACACAACAGTGGAATAAAAATCACTTACACAGGGGTTTGAAAATGGACTTTTCATATGCCACCGTAGAAAAAATAATTTTTTTCATAATTTAAACTCTCAACCCACCCCCAAATAACATTTTTTCTACTACCCAACTTATAAAATCTACTTTCGATGTTTGTTCATTGCATCGAAAATTTCTTGTTCGTTACCAGTGATAAAAAAATCCATACAAATTACTTTCGTACCTAGTGACGAAAGTAATTTTTTAAAAGCCATATATTTTCTAATTTCTTAACTAGAATCAACCATCCTAGAACACCCGTTAAGAGAGTCAATTGATTGAATGAAATAATTTTGTTAGTGTTAATTTAACTCTCTTGGGAAGATGACGTTAATTTATTTTTGAAATATTTACGGACAATTTACATTAAAAATGTAAAAATAATAATAGTTAACTAAATAATATTCATATATTCTTTTTAAATAGTATGGTAACAAACAGTTGTGGTTAAGATATTTAAAAAAAAACTTATTTCACCTATTTATTTAAGAAAAACAAAAAAATAAATTTATTTACATAAAATAATTTACGTTGTTTTAAAATATATCAGGAACTTACGTAACGTCATCCCCATACAAAGACTAAATCAAAACTGTTGTTTTTATTTTAGAAATAATAATAAAATGTTTAAATTTGATTTTGTTTATTACAAAACCGTCTTTAGTTATAAGCCTACTAGACGCGAAATGCAATATACAATAAACCTTTAAAGATGTGTTATTTAATGATTTTAGGGACTTTATAGACCAAATAGTATAAATATATAGAATTTTGTAGTGTAAATAGAATAAAAATATGTATATGTATAAAGTTGACGATTTTTTTGTACGAAGAGATAATCAGGCTTGTAACTAAAGACGGTTTTGTTTATGACATAAAAATTGGATAATTTATTCATCTATATTTTAATAGCGGAAATATAAACATAAATTTCAAGATTTTAATTGGATGTTTGTATGTTTTAAAATTTGAATTGTATGTAATTATAAATGAAAATGTTTAATAATTAATAATTTTTAAAAAAGTAGTAAAAAAAGTACAGTCTTCTCTCGCCGAAAATCATATTTTGAATCTCGCGACCATTACCAACCTCAGCTATCGCCTCGGCTGATAAACTGTCCTCTCGCTTTAAAATATGTTGTTTTCGGCATCGTTGAAGAATATACTATTAAATGATGAGCCGACCACTATAGTTCTTTTTCGTTCAATCTTTACAATATTTCCTATAACCATGAGTTCTTTTAATTCTTTTTTGTAATGTTCGAAATTAAGGTGGCCCGCAGGAACACAAACTCACATTTATGCTAATAAAACTAAGCAGTCGATAATTTATTGAATTTTTTTTAAATATTTCAATCTTTTTCGATTTTTCTAAATCAAACTCGATTCCTTATAAAAAACTTTTGTTTTATTATCTCCTTATCTATGTCTATAAAATACAGATAAAAAGAAATATTTTCAATCTGTTTGTTTTCCGTAGGCGTAGTTCAAGTTGATAGCACTTAAAGTTCGTGAGAAATTCGATTATGTATTTAGAAATTCGGACGGACATCGAAGTCTCATCAATAGGGTACCGTTTTTACTTTTTCAAAACACGGAACCCTAAAAACCACATACAATAAATTGTTGAATACAGCGAAACATATTGAAAAATTTGAATTTTGTTTTGCTAAAATTTCTTCTTTTTTAATTTATTATTTTTATTAAATAAATACTAATATGAACTAAAACTGTACAAAAAGTAGCAAAGCATGAATTAATGCATTTTATAAATAATATATAAAAAGCATACATAAAATTTGATGTTTTCCAATAAAATCGAAAAAAACTGCTCTTTATTCATTTCACATTAAAATCATTTGATTCTCAATTTCAACAATAAATGCAAGTGTTGGAAAATAACTTCAAGCTCTTACAGTTGATTACAGGATAGTTAATTACAGTTTTATTTAATAAATTTTTTAATTAATTAAAAAAAAATTTAAAACATTAAGTGCTAACTTTATAAAGTCAAATTAAAATATTCTTGTTGTGGTATTTCTTCCACAATTAAAATATTCTTAAGGCAATATTTTTATGATTGAAAAACACTTAAACAAGAACTTCTAATCTAACAAAACATGGTGCAATTTATGAAAGCTTTTTGCCATCCATACAATTGTTGATCGGTCTAATTTCGAACTAATAAGAAAATGTTAAACTTAAAAATTTACTAACCAAAAATATTAAAGCGTATAAACCATAAATATTGTCAACTGCTCTAGCGAATTATATAAGTGCATGGTTTAAGCATAGGAGGCATTTTTAATCAAAATTGTTCGAAAAAATGATGAAAAATTAGAACTTAAGTTGAACTCAAAATCTTTAAAATTCAAAAGAACTTTGACCATAGTGCCATCTTTGAAAAATGTTTTCTAAATATTAACTGTTTTCTAAAGATCAAACAAAAATGTTTGTTGAAATCGGTATATAGCCATTTTTGAGCAATGTAATTTAAAAGTTCCCTCGGATTGGCAAAATTTTAAATTTTTCATGCATGTTCGGGGCCCCCTATGCTCAAACTATGCACTTTAAAAAAATTCTAAAATAAGTTGCATTTTTTATTTTGTCCCATACTACTTATATGGCAAGTTCCAGGAAAATCGAAAAATTTTCAAATTAAAATTTTAACTTTTTCATCTGTGTAGATCACGTTTTTCATCAGTAGTGGATTATACACTACGAGGGTGAGATGTGTAACGAGCGGATGGTTATTGGTCAGACTTATAATAAGTAATAATAGCAGCATTTCTTGACGCACAATCCGATCCAGATCAGATCATGTTTCATGAAACGGCACAAAAATGTAATAATGGGTAAAAACACAGTTTGATCTCATTTTGCATGTAAAACTTAAGCGGATCCGGATCACATGGTTTCATGAAATGCAACTAGTGAAGTCAAGAGGATACGCGCGTCTTGAATTTATTTCGCCTAGCTTCAGTACGTGGATTCGATAAACTTCTCCTCGGTCGTTTAAAAATGCTCGATGCATACGATAATTAAATATCAAAATATGAATCAAGAGAAAACAAAAAAACGTAAACCAATTGGGCTCTGACGACCCGACGAAAAGGTGAGAAGAACAAAAACCATCAACAACCATTCATCAACTCATCAACTATCAAATTTTAATTACAAAAATAAATTAACTTACCAAATGATCTGTTCAGTTCCACCCCCTTCACGTAACCTAATCCAAATCAACAATTCATATTGATTGATTGGCATTAATTTAAATAAAAATTATTGCCGATTATACAAATAGTAATGCTAATTACTAAGGTTAATTGGAGTATCAGGTTGATGACCACAGTCAGATATCATACGACTCTTCCTTGTTGCTTATGTCGTCTCAAAATCACCAAAACCTTGTTCAGTTGTCCCAATAATTGTTGCACCAAAAAAAAGGGATTGTATAATATTACATATGAATCAATTACTATTGCATCAAAACTAGGTGATTGTTGAATAATTATATAAATACCAAAAATTGTTACATGCAAAAATAAACGGGTGGTTGTTAAATATGAATACAAAAAATCGTTGCACCAAAAATAAACAGGTGATTGTTGACTAATTATCTAAGTATAAAAAAAAGTTACTACACAAATATATATTAGTTATTATTTTAAATTAATTTCTTGTTAACTAGCATTAAAATGTTTCGCCAAGTACCTACAGATTCTTCAATTATTTATGCATAAATATATAGGTGTTTGTTCAATATTGTGATTGCTAAAGAAATATAACGATTATGAACAATAGAGAAAAATGAATCACCCTTAATACGGGTTTGAATAGCGGAATGAATTTATAAAGAACTCGTTGATAAATAATTGTCATTGTTATTTGTAATGCCAATAATATTGTTAGTGCTCCTACCGAAAGGTAGATTTTGTCTGTTTTGTTTTTGAACCTATCAACTTCAAATATATAACTGCCAAAAAAGCTATTACTATTTAGATAACCAGGTTTAAGATAATTATTTTTATTATTCGTATTATTAATAATTACTGTTCCTAGAGCTCAAGTTGTTTTCACGTGTTATCATTTATCATACTTTTGAATTATAAAATTGATGACTAGAGTTTCTCCTCGCAATTGCGAGTAATTACGTTCATCCGAAGAAAAGGAGCAAATAAAACTGGCTAATTATCCACTACATTTATGACGTGTGAGTGTGATAAAATATCTTTGACACCGTAGAGACTCTCGTCTATAGGAAAAAGGATTCGTTTATTCGGGTAATATAATTTCAAAACCAGAACCGTTTTGTGTCGTTAAGCATTGATTAAAACTTAAGAAATTCGTCCCTAAAACTATAGAACCCTATCACTTCGAGAAAAAAAAACATTCTGACGAAATGGTTAATTTACATTTCTTCTTAATTTACTCATCATACATGTAAAGCCATTTTATGAGGTAACTTTGATTGTTTTTAAACGTGGCTGTATTTCACTGTTACGAATGTATCATATTAAAGTCAGGTAGCTTATATAACTTTTTATATTATCTTATCTGTTTTTAGTCAAATATAAATCCACCTCCCAACTAAAGGTTTCACTTCATGTCTAGTATGTATTGTGAAACAATTTCAATTATTATTAACGACAGTTTTATTTTAAATTGAATAGTAATAATCGTTTCTAACATCTAAACTTATATAACCGAAATGTATCCAAAATATATAAATTAAAAAGCCAGCCATACAAGACGCCATTGCTATCTTCGATATCGTCGAAAGCCTAACTTTCGAAAAGTCTACCTTAACGAAGGTCATTTTTTATTACCCACCAAGATCCTCGATCTAAACTTTGATTCCAAAATGTATTTAAATGATCTCTTTCAGTACTTTAAAAATGAAACATAAAGCAAAAACGGAAAAAAAATCGAATGAGATTGAGATAGGTTGGCTTAATAAATGAAAACTACAACATAAGTCAATTAATCACCTCAAACTCTTGAAAAAAAATTTTTAAATTATCTTCCAATGCCATTTTTTTTAAGGTTTTGTGGTCTGAACGTTAGATTTGAAGTATAATAAAAAAAATATATGAATATTTCTTAGAACGAACGTTGATGATCAATAAATTTTAAAACAATTTTTTTGAATGATGGTTTTAGGTTTAGTAAGTAGCAAAGATATTTTCGGCGGACCGTCTTATCAAAAATAAATGGAGAAATTCATTTTTCATCTTATCTATCATAATATAAACTCTGTTATTTTAATTAAATTTTATAATGCATTTCAAATAATTATTTTCTTTTTGTTTATGGGTTTATCATTAAAACTTTCTTGTGATACAAATCAACAAGTTATAACTATAAATTTTGAAGTTCAGTAAAAAAATTGTCATATTGATGACAGGTTCGATTAGATTATAACGGTTCGACAAAATACAGACAGCTTTGTTAAATCAAATTTGAATAGATAGATAACAAAATTTTAAAAATTATAACTCTTTTAATTAAGGTTTGAAAAATGTTTAATATATTTTGGAAAACGTGACAGGCTATAAAATTACATATGTAACTTAAGCTCACCATTTTTTTCTAATCTATTATTCTTATATTTTCAAAACGAAATCTACATAAATATCAATAAAAATTTTGATTGCTTCATAAAAAAAGGTTTCGTATGTAGGCGAGATAACTGCAGCAAAAATTGAACGAAACCCATAAATTCTTGATTTGTTATTTATAGTTGAAATTTTTTAAAAATTATGAAATAATATTTTTACATATACACTATAAATCCAGGAAAAAGAAATTAATATTTTTATTGTATTTTAAAGTATAATTTTAAGTTGACACCAACCATGAAACTAATTGTCGTTAATTTTTTCATTGCGCGACTAAAACTAAAAGACATATTTTATTATATTTGATCTAATAAATATAAATTATATTTATTATATATAAATTATAATATTAGATTTATATAAAAAATAAGCAATATTTTGTTTCATTGTTTAAAAAACGAATATATGTTAAAGTTAAACGATGATATTTTCAACGCTAGGTTTGTACCCGGGTAGGAACTGCCAATGTTAAACAATGGGCCAACCTCGGGCCAGTATTGGTGAGCCAAGTCTTGGCTAGTTAACTCCGGTTTTAGTCTGGGGCAGTTGTAAATGCCTTGACTGAACCAAGCTTCAGTTTATTGTATTACACGTACGAAGATTCAAATAAAAAATTGAAGATTTTAAGTGTTACCAGTTCATATTTTTCTGGCAGCGGAGATCGTGATGGTGGTAGACGCCTTCGTTAAAACTTTTATAAAAAGTAACTTAACCGAACTTGAAATTTAAATAAAAATTATGATAATATTTAATTTATTGTATTTTTGTATTAAAAAAATTGGTATTTGATAAATTGGTTTGCCAGGCTTGACCCTAGACTGATTTGCCAGGCTTGGCCCAAGTTTTTTTTTTTTTTTTATTCTATGTTAGGCATGTTTAGTGTTAACCAGTATAGATCAACGTCTCTGAATATCCGAAGATACCATGCTAACTAAGGAACTAGGGCTTGAAAGTATTATTCAATTTTCTTTGAGGAATTTATTAATGTTGATCTTAAAGTTTTGAGCATTAAAATTATCAGGAAAGACCCACGCCGGTAAGGCATTCCAGAGATGAGAAACTCGGTTAAAAAAATCGCGTTGAAAAGCGACAGTTCTACACCTAGTCACTCGAACCGTAAAAGGATGGGCTGATATTGATGCTCTAGTGAAACTCGCGAAGTTTGCTGGTTCAGGAAAAATCGATTTGATCTCCGCAGACGTCCGTTCGTCCATAATATACTTGTAAAATACCGTCAAATCAGCGACGTCTCTTCTATGTTGCAAGGAATCAAGCTCGTTAGTAAGAGTCGAGTTGCCGACCAAATTAACAGCTCTCCGCTGTACAGAATCAAGACATTTCAAACTACTTATGTAGGCTCCTCCCCATATGTGAGAACAATACTCCATGCAGGGACGAATAAATGATTTATATATTAAAAGAAGCTGCTCGCTATTAAAAACCTTACGACAACGACCCAAAAATCCTAATTTTTGAGCAGCGTTCTTTGCTAGGCTAAAAATATGAGAATTCCATTTCATACTATTTTCAATCTCAACTCCTAGAACTCTAATAGATTCTTTCTCTTCAAGATTATTTGAATCAAACTTTAATAAAAATGGATTAGGTGTTGATAACCTAGAAAAATGGCAAACTTGAGTTTTTCTTGTGTTGAATTCAACACTGTTAGCAACTCCCCAATCTAAGATGGTTTTTAAATCAATATTTAATGACTCTATCAAGTTTGATCTAGCAATATTAAGATTTGATGGTGCATACAAATTTGGCATTTCATGTGACGCATGAAGTGTGCTATCATCAGCAAAACTATGGATGGGATTAACTGTTGAACCTAGCAAGTCATTAATATAGAGAAGAAAAAGAGTAGGTGATAAAGCGGAACCTTGAGGAACACCAGCGTTAGTTGAAAAGATATTCGATGAAACACCATCAACATTGACCTGAAATTTGCGCTCGGAAATAAAGCTTTGTAACCAAGAAATAAGTTGCTCATCTAAGCCGTAGCATCTCAATTTGCAAATAAGATTGTTGTGCCATACTTTGTCAAACGCTTTGGCAATATCAAGTGCAACGCCAAAGGTCTCACCATGGTTTTCAAACGACTTGTTCCAGATATGCGTGACAAAAGAGAGTAAATCTCCCGTCGCTCTTCCTTTACGGAATCCGTATTGTCTTTCATTAAGTAATTTTGACGACTCTAAGAAGCTCATAATATTAAAATTAACATATTTCTCAAATACTTTAGAAACAACCGACAAAATTGATATAGGTCTGTAGTTTCTTGGATCCGTTTTAGCGCCCTTCTCTGGAACTGGTTGTACACTAGCCATTTTCCATATATCAGGAAAAATCCCTTTCTTATATGACAAATAGAAAATTTTAGTTAGGATTGGTGCTAACTCTTTAGCAAAAGTTTTAAGGATAATTAGAGGAATGCTATCAGGTCCAGATGCCTTATTAGTATTGATTTGTAAGAGCATTTTCCGAATGACATTTTTACGAAAAATAATCCGTCCCATTTTGTTAGAAAATCTAGGAATTGGTAAAGGGAGGAAATTGGGTTCTACTATACTTTTACGAATATACTTTTTTATTTTTGAATAAACTTTTGAAAAGCCTTTTTTTTTAATTTTTATTGCTTTTTTGCATTTACTTGAAAACCATCGATCAACCTTCGGAACAATCAAACTATTTGGAACAAACCTACTCATACCCATTAGTAATATTTTTGAAAAATTAGAAGCAATAATGTTTGGATCTTGGCTGGAAAGACAATTGCGTTTCCAGGGAAACCATTTAAATAAATCTTTAAGTCCCTGCCAATTTGCAGCTTTATAATCCCAAACAAGACGAGGATTAGCTTTGAACTGTTTAGGTACTTGTATATTTAAATGTGTGGAGATCAAATTATAATCTGATCCACCCAAAGGCTCTGATACTTTAAATTGAACCAACGTAGGGTCATTTATCAAAAACAAATCGAGCAAGTTACTTTTTTGGCCAAGAATATCAGGAACTCTGGTAGGCTGATCTATTATCTGAGTGAAATTATGATAAAGAGCAAAAAGTTCAGCTTCTTTACCTAATTCATCAGTTTTAAAGCTGTGTGTAAGCCATTCTTTATTATGAACATTGAAATCACCAAGAACTATAATTTTAGCGTTAGGATATACAGTCAACCTATCTATCTTTTCAGATAGGTCATGAAATAAATTTATGTTCTCCGGTGAGTTGGGCGAGCGATACAATCCAAAGACAAATAGAGTTTGATTAGAGCAGGTAATCTTAAGGGAAACCATATTGTGAAATTTTGAATTTAATTCAAAATTATTTATTCTCACATATGGTACAGAATTTCTAATAAACGCACACACACCATGCTTAAAGTAGAATGAAGATTCAAGCTCGTAGTTAGGACAAACATATTTAGTTTTGTCCAACGATACAGCTCTCGCGCTGATAATCGTTTCCGTTACAAAAAAGAATATCAGGCTTAAGATTCTCAAGATAAAGGTGAACTGCATTAAGATTGACGTTCAACCCTCTTATATTAGCAAAATTGATAGACAATTTCGACATTTTAAATTATAGTTAAATTTAAAAATAAATCTAAAAAACAATCCTCAAAATAAATTCCAACAAAAACCAAACAAAAGATCAAAAATGATATCTAAATTGACAATTCTACAAGCTGGACAACTTGAAACTATGTCTAAGTTTAACTGTCGAAATTGCCAATTCAAACAATGGATAATTAATTAATGGTTCAACGACATAAGAGATTGAAGCAAACAGATTAAACCAAACCAAAAACAACGAAAAAGGATTAAAAGGAGACCGTGAAAATTCTTATCTCCTAAAAGTAGTACAGTAAGTATGACTGTGAAATTGCAATTGAATTTTTAATAGAAGTACATCAAAATGTGATGTACCGCAAATAATAAACACTTTAGTAAATGGAAGGAAACAACAACAACACTAAAATATTATAACATTAATGCTGTTATCACAATAAGAATTAATGTCAACAAACTAAATTAACCAAAATAAAACCAAAATCTTTTTAAGGAAAAATATAATAAAACTTAAAAACTTATCTTGGAACTTCTTTATTTTCCTTTAAATCCTTTATCCAAAAACAGAAACTGAAACTGTTTAGCTTATTATTATGTCAACCTGTGTCAGTGGCGTCATTTCACCAAAATCTTGGGGAGGGCGAGAATTTAAATGACATAAAAAGATTTTTTTCGTAAAACATAGCATACACATTTTTATACACACATAAATTTAAAAGCATTTAAATGCATGGACTAAGAAATAAAAATAAAATGCTTTTGAGCTACCTTGGTTACTCTGCTAGATCTTTGTCTTCTGGTGTTGTTTCATTGAAGCGAATGCCGCAAAGTTCTGTAAAATCCCTTCATTTGTTAAAAATAATTTTAAATTTAGTATCATCTCTGCATTGTTTAAGCATCAAGAAAGTAGTTTTAATTAAAGCGCTTGTGCTAGAAATTATTATATCTTTGCTTTATAACTGTTCAGAGAGTGAATTTGTAAACGACAGCAGATCGTGCAGCATAAAAAAGGATAGTTTTTCTATACGATCCCAGGCATCCCGGGATTTAAAATTTATGAGTCACGTAGTCCCAGGATCCATAAAACACAACGGGATTGCAATCCCTACGTGACTCCTCTTATGTCGAATCGTTTTTTTGTTTGTTTGTTTGTTTTCCTTTATTTGTCTCAGAGAGAAAGAGTTATGTCTACCCTAAACTGACCAGAGCCAAATCGTTAAAATTTGGGACAAAATGCAAACATTCTTCCAAATACTAGCTAATTAGAATTTCTATTGAGAGAAAGTGGGACGGTGAAAACGTGCTAGCTAGATTGTGCATAAATTTACTATTTAATGCTTTCCTTTACTATCTGTTTACTATTTAATTCTACAAAAAATTCTTTTATTTTAATTGGACATTTTTCAACCGTTAGGAAATGTGCTTACAGTGGTTCGTACATTTTCAAAATTCTTTCTAGTGCTGGCATTACCGCTAGCCAGCGAGTTTCACTGTATCCAATAAGTTGGTTATGTTTGACATTACTTTTGCCGCAGAACTCCTTCAACTTAAACCAGTAAAGACAGTAAAATATCCAAATTTATTTAACCCTGCCATTTACATCAACAGCACTTCTTATTGCATTATTTAGAATACGGGCTGCGAATCCAATACCCAATACATTCTGGTTTAAATTCGCATTTAGCTTGCTTTTAAATGTTCACCCCTTGACTTGACACCACTAAAATTGGTGCTCGTGTTATCAGCGCAAATTGCAACTAGCTTTTTGTCAATGTTAAATAACAACAAGAAAACAAAATAATAACAAAACTTGTTTAAGCTACTGGAGCTGGCGGCTTATAGCAACGCTTTTTTATGTTTATCTGTATCTATATGTCTTTTAATATCATAATGTCCACTGTTAATTTGCAAATTCACTCCGACTGGTAATACAATAAACTTTTGCGTCGTTATATTTTGATTTTTTTATAAAAGGATAGTCCAATTCAATATCGTATGAGAATTTACATAAACGTTTTCTATCCGTCTTGATATGCAGGAGAACTTTTTAAATATAATTTTAAAAATTAGTATAAAGTTACCTTTTATAGTAGCTTAAGACTTTTGTTACACAAGTAAAGACTGTAAAACAATTGAAACAATTTATTTTAATTTTACTAAATAATTAATATCTTTTCTGTATTCTGTAAGTATAAGAGGCATATAGTATACCTCTCGTTCTATCTTTTGCAAATCTATACCATTTATCAAGTTTTTATGCTGTTTACTTTGTTTGTTCTTTATTGAGAAAAAAAATTAGAAATTAGAAAGTAATAATTTTACTTTTGAGCTACCTAGTTAAAGTGTGTTTAAACAGAGTTTGAAACGCTACTTATATCAATCCTTTACTTTATTCTTTCAGAGTGCGTAGCTTAAAAAAAATATAACACTCCCACACAGAGGAGTGAAAATAGTAAAATATCATTCTTGCTACTAAATTGAAATAAATATTTTCTTTCAAATACTCAAAACTTTTATTTTTGCTTCAAATTTGATGCTTTCCAATGTAAAATGCTTCGAATGATTCGTTCAATTATTCATGTATTGTTAGAAAAATTAATATAAAGGATGACTAATTTTGTTCTTTTGCAAATTGGATAAAAGAACAGGAAAATGTAATCTGCTCCAAAGGAGTAAAATCGAAAAAACAAAAATTTTACTCTTACGAGTAAGAACGATATTCAAATTATGAACATTTTAATTTTTGAATACTATTTCAAAGGATTGAAATGAGTGCTCGAATAAAGTAAAATTGTAAACTCTGTTTTGAAAATTTAAATGTTTATGAATTTATACAGAAAACTGCGTCTTTTTAAGTAAAATATTTTGTATTTTATTTTTCATAATATACTTTCGATCTCTCGTATATACACCGGGGAGATGTTTCTATAAACAAAGAAACCTTTCGGCTGAGGTAGATGTGTTATACATCAAAAGATATTTGCAAAATAAAATGTAAATTATTGAAGTGAAAAAAACTGGGTTTAGTATTTCTATGAAAATTATAGTTAAAAAACTATTTAGTAAAAAAAATATTGTACTGGTTTGTTCTCTTAATATAGTTAAATCAACATATACATAACATCATACAAACTGCAAGAAAAAATGGCTTCACAATTGCTTTGACTAAGATATTGCGCAAACTGTACGTAGGTAGATATATGGTTTTTTGATTATTTCTATAATGCGGGCAAATGTGGTGGAAATATTTGTTTCGTGGGAGGCTTTGTGGGACAAATTTCTCAGTGGGACGACGCAACGAAATGTAGGACATTTCCACGCAGCGTGGGATGTCTGGGCAGTTTACTACCCATAAACGTGCGTAAATTTTTCATTTGATTCAAAATTGTACAATTATTACGAGCTTCTTTTAAATCTATAAGAAAAACCTACCACAAAAAAATAATAGTTTCTCCCTCCCTGTATAAAAAAAATGAACAAAGATTGACGTTTAGGATACGTTTTAGATTTTATTATAACCAACCAAACATATAATTTTTGCTATTTTATGAATTAAAAATTATAGTCCATATAGCGAAAAGAATTTGTCAGCACGTTTTCATAACATATTTTGAAAATATTTACATAACTTAATTTGTTCGTGTCGTTAAAAAATATTGCTTGTCCATTATAAAACATTCACTATTATAAAATCACTGGAAATAACACAAAAAATTTAAATTACTCCCGTAATTATTTTCATTCATTTTGTAAAAATTAGCACAACTATCAAGAAAACTTTAGATATGTTATAGGATTTTACATTTAGAATTGTTTTTAATTTATTGTTTTTAAAAAAGTTGTAAAGTGTGTACAATATGATATAGATAAAAAACAGGTAAAAACAGTCAGGGTTCTCAAAATAAGTGGGGCATGGAGGGATCAGTTTTTATTGTTTAAAATTTTTTTTTTATTTTTGATCTACGGGTGTGACAAACCCGCGTACTCCAGTCCCTGCTATTGACATACGAGTTAACGTGAGATATCACATACCACTGGCAATAGCAGTGAGATATCACTAGCCAAGGTGACATCTTAGGGGTGGTGGCGGATGAACTGTATTCAGTCAACGGTAGCACCCTCAATCTTAGCTGTGAAATAATCCTTGATGATGAGACGCTATTGCTTCTTTGAAGAAACGATCCTTCATATAACTATGTGTGGGCTTTAATCATTAAGATAGATGGTGCGTCACAGGATCAAGGAATATATGCAACCGGCTGGATTATTGACAACTACATTTTTGTTTTGTTTCAGCAAATTTTTGTCAAAATTTGCTATTTACTTTTTAATTTACTTTTATTTTCTTTATTCTATCATAAAATATTGGCCTATGTCATATTTTGTCAGTGATAGGATTTTTTGTTTAGTTATCCATTCTTTAACAAAAAACATAAAAAACAAAAAAAAGGAAGATTTACGTCCATCAACACCTTCGAACGTATGTTGTTGTGGGACCTTGGTCTTAAAAGGTTTTTAAGTGTTATTGTGACACATATTGTAATTCCTACTACACAACACATTTTATTAGAAAAAAAATAATTAGGTTGTGTTCTCCTGCATGTACTTACTTTTAAGTTTATATAAATTACCAATGGCCAATAACAATTGAAATTTGAATGTTAAATACTATGAACTCTCGAGGAGCCCTAATGAAATATTTTGTTTCCTCTGGCTCAGACACGAATATCTTATAAACAAAACACAATCGTTCTTCTAAAAGCGGTATTGCCGCGCACCTTATAGTACGATAGAATTTTGTCAAAAAACGGCGTTTTTGGAAAACCGATCGTGTTTTGTCTATAAAACTGATTTCATCAGAAGATTAGAAGCAATACGACCGCCTTTCGTATCGGCGGCGCTCTAGTCCTTGATACAAAGAACGATAACGGTTTGAATATTGCAGTGAACTGTACTTTAGTCAGGCCAAAATAATATGTAACGTAATAATTATATTATAAGATATATTTCAATTAATAGTATGCGATAAAATTGGTATATTAGTTAAGTAAATCTTCTAAAAATTAGACGAATTTACAAAATAACCGTGCATTGAAATTTTTATAGTGTATAATTCTACCACGATTGGATGGTTTTATTGAATCGATGTATTGAATTATTGATAGTATCAGATCCTTGGGGGGGGGGGGGGCAATGCTCCCCCCCCCCAGCCCTACCCAATTGACGCCCCTGACCTGTGTTTATTATTATTGTTCTCGAATTTGGAAACGGCGATAAAATAATTTTTTCTACTACCCAACTTAAAAAATCTACTTTCGATGTTTGTTCATTGCATCGAAAATTTCTTTTTCGTCACCAGTGATAAAAAAACCTATACAAATTACTTTCGTACCAGGTGACGAAAGTAATTTTTTAAAAGCCATCTGTTTTCTAATTTCTTAACTAGAATAAATCATCCTAGAACACCCGTTAAGAGAATCAATTAATTGAACGAAATAATTTTTTAGTGTTAATTTGTCTTTCTTGGGAAGACGACGTTAATTAATTTTAGAACTATTTACCGTCAATTTACATTAAAAATGTAAAAATAATATAATAGTTAACTATATAAGATTCACATATTCTTTTTAAATAGTATGGTAACAAACAGTTGGTGTTAAGATATTTTTTAAAAAATTATTTCACCTATTTATTTAAGAAAAACGAAAAAAAAATATTTATTTACATAATAGTACATTATGATGCTAGGACGTAAAGCTAAAGATTTTGGACGGAAGTGGAGTTTGCAAATCGAGGCGCTAGCCGAGATTTGCACCCACATTAAGTCCAAAATAGCTTACGTCCGTGCATCATATACTATTTTTTATTCGCCGCAAGCAAAATATTTTAAGAAAATTGGTTTATTCTAAATTAAAATTATAAATTTTCATAAATTTTAAAATAAAATATGTGGAACAAGTAACCTTTGACAAAATATTTATTATTTTTTCCAAATTATTGTGTAGCTATGACAACAAATGATAACAACTATTTTAATTGGACAATGAAATTTTGAATTTAAGGGTTGCTTTGATAAAAAATTTTATTTTTCATAGCATTTAAACAAATACAAATGCTTTTTACTTTTTTGGACGTAGCTATGACAACAAAATAAATAGTTGAAAAGTGATACTTTAAAGCCGCAAATCACAGTAATAAAGTAACACTTTAATATGCAGGCGAATAAAAAATATTTTAAATTGCTTTAAAATTTAAAATATATCAGGAATTTACGTAACGTCATTCCCATCCAAAAACTAAATCAAAACTGTTGTTTTTAGTTTAGACTTGACTTTGTATATTAGACAACCGTCTTTAGTTATAACTATAAGCCTACTATGTAGACGCGAAATGCTAAAAACAATAAACCTTTAAAGATGTGTTATTTAATGATTTTACGGACTTTATAGACCAAATATAATAAAATTATAGAATTTAGTAGTGTAAATAGAATAAATACATATATGTATATTAGACTGGTCGTTAAAAACTAAATTTTCCGAGACGCCCCCTAGAAAAATTCTTTGGGGTCAAAAAACCACAACGGCATTATTTTTTTTTTTTTTAAAGCAAAAGAACACGTGCCGCAAAATCGTTGAAGTTGATTTTTTGAAAAATTCGTAGATTTTTTCAAATATCTCATAAAATATACAGATGTCAAAAAAAGTCACATAACCATTTTTGAAGGAAATTTAATTCTCTACAAAAAAGGTGCAAGTCGTTTTTTCCCGCAAATGTATAGTTCTCATGATATTTTGAAAATGAACTTGTAAGTTTTCGTAATTTTTAAAAAACATAAAAAATAAAGATGACGAAAATCTCCTAATTTTCTTCTTATGCTATGGAATGAAATGTATAAAAAAATAATCGTGACAAAAAAAATCAAAATTAGTACTTTTTCGTCGAAATTTTCATCATTTGGTTTTACGAGTTTCGAAGAATTTCAAGTTTTATTTCAAAATATCATCAGAAATATAGGTTTTAGAAAAAAAATGACTTGGACCTTTTTTGTAGAGAATTAAATTTCCTGCAAAAATGATTAAGTGATTTTTTTTGACATCTGCATATTTTATGAGATATTAACAATTTTATCAAAAAATAAACTTCGATGATTTTGCGGCACGTGTTCTTTTCACTTAAAAAAAAAAAAATAAAGCCGTTATGGTTTTTTGACCACAAAGAATTTTTCTGGGGGGCGTCTCGGAAAATTTAGTTTTTAACGACCAGTCTAATGTATATGTATACAGTTGACGATTTTTTGTACGAAAGAACAATCGGGCTTGTAACTAAAGATGGTTTTATTTATAACATAGAAATTGGATAATTTATTCATATTAAGTCATCTATATTTTAATAGCAGAAATATAAATTTGAAGATTTTGTTTGGCTGTTTATATGTTTTAAAATTTGAATTGTATGTAATTTTAAATGAAAATGCTTAATAATTAATAATAATTTTTAAAAAAGTAGTAGAAAAAGTACAGTTTTCTACTCGCCGAAAATCATATTTTGAATCTCGTGACCATTACCAACCTCGGCTATCGCCTCGGCTGATAAACTGTCCTCTCGCTTCAAAATATGTTGTTTTCGGCATCGTTGAAAAATATACTATTCTTATAATCTAAAATTCTTTTAATATTACCTGAAAATAAAGACAAAAATTATTAATTATTAATTGTTTTTCCCTAAATTAAAAATGCTAAAAAAATAGTAAAGAAAATTAATTATTTTATTTTAAATTTAAATTTTTCTTGACAAAAATAAAACACAGCCGTTCAGTCTGACAGCTGGCCTACTTGAGTGACAAGAATTGGGTCAATTATAATCCCACCAAAAAGCAGCTATTGATTGTTTCCAGGTCGAAGACTGGGTTCCCCAACGATATTTTAATTAGAAATTGTGACGTACAAATAGGTGAATCTAAAAGCATTCGCTTAATGGGAGTCACAATTTGCATTAGCTAACTCGGGAACGATCACATAATAGCAATAACAAAAAACGCGTAGATAGTAAAAATAGTAAAAAGTTTGTTTATTCCATTTCAAATACCACCATTATAATTTCTGTATTCGTTCTTATCGTTGTTGACTGTAATTACCCGGGTAAGAATTTGCTATTGGGCCAAGCCCGCACCACAGCTTTTGGGGTTTGGGCCAAACTTAACATTTTCAAACGGCCCAAGCTTGGGATGATGTCCTGGGGCCAAGACTGGCAAACCAGACTTGGGCCAAGTTTGGCAAATGAAACTTTCGCTTGTCGAAGATTCCGATTAATGAAGAAGACTATCAAAAATAATAGTCAAAAATTGTGTTGCAATGTCTTTAATTACCGGACCATAGTCCGCATGGAGGGATCAGTTTTTATTGTTTTGAAAATTGTTTTTATTTTTGATCTACGGGTGTGACAACCCCGCGTACTCCAGTCCCTGCTATTGACATACGAGCTAACGTGAGATATCACATACCACTGGCAATAGCAGTGAGATATCCCCTAGCCAAGGTGACATCTTAGGGGTGCTGGCGGATGAACTGTATTCAGTCAACGGTAGCACCCTCAATCTTAGCTGTGCAATAATCCTTGATGATGAGACGTTATTGCTTCCTTGAGGTAACGAGCCTTCATATAACTATGTGTGGGCGTTAATCTTTAAGAAAGACAGTGCGTCACAGGATCAAGGAATATGCAACCGGCTGGATTATTGGCAACTACATTTTTGTTTTGTTCCAGCAAATTTTTGTAAAAATTTGCTATTTACTTTTTAATTTACTTTTATTTTCTCTATTCTATCATAAAATATTGGCCTATGTCATATTTTGTCAGTGATAGGATTTTTTGTTTAGTTATCCATTCTTTAACAAAAAATATAAAGGGGCAAGGGAAGGAAGATTTGCGTCCATCAACACCTTTGAACGTATGTTGTTGTGGGACCTTGGTCTTAAAAGGTTTTTGTGTGTTATTGTGACACATATTGTAGTTCCTACTACACAACACATTTTATTAAAAAAAAAAAAAAAAAAAACATAAAATTGAATGTTTTCTCGTAAGAATCAATAGTAATTTCAATTAAAAATTGATTGAAATAATTCGAAAAATGTTACATCGGTTTAAGTCTTATCCATCAATAAAACAAATAGATTAAATTTGAAAATACATTATCAATACAAGTAATAATTCAATAATACGTGACAGTAATTCAAAAACTGTGAACCGTAAAGTTCTAACCAAATACCAATGTTTCTTAAATTAAGTTTTTTTTCAAATGAGACCCTACTAATTTAGGTCAAAAAAGTTTTTCCACCCTTTCCTACTACCATCCCCTAAATCAGAAATATAAATATTTAAGACTTCACGATATTTGTCGTTAAATATTTTTCCAAACTCCTTGTCTCTGTGAATTTTTCCAAATTATTCTGTCAATCAACGTCGAAACGTAGGAGGGGAACATACCAGTTAAATTGCACTTTTTTGATAATTATTCTAAAACTGTACACCTCAAAATTCTACACAAATTTGCAATGTTCCTAAATAAGGTGTTCTTTCAAAGACAATCGATTGGATCACAAAAGTTTTTTTTCACCCTTCCCAACTCCCATCCCCTGAAAACACAGAAACATAATTATTTGAAACTTCGCTATAATTTTAGTTAAAAATTTATCAAACTTCCTATCTCTGTGAATTTGTTCAAATTTTTCTGTTAATCAACGTCGAAACATAGAGGGAGAGACATACAAAAAATTAAACCTTTTTGACAATAATTTAAAAACTGTGCATTGTAAAATTCTAAAAAAATTGCAATGTTTATCAAGTTAATCAAGTGCTCTCTGCACCCCACTTGTTCGGGTTTTAAATAATGCTTTTATTCCTTCTCATACCCACCCCCTTAATAAATAAAATTATAATAGTTTAACACTTCCCTATATTTTTCATTATAAACTTGCTCATTTTTTTATGATACCAAATACTTTTAAAGCTTTTTAATCAATTAAGTCTGGAGCTAAACGAGGAAAGAAAATACATATATTGAAAACGCCGTTATTCAAAAATGTTGGGGTTTAAAATTCCAAAATACATTTTTAAGGAATACTGAATTAACGCCCATTCATATGATGCCCTACTTGACTCTAAAAATGGTTTTTTTAAAGGCCTCACTCACATCGTAGTCCTGTAAAACAAACGAAAATAACATTATTTATTATTTAACCTGTCATCTTGTGTGGATAGTTTAATTTTATACGCTTCTCAAATTTTAGGTTCATATAATTTATGGTTTACGAGATAATCGATATAATATCAAAAACACGTTTTACTCTTACCAATAGGGTTCGTTATGAAAAACGGAACACTAAAAATACCAAAAACAAGTGTTATATTTTTATAATATCAGTGTATGCGTATTTGAATTTTTTTTAAATCAAAAGAGTGTTCTTGATCCAAAAATTGCAATGTGGTGTTTTCATAAACAAGAATTTAAAATTTTAACATCTCTTAAAATATCAGCAATACTGCCATATTAACGCAACCCGTCGACAAAATTAAACTAAACCAGTGTAAGGACGCTTAAGGACAACTCTATAAAATAATTTAAGCCTATTTTGAGGTTACCTTCAATATCTGAAAAAATTCTTACTGAACCTGTATTAAACTGGTTACAAAAAATGGTTGCTCATTTAATTGTTTAGAATGTTCCGGCCTTAAAAAAATCGTACATCTACTTATATTAGCACTGCGATCAAAAATTATAATTAGAAAATATAAAAAATGGTAGTTCTACAAGCAAAAGAGTTTAACAAAATGTAAAGAGTGAGTGCAAGCAAAAATTGATTAGTATAAAAGTGGAAATAGTTATAATATAATTCACGATGTGAATACACGGTGTGAATTGGGTCATAATAACCTTATTATAAATAAATACCAATACCAACTTTGTACTATTTAATGTAAAAATTATTCCTAAAAAAATAGAATGTTCTTTGAAACATTAGAAATTCCAGCTACAGGAAATAGAATAAATGAAAAAGGAAGAAAACAACAAAAAGTATAAAAAACTTTATCCACGACTACTAAAGAATATATGCTTTCCATGCGTTTGTCTTTCATTGTAATTGTATTCATTCCACAACTAGTGATTATAATTAAATTCTTCAACGGTTCTATAGTTTATTAAATATTCCCCTAACAAATTAAAAACTTCATTTGTTGGTATAGTAATATAAACAGGTTAAAACGGGAAAAATACATATATAAAATATAAAATAAACAAATTTTAAACAAAATAAATAAATTTAAGATCTCCGTTATAGGAATTGCTTTGTTTTGCTATGCTATCTTTGATGCATGTATTTCATATGGTGATACAAACTTTAGCAGGCAAGCTAGAAATTAATCGAAATATTTTGCAGTCGTGGATAAAATAAGATCTTGTATTCGCATAGGATGATGGCAATTCTTCACTCGGATGATTCCCTTCACTCGCTACGCTCGTTCCGGGAAACTTCATCCTCGTGGAGAATTGCCATCATTCTACACTCATATAAGAATCTACTATTATAATCAACAAACATTTCTTCAATTAAAAAACTGAAGAAAATATTGCAGATGTCATAAAATCCCTTGAATGCATTCTAAATTTTACTTTGTAATGACGTCACACTGTTTTATTGTGCATTTAAGCTGGGTTTAAAGTGATCTTCTATGAAGTAGTAGTTTTTGTAATAGCAGTTTTTGTTTTTCCATATTTCATTTCACAGGAATGAAATTATTATATGAAATAACTATGGAAAAACCAATATTATATCATTTTTAGCCTGTCAAAAAATAATTAATTATCAATAACTTTGAAAGACTACATTATCGATAAATTTAAATGTTGTAAAACGAAATTTTTATGATTTATAAGAATTTATGAATTAAAAAAAACAATAATTTTAATGTTATTAAAAAAAAATTTTAAAAAAATGAAAAATGTACCACGCCAACCTAAAGCGCCTCAGTCGACCTCGTTATCCATATTACAACTTGAGTGTTACGTTCGTAGTAGAGTGATAGACTCCCGGCGATGCTATTATACTATGGATATGGATAGTTAAATTTTATTTGTAGTTTTTACCCCTCCCCTTTTTATTACTTTGTTCTTAGTTTTGATTTTATAACTTCTAAATTTGGTATATATAGTTAGTAATTTCATTAGTTTTTAATTTCAAATTGAACCTATCGATGATTTTTTGAAAATCGAAACCGGTCGTTAATAAAAAATAAGTGAATAAAAAAATTGGTGTTTTTATAATAATTAAGCAGATTTAAAATATATTATATGATGTAACAAAAGTTCATCAAAAGCCATTTTGTAGAATAAGCCAACATTATTTTTCATCGTAAAAGAAGTGATCGATTCAAATGCAACTGACCATCCGAAATCATCCAACTATACTTCAAAAGCCTTAACCATGCTAAAGCTACCTTAGTAATGCTCCTGGATACTATGTTAACATGAGTTGGGATGTGGTGTCGAAATATAGTTTTCTCTCAACATAGAAATGACAGGTTAGCTTTCAAAAGAAGAGAACATTTCCCTTAATTACAAAAACAACAGGCTTGATGTTGTTTGATAGAATAAAAAGATTTACTACATGAAGTTAAGGACAGTTTAATCAATGAATTGTAAAAAAATATCAATTAATGTGAGTGTTTTTGGGCTGTTTGTTTTAGTCAAGATTTAGTCAAGATAGTATATAGCGTTCTCAAACATTTTTGATGTATGTATACAAGGCGGGACATTAAAAAACAAATTTTTTCGGAAACCCTCTTAAAAAAATTCGCCGCGTAAAAAAACACGAAGATATTTTTTTGTAAATAAAATGAACACTTTGTAAAATCGTCGAAGTTTATTGTTTGATAAAATCGTAGGTTTTTTAAATATCTCATGAAATATCCAGATTTCAAATAAATAATAATATAAATAATAATATAAATAATAATAAAATAATAATAAATAATATAAATCTCCGTAGCTCACAAACAACGGGATTTTTTGTGAGCAATACAAAACGTATATATTGAAAATTTCTTGAATTTTGCAATTCGAAATAATTTTTCATTTTCTCTAAAACTTTTTCTAGAAATTTTTTTTTTTTATGTTTCGTGCACACAAATCCCGTGTGTCTTACACAACTTAGCCACAGTGGTGATGACGAACCATATACTTTAATTTTCATGTTCAGATAATTTCCAAATTGAAACTTCATCATTTTCATATTTTACTTAATCTTTCATCTATGATTACATATTGGAAAATATGGAGGGGCTGAAATCTCACAGCTCTGAGATATCAAGACTTCGGTCTGGGTAAAGGATTTTGATATAGTTTTCGGCAAAAAACTTTCACGAGGACATGGTTTTTAGTTTTGGGCAGCGATGTATATCAAACATAACTCTTTGTTAAAGTACAAGTATTTTTTATATCTGTTTAAAAATTTATTACAAAACTAACACGAAACATCAATACGTTGCCGGAAAATTATAATCAAAATTCCAAAAATATTGTTAAAATAAATAAAATCAAACTTTTTCAAAATTCTTAAAATATTCTAAATATTAGGATGATATTAAATATTTAAACTTTTTCTAAATTCCGATAATATGCCAAAAATTCTTAAAAATTCAAACTTTTCCAAAATTCTAAAAATATTGCAAAAATTATTACAAAATCAAATATTAAAACTTTTTTCAAAATTCCAAAAATTATAATAAAATCAAAAATTAAAAATTTTTCAAAATTCTAAAAATATTCCGAAAATTCTTACAAAATCAAAACATGAAACTTTTTTCAACATTCTACATATATAAGAATATATATGATATTCAAAAATTCTATTTTTTTTCAAAATTCTAAAAATATTGCAAAAATTATAACAAAATCAAAAATTGAAACCTTTTTCAAAATTCCAAAATCAGAATGAAATCAAATATTTAAACTTTTTCTAAATTCCAACATTAATCCAAAAATTCTTAAAATTCAAACTTGCCAAAATTCTAAAAATATTGCAAAAATTATTACAAAATCAAAAATTGAAAATTTTTTCAAAATTCCAAAAATTATAATAAAATCAAAAATTAAAAATTTTTCAAAATTCTAAAAATATTCCAAAAATTCTTACAAAATTAAAACTTTTCCCGAAATTCTAAAAATATTGTAAAAACTATTACAAAATCAAAAATACAAACTTTTTCAAAATTCCAAAAATATTTCAAAAACCATAACAAATTCAGAAATTTCCATGTTCAATTTTCAATTACATTTACGTCATAAAAACAGCTACATTTTTTTCCCAAAAAATTGGCTAAAAAATAAATGAAATGATTTTTTGACACACTTGACAACATATTTTGGACAAACTTATAATTCCATAATTCTCAATAATAATAATAAAATTTCAATCCAAACAATTTTATTTTTTTCTAAAAAGTTGGGTAAAAAAATAAATAAAAATCTTTCTTTTGACACACTTGACAACATTTTTTTGACAAACTTATAATGCCATAATTCTCAATAATAATAATAAAACTGAAGTAGTTTCATTTCAAACAAATAATTTTTTTTTCCAAAAAATTGGGTAAAAATATAAATAAAAATCTTTCTTTTGACACACTTGACAACATTTTTTTGACAATCTTATAATGCAATAATCTAGTTTTTGATTTGACATACCAATCCCGACCATCAAGATTTCTCCAAATTTAATGTTCCTACTCGTAATCACTTAAAATGAACGTTTTTTAAGCCAAAAATATGAAAATTTGCTATTTTTGACACACATAATGATTTTTTTGACACACTTCCGGTACAGTTATCGAACACAGCGTCCTTTCGGACCTGTCCCTTGTGAATACCTATTTTTAGAAAAAAATTTTTTTGAACAGCCGTTTTCCCTGCAGCGTAGGTAATGAAGGACGGCCTGCCTACAGACAGACACACATTTTTTTTTGTTGCTTTTTTAGAATCAGCTGGTCCTAAAACGTCGAGAAATGCCAAAAAAAGTGGGGTAAGAATTTGACTTTGAGCTCATGAATGGAATACTTAGGTCTTTCAGACCGAAGTAATTGCATTTCTTTGGTTTTTTTTGTATTTTTGGTATTGCGAAACTAATATCTGACGCAAGGTCAATTTATTGACATATTTTGGTTAAGAAATATAGACAAGATTAGGGGGATTTTTAATTTGGAGGGGTTTTTTGTGAGCAATTAAGCTTAAGCACATATTGCACGAAACACAAAAAGAAATTCTAAAGGAGTTTTAGAGAAAATGAAAAATTATTTCGAATTGCAAAATTCAAGTGATTTCCAATATGTACTTGACCTTGCGTCACATTGATTGACATACAATCAATAATGACTCTACACTCGTGACTTAGGATGTTGATTAGAATGTTGACTTAAGATGTTGACGAAATATTCTCTCATCCTATGAATTCATACATAGTAATGTCTAGAAATTTAATACAAAAAATCCCAAAGAAATAAATAATAATGATGACGAAAAAGTTCTAATTTTCTTCTGCTGCTATGGAATAAAAAGAATAAAAATAGCCGTGTTCCATTTGCACTGAAACAACTGAAAAATTGTATGCAATTGTTGTTGTTTTTTCAGTTGTTTCAGTCAAATCGAACGCACCAAATATAATCGTGAAAAGAAAAAAACAAATACTTTTTTGTCATGTTTGTTTTTACGAGAAAGAAGAATTTCATCTTTTATTTCAAAATATCATCACATATATACGTTTTAGGCAAAAAATGACAAGGAATTTTTTTATAGAAAATTAAGTTTTCTACAAAAATATCTGATGATTTTTTTATAAATCTGCATTTTACATGAGATATATAAAATATTCTTGGATTTTATCAAAAAATCAACTTCGATGATTTTGCGGCACCTGTTCATTTTATTTAAAACAAAAATATATGCCCTCGTGTTTTTCCACCAAAATATAATTTTTTAGGGGGCGTCTGTGCCTGGGTGACGACCAATCTAATGTATACTTATATGTTGTGTTTATACGTAGATGTAGTGCTGGTGAAGTTTATCTTATGAGTTATGAGATAAAACCCTACCATCGGCATATTTAAATATATATAACCTTTAGATAAAAGCGTTACATTAAAACAGTTTTGTAAAATGATATAAATAACTATGTGATAAATATTTTTTCGTTTTCCAGCTTTACATCAAATCGACCTAACTCACAATTCGATAAACGCCATTCCCAAATAACTTTCTAGATTCGATCACTGATTAGTAAGCAAACACACCAGGTTTTATTAAGTATTCAACTCCAATTGTTCACAACAACAGGAAACAATACAGCGAACAATATTCCTAACTAGAATATTCTTTCAACAGCTTCAGAAACTTTAACGGTTTATTGTAGAAATTTCCAGTTCACAACGTTCAAAATAATACACAATATTTGCGCTCAATAAATAACACTTACAACTTTATTCATAAAAACTAATTTAAAAATCACTTTTATAATTTTAACTTTAGGTTTAAAATAAAAATAATTAAAAACTACAAGAAGCAATTTGCTTATATACCTTCTGCAATACTTCTAGATAATTCGAGGTCACTTTTTAGAAACCTTGAGAAAATATTAGAATATTCGATTATTTTACGTTATGTTGATTTCATTGGTAAAATCATTCAATTTTATTTATTGGACCCAAGTTCTAAGAAATACAACAACAACGTTATTAATTTCATTAATCTGTTGTAGTGTTTTGTTGATTTGATTTTCGTGGAAGTGACCGTAATCGTCAAGATTTTTCTGTAATCGTAACAATATATTAGAATGAAACCTTGGAAGGAATGTCAAAAGAGAAATGTACAAAAAAGAACTTAAGGATTGTTTGCTATGAAATCATAAAGTGTGTAAAGCTATGCAAGATGTTCCTCGACGGTAGCCTAGATCCAAAAAATCCTCACGGTAGCATAGCACTCAAGGACTATGTTAACGCAAATGTAACAAATATATTGATTTTCCTAATCAAATTTAAGTACGATGTGGACGCTTAACAACCAATTTTTTTCTATAAAACCAATTTAATGTACTATTGAGCTATGACTCAACATTTTTATAATGGTTCATTAAATGTTTACATCCTTTCATCAAATTTAATGGTTTTACAGAAATGCTACTATATACATACATAGTTTAACAATTTGTAATAAAAACTATTTTACTATTCTATTAAAAATCATGTAAAGAAAATAGGTCATCACCAATTAATATACTGTTGCATAGTTTATTTTTTTAAAACGAAACTAAGTTGAACAAAGGAAAATCAATACTTAAAAGCTGTTAAAGTTTGTTGGAGCCACTGTGGTGAAAAAAAAGAAATGAAAACGTTTTCTCTTTAATAAATTTAATGACATTGAACCAATTTAGAAATTTTATGTATAGGGTTGCTAGAATTTATTTTATTTATTGAGGACGATATTTTATACGTATATATGTATATATATGTAATAAGGTTATTTCTTATTTTTATTAAAAAAAAAGTTGGAAAATGAGCTTTTACTGATTTTTACTTGCCATTATTGAAATAATAAACTGTTAATTAATTAGTAATTTTATTTGCATGTGTAAAAATTGCTAGTAATCATTCATTATTGTTTAAGGTATTTTGAAAAAAAAATAATTATTTCTTATGTCGACATGGTTTAAATACAGATGTAGAGTAAAACGCAGTTGAGATTTGTGATGACACTCGAGTGTTTTGCCTTGTTTACTTGCAGAACTATCAACATAGCCTGCAGTTGCGGAGCTAGACTTACAGCTTTAATTTCTTGAACTGTAAGACATTACCTCCATTTCTCACTAGCAAAGTAGCAGTTCCTAAACAATCATCAGTGTTACGTTATTGAGCTTTAAAAATATTGCAATATTTATAGAAAATTGAGCAATAGTTTTATGGTCATTATGTTGGTTTGTTACTCTACTAAAACCATATTTGCATAAAAACATTAAATCTTACAATAAATCTTATGACACATTTCTTGATGATAACACGCTATTGTTTGCGTAAAGTAACAAGAGATTGACATTATGTTATACACAAAATATTTCTATTAAATAATATTTAGAAACCTTATTCACAATAAAAAAATAACTTACAATTAATTTTTAGTTTACAATTGATTAATTGTATGTAAAAACCTGCCTAAATAGTATTCCATACAATCTAGATAAATTCTTTTATCCAGAATGTTCCTTTAAACATAATAAGAAATAATGTATACGGCCGTAGTTAGGGTAAACCTTACAACGCGACAATAGAATAGGAGTGTTGAATGAGCAAAGAATGTAATAAGATATAAACGTCACCGGAGAGCATAATTAATGTAAACAGTAAATAGATGTTATAAACGGGGCCTTAAAAAATCACCATTTTGTAATTATTGTTGTATCAGAAACTATATGGAAAAGACGATATAAAGTTTTTGTGGAAATATATTTATTTATTTTGTTTGGTGAATTGTTGTGAGCCATTACTTTTAAGAGCGGTAATAGCTCCTACAGATCAGAAGTGGAGAACCAACGCAGAAATGTTTAAATAAATTAAGGTAAAGTGGAAAGCATAGACCGCCAGCAAAAAAATATAACTTAAAGAGCAACAGGGATTGCAGAAAACTTCTAGAAGCAAATTTAGAAGATGTGGTGAACGAATTAATCTTTGATTGTAATGATAATGTAAGTGAACAAACATTGAGGTTGGAATTAGAATTGGCTCAAACAAGAGTAACACACATCGAATAGGAAGCGAAAAGCAAACATTAGAAAATAGTTTAGATTTATTAGAAGGAAAAAAAGGGAAGTAGATCAGCAGAATCAAGAAAACTTAGCCAAAATAGTAGAAGAAAAGACAATTTACTGAAATTTAGATATGCATCAGAATCAATAATAAAACAACCGTTTTTCAGTAATGAAGCAGCTTTAAAGGGGAGGATCGGGTCAAACGTATTACATAGCCATATTTGAAATAAAAGAAGAAGAAATTACATTTTTATTAAAATCTTGCATGAAAAATGAGCACATTACGAAGTCGTTTGCAACTAATATTGAACCTGGCGACACCTGGGAACATGTAAAACATAAATTATCACTTATCACAAATTTTGAACTTCTTTTTAACTCCCTTTGAACTCCCTGACTAAAACCAAACCTTTCTTGTGAGTTTGGACCTGCTGAATACGAATATCATATTCGTTTTTTAGTTTAGCTCTTGTTTTTGAGATATTAACGAAAAACCAATTTTTTGGTGAAAAAAAATGTTATTCCGGTTTTTGGATCGCATATTTTACAAAAGAAACAAATTCAATGTTTTAATGAAACAAATGCATTGCAAAGATAATAACAAACATTTTGAGCTATTTTGTGCAGTGTAACAATCCATCAAGGATTCTGGAAGTTACACTCGAAAAAGTTGAAAAAAAAATCAAAAATTTATGTTTTTTGTCAATTTTTCAACATTCAACTGCATAAATTTTCAACAAACAAAGATGTTAATTCTTTTTAATTTTTTGGAGTCTATAGTTAATTCAATTTTGTTTCTATTAAGTTAAAAAAAATACCAATGTTGGTGCAGGTTACACCAAGTTATTCAGGTTTTCCCAAACAAAGTCAAAACTCAACATTTGGAAAAACAAATTTTTTACAAAGAGTAATTTAAATTCTGCAACATAATTGATTTAAATATGAGTTGTTATGTAGATTTTCGTATAAAAACTGCGAGTTATTTTGGGTTTTCCTTATTTCAACCGCGTTAATGCATTTTTTCTTTTCTTTTTGTGCCGCATCGCAAATAATGTTTTACAAGTTCAGTCGTTCTCAAACATTAGAATGCTAGGAATTCTTTTAAAATAGTAAAGTTAATTTATTTAAATAGCGTCGTCAAGAAGTTTCAAGTGTAAAAATAGCCCAAACTCATTTTGTTTTATCTTTGGAATTTGGATAATACATCCTGCTAAAAAATCACTCCATTTATAAGAAATGCATATCTTCATTACTTCGGCATAGAATTGAATGAAGATAAACCATGGATGCCGCCAAATAGTTATGTCAACTGCAACTTAACACATTCAAGATGGCACACCATAGGAAAGGTTTATTCAACGTTTTAACGTTGTGTTACGACCAGGGTTTGTCCATAACTCTCAATTTTAACTCGAAAATTTGTATAACAACTCATACATAAATCAATTATGTTGCAGAATTTAAATTTTTCTTGGTAAAAAATTTGTTTTCTAAATTTTGAGTTTTGACTTTTTGTGGGAAAAGCTGAATAACTTGATGCAACCTGCACCAATATTCGTGTTTTTTAACTTAAAAGAAAGGAAATTGAATTAACTATAGGCTCCAAGAAATTAAAAAAATTTAAAATCATTGTTTGTTCAAAATTTATGCAGTTCATTGTTGAAAAATTTAAAAAAAACATAAATTTTTGATTTTTTTTAACAAAAAATAGCTCAAAGTGTTTGTTATTATCTTTGCTATGCGCTTGTTTTATTAATATATTAAATTTGTTTGTTTTGTAAAATATGCGATCCAAAATCCGAAATAACCTTTTTGTTCACCGAAAAACTTGTAGGGATATCTATTATGAATATAAAGAAAAATTGGAATCCAATTAGGTATGAAGTAAAGATTAGGTTAAAACGGGATAAAATAGTGTCTATCTCCATCAATTAACAAAAAATTAGAAAATGACAAAAGCTGGCTTTAGACCAGGTAGAAGCTGTCCATATTAACACAATTCGTATCATCATAGAACAATTAAACGAATGGAATCACCACTGTATCTCCTCTTAGTGGACTTCGAACGTGCCTTCGACACCATTAACAGAAGCGCGATATGGAAGGCACTTTCTGAAATAGGCATCTCGAAGAAAATAAACGATCTAATCAAGAAAATGTACCAGGATGCTGGAAACAGAATACAATACAAAGGACAGCAAAGTGATCAATACTACAACCACCGAGGGGTGAGTCAATGCTGTATTCAATCTCCGCTACTATTCCTAGTAATACTAGACAGTATCATGCGAAATACTTGAAGAAACATGTCAAAATAGCATTCAATGGAACACAACAAGACGACTCAATGATCTAGACTACGCAGACGACATCTGCCTGCTTACACATAGACACAGTCATACAGCAGAAAATAAAAGAACTATCAACCCTTGCACATAAAGTTGGTCTCAAAATCAACATCAGAAAAACAAAGGCTATGAGATTGAACCCCAACGTGAGTGCACCAATTATCATCCACAATACATAAGTCGAGGATATTGATAAATTTGTGAACCTTGTTTGTACTGTAGCAAAATTAGGTGGAACTGAAGAAGATGTAAATTAACGCATTAACAAAGCCAGAAATACATGCTCCATGACATCTGGAATGTGTCCATCCTGTCAAGAAAACAATGTTCGATGTATGTGTAAAGTCAGTAATGCTGTATGGATGTGAAACATGGCAGCATACAAAAAAGATTACAAACCATCTACATGTGTTTGTGAACAAATGCTTAAGACGACTGGTCAAATGCTTCTGGCCTAATAAAATCAGTGTAGAGGAACTTCTACGACAAACAGAGCAAATAGACATTGAGTCCAATATAAGAAAGAGGAAATGGAGATGGATAGGACACACTGAGAAAACCAGCTGAAGATGTTACAAGGATGTCCCTAAAGTGAAATTCACAAGGCAAAAGAAGGGAAGGAAAACCAGCAATAAATTGACGAAAACGGTGCTAGTAGAAGCGAAACAAATTGACAAGACATTGGAAGAGTTAAAAGCGAATGCCCCTTTATAAATAAAGTTAAATTGTTCAGTCTAGTAGACGCCCTAAGCTCCTAAATGGAGATAAAGAACTAAAAAAGTAGTGTCTGGAAAGCCAAGGAAAATGAGTTGGAGGGAAAAACAAGCGGTAAAAGAATAGGTGGAGAACTTGTGAAGGAAGAAATAATTAATTAAAGCGATTCAGAATTCAAAAAGTATTTGTAAAAAGAAAGACGGTAGGTAAAGATTTTAGTGTATTGATTATATAAGAAATTATATGAAATTGTAGAAAAAGATCATAATCCAAAGCCGCAAATAAAGAACTCACTACAAAAGTTACACGGGAAAAAATTGTAATACATTGGACTTGAAAAACGGATTTTTCACGTAACCTTAGAGTACCACTGAAAAAAATAATTTGGTATATTCTCCCAAACGGATTCAACCAAATTTATTTTGTACAATCAACCATACGTTTTTAACATTTGACAATGCTTTGTCAAAAGTTCAAATCGTATGGTGAATTCTACTAAATTTCAGTTGATGCTACAAAATTAATTTGGTTGAATCCGTTTTGTAGAATATACTAAATTATATTTTCCAGTGATGAGAGTCAAAAAAATTTACGTTATTTGTAGCACCAGATAATCAGTATAAGTACAATGAGTTGCCATTTTTGTTTGCGAATGCATCAGCGACATACGTAAGATATCTAAAGAAGGTTTTGAAACAATTTTTATATTCAAAAAATATTCATGGACGAAACCATATATTTCAATCTATTCACGGATACAATAGAAGAACATAAGGAAATTATTAAGAAATTGTTGGAGGTGTTAGCGATAAATAGAGTCAAACTGCAATGAAAAAATGTTTCTGGCTAAAAGAATAAATAAACTTTTTAGGATGCACAATAACACAGAAAAGTATTACACCGAATGAAGAAAATGTAAACGCGATAAGGGAATATCCAACTCTATTGGACGTAAAAGGGGATTATTAGGACTTATGGGTTATTTCAAAAACTTTATAGAAAATTTCAAGGATGTGGCGGCACCATTACAAGGGAAATTAGGAAAAAATAGTATAATGGAAGCAAGATGAGAAAGAAACCATTTGACGGACTGAAGCAAAAGCTAGTGCAAAAGCCAATGTTAAAAATATTTCACCCAGAGTTAGAAACGGAGTTGCACACGGACGTCTAACGGAAGGCGATCTAATTGCAAAGGTGTAAAGAAGATGGTATGAGATGTATCCAATCTCTTTTTATAGTAATAGATCAAACAATTCTGAGGATAAGCTGCATAGCTTCGAGCTAGAGACCCTAACGATGGTATATAGCGTATTTAGGTTTAACCCATATTTATATGGGATTATATTTAAGTTGTTAACAGATTGCAATGCAATAAAGTTAACTTTAGAAAAAAGGGACAAATGATCGAATATTGAAAGGTGGGCACTTACATTAAACGAGCTTGACAACACAATCGAACACAGACCAGAAAAAAGAATGCTGCACGTAGATGCATTAAGCAGGACCATGATATGCAGGGAGAAGGGAACGGAGGAAAATTAGAAGAGGTGGTACTAGACAGAGACACATGGAAATTAAGATTAATAATAGCACAGACCAAAGTTAAAGATATTCAGGAAGTAAATAATAAAATAGAAAAAGGAGAGAAAAAAGATTATGAAGTCAGAAAAGGGATAGTATATAGAAAAAAAGGAGAAAGCTTGCAATTAGTGATCCCAAAGAAAAGGGTAAAAAGTCCAATAACGCAATTGCTTGAAATGAGAGTCATATGAGAGAGAAAAAAAACGTGCAATAAAATCAAAAGACTTTTCTATTTCGCGAACATGAGCGAGTTGGTAAGCGAACACATAAGTAAATAAAAATAATTGTCTGCTTATTTGTAAATAAAAAATATGGAGGGGCTGAAATCTCACAGCTCTGAGATATCAAGACTTCGGTCTGGGTTAAGGATTTTGATATAGTTTTCGGCAAAAAACTTTTATGAGGACATGGTTTTTAGTTTTGGGCAGCAATGTATATCAAACACAACTCTTTGTTAAAGTACAAGTATTTTTTATCTCTGTTTAGAAATTTATTACAAAACTAACACGAAACATCAATACGTTGCCGGAAAATTATAATCAAAATTCCAAAAATATTGTTAAATTAAATAAAATCAAACATTTTCAGAATTCCAAAAATATTCCAAATATTAGAATAAAATCAAATATTTAAATATTTTCTAAATTCCAATAATATTTCAAAAATTCTTAAAAATTCAAACTTTTCCAAAATTCTAAACATATTGCAAAAATTATTACAAAATCAAAAATTCAAACTTTTTTCAAAATTCCAAAAATTATAATAATATCAAATATTAAAAATTTTTCAAAATTCTAAAAATATTTCAAAAATTCTTACAAAATCAAAAATTAAAACTTTTTCCGAAATTCTAAAAATATTGCAAAAATTATTACAAAATCAAAAATACAAACTTTTTCAAAATTCCAAAAATATTTCAAAAACTACAACAAATTCAAAAATTTCCATGTCCAATTTCATTTTGAATTACATTTACGTCATAAAAACAGCTACATTTTTTTCCCAAAATATTGGCTAAAAAATTAAATGAAATCATTTTTTGACACACTTGACATTATTTTTTGACACACTTATAATGCCATAATTCTCTATAATAATAATAAAATATCATGTCATACGAACTATTAATTTTATTTTTTTCTAAAAAAATTGGGTAAAAAATAAATAAAAACCTTTCTTTTGACACACTTGACAACATTTTTTGACAAACTTATAATGCCATAATTCTCAATAATAATAATGAAATTTCATTTCAAACAAACAATTTATTTTTTTTCCAAAAATTTGGGTAAAAAACTAAATAAAAATCTTTTGACACACTTGACAACATTTTGTTGACAAACTTATAATGCCATAATTCTCAATAATAATAATAAAATTTCATTTCAAACAAACAATTTTATTTCCAAAAAATTGGGTAAAAAAAAATAAAAATCTTTCTTTTGACACACTTGACAACACTTTTTTGACAAACTTATAATGCCATAATTCTCAATAATAATAATAAAACTTCATTTCAAACAAACAATTAATTTTATATTTTTTCCAAAAAATTAGGTAAAAAAATAAATAAAAATCTTTCTTTTGACACACTTGGCAACTTTTTTTTGACAAACTTATAATGCAATAATCTAGTTTTTGATCTCACATACCAATCCCGACCATCAAGATTTCTCCAAATTCAATGTTCCTACTCGTAATCACTTAAAATGAACGTTTTTTAAGCCAAAAATATGCAAATTTCCTTGTTTTGACACACTTAATGATTTTTTGACACACTTCCGGTACAGTTATCGAACACAGCGTCCTTTCGGACCTGTCCCTTGAGTATACCTATTTTTAGAAAAAAAAATTTTTGAAATCCCTCCAGTAGTTTTCCCTGCAGCGTAGGTAATGACGGCCGGCCGGACGGCCGGCCGGCCGACAGACAGACATACATTTTTTTTTTTTTGCTTTTTTAGAATCAGGAGGTCCTAAAACGTCGAGAAATGTCAAAAAAAGTGGGGGTAAGAATTTCACTTTGAGCTCATGAATGTAATACTTAGGTCTTTCAGACCGAAGTAATAATGTCTGCCTTCACTCAAAAAAATAAAAGTGACTTTTACAAAATTTTTATAAATATACAACATATAAAATTTTTTGATAAAACTACAATTTTTTTCCTTCAAATCCAAAAATAATTTGGAAATCAAATAAATTTTGGAATTTTTTCAAATAACTTTTTTTGTAATCTACAATATTTTTGGTAAACTTACAAAAAAAATTTTGAGTTGTATATTTATAAAAATTTTTTAAATTTACTTAGTTTTTTTGGTGTTGTTTAGCGTTAAACTCTTAATCAGGAAGAAAGGAGCACAACTAAAGCGAACGGACTGGTAGAACGATATAACAGGACGTTAGTACTAATTTAGCGATGCTAGTTGATAAGGAAAAAAAGATTGGAATTATTTGCTACCAAAAGTGGATGTGATCATAAATAACATGATAAGCGGCAGGATTGCTGTTTAGAGAACGCTTGCAATAAAATATAGAACCTGAAGAGTAGATAGATCTAATAATTAATTGGAAGCAGGAAAAACAAAAGAACAAAAGAACATTAGGAAGTAGCACAGTACAATAAAAAGTATTATGAAAAAAGGCAAGGGGTAGAAAAAAGCAATCTTTTAATAAAGGAGATTTAAAATTAGTAGGAGATTTAAAGATAGTAAAGCGGTACGTGCGTAAAAAAATTATTAGAAAAAGATTAAAAGACAGATATCTATTAACTTTACAAATAATAATAAATCATTTATTAAGTTAGTTTTTATTTAGTTAATAAATGGCAGAAAATGTAAATGTTTATTTAATTTTAATAAGAAGTTAATTGTTTGTAAATTCATCACTTTAATCATCTCTAATTTCACATAAGGCAACGCAAGAAAAGATTTTTGTATGTCTAGTTCAAGCAAAAATATTCCTGGTAACTTGAATTTAGGTCAAATTTACTCAAATAGGAAACTGACATTTTTTATAGAAGTTAACTAATTAAAATTAAATCACAATTTCTTTATGAATATATATTCTTTTGTAAGAAAATTGTAATAATTGTTTTCGTTCTTCTTTTGAAATTTAAATTTTTATTGCTTTTAGACATGCAAACTCTGGTGAGTTATTGCTATTTTTTTTTTTTAAATATAAACGAACTTTGCTAGAACTTCATTTCAAATCTATTCATGTTTTATTTTGTTTCGTTTGTTTCCTATTCTTTAATTGAATCTGTTTTTTTGAAAATAATTAACTTGCAGATCATTACTATAGTTATTTATCTATATTTGATTTTGGATGCAGTTCATTGTGCAAAAGACATTTATCACTCGGATTTTGACTCAAAAATTTATTATTAATGTATAGCTAAGTAGTTTTATCGACGACTGCTATAGAATATATGCTTTCCATGTGTATGTCGTTTATTGTAATGTTATACATTCTCTCACTTGATGTAGAATGTAACGCAATCGGTACATTCCCTAACAGTTCTATAGTTTATTAAATATTCCCGTAACTAAATAAAAACATAAGATTTGTTGGTACAGTAATATCAAACAAAAGATTAAAACGAGAACAATACATATGGGTAATTCTTTTACAAACCGAACAGATTTGGACAAAATCTAACCGATTTTTAATTTAGCTGAAATTGTTTTTATGGGTTTTATATTGAAAAAAAAGATATACGTGTTCGAGAACTTTCTTTTTTGGAAATATAGCGCTTCTAAATTTCGAGAATTTCGTGATTTTTGGCTTGACGAGTTATTTTCAAATATTCATAGCTTCGGTTTTATTAAAGATAGAAACCTCTAGTTTGTTTTATTTTAAAGTTGAAAGATGCTAGTTTACAAAAAAAATTAAAATTAATAAAAGTTATTAAAAATTTGCTATTGTTATAAACAAATAAAATGTTCAAATCGACTTTTAGTCATTGCCCTACCCACGGAATGAGTTTTTAGTACAACCATCGTATTTTACGTTTCATTTCCTATAAAAAAAGTATTTTCAATTAATGGAGAAATGATTTTTACTGTAAGAAAAAAATTTATTTACCGAGCGCGGGACGACTAAAAATTCCATATATGGGTCATTCTTTTACATACCCCGTATATATTAGGACAAAATGTGACTAAGACATTTTTGATTCAGTTGAAATTTTTTTACGGGTTTTATATAAACAAAACGATATACTTGTTCGAGGATAAGATAGCATCTTGTATTAGCATAGGATGATGGCAAGTCTTCACTCGGATAACACCCTCTTCCCCCCACTCGCTTCGTAAAACTTCATCCTCGTGAAGAATTGGCATCATTCTAAACTCATACAAGAATCTACTATTATCCAACGAGCGTTGGGCAAAGTTTTGAAAAATATAATAGAGTCATATAACGTACAACGTATATTATACAACTAGAGCTAGCTAGAACTAGGTACGACTAAGAAAGTTTAAAGAATAGAAGGAAAATACTAGCACTGTGGTGTAAATCAATTAAATTTTAACTTTTTTTATTTTTTAAATATAGTTCTAACCTTCCTTTAAAATATATCAAATTTACAAAGAGGCGTTAATTCGTGTTCTTGAGATATTTAATTTTAAAGATTTTTAGTTCGATTAAAATTCTAATTGTTCATTATTTTCTCGAACTTCAGTGGTTTAAATTTTTTGATGATAAAAATTGTTCGAAAAAATAATGAATATTCAGAATTTTAGACTGACTAAAAATCTTTAAAATTAAATATCTCAAGAACACGAATTAACGTCTCTTTGTAAATTTGATATATTTTAAAGGAAGGTTAGAACTATATTTAAAAAATAAAAAAAGTTAAAATTTAATTGATTTTAAAATTTTTTGTTAATGGAAGTTGATTGAAAAAATGAAGAAAAATTCGAATTTCAGTCGTACTAAAAGTCTATAAAATTAAATATCTCAAGAACAAGAATTTTAGCCTCTTTGTTAATTTGATGTATTTTAGAGTAAGAATAGAACTATTTTCAGAAAAAAAATTAATTAAATTCCAATTGATCTTTGACCCTAGCGCCATCTTTAAAATAGCTTTTTCAATATTTTTATTTAAAAATTAATTATAAAAACAATGAATTAATTTTTTTTCAAACGACTAATTAATCATCTATCAAACAAAAAAAAGTTTGATGAAATCGGTATAGCCGTTCTTGAGCAATTTAATTTCAAAGTTACATCGGATTGGCGGAATTTTCATTTTTCGTGCATGTTGGGGTGCCCCCTATGCTCAAACAAAAAAATTTTAAAATAAGTAGTATTTTTTATTTTGTCCATACTACTTATATGCCAAGTGTCAGGAAAATCAAAAATGGTCAATTTCAAATTTCGACTTTTTCACCTGCGTAGATCACGTTTTTCATCAATTACGCATTATAATATATAATATTACATTATAAGATATATTATAAAACATAAAAACTTAACTTTCTTACTCGTAGTATGCAAGATCCAGTTAGCTCTAATTCTAACTGAATTGAATTTCTAGGAGCTTAGGCATTGGCGTAACTAGGAAATTGTTCTAGCGTGGGCCTGGCCCCATAATATTGCTGAGTCAAATAATTAATAAATTTTTCGTTTTTATTTCTTTCTTTTAATACATAACGGGTGTGTCAATTTGAAGTTTATTTTCAAATTTACTATCAATTATATTATTTTTCTAGGTTATTTATGTTAGGTTAGGTTGCAGTAACTGTCACCAAAAACACAACATCAGGATGAAATAGTAAGACCAAAATACGTAGGTTGTGATACCAAAGAATCTCGTTCCCCTACTCGAACTAACTATTTGGAGCTTCTCATGAAGCTAAGTATATGCGTGAGTTTATAATTACTCAGGTCAGTGAGTTTTAAGAGTTTGCCGTAGAAAGGGTGAATGCTGGACACGTGCAAAGTAGATGAAACGCTGATCCCTCTGGGTCCTCATCCTTACAGCTCCTTCAATCAGTACTTGAGTGCTCTCCAAGGATTCAGTAACCAGTGATGACTTTACCAATGAACTAATATCCTGCCTACTCAAAGATATAAGTTCTTTGGAACGCTGCAGGTCTAGTGTGGGAAAGATTAACCTGCTTATCTTGCAGCTAATTTTGTTTGACTACCGCCTTATAGGTTATGTATCCATTTACCCCTGTCATAAGTTAGTAGTTTGAGAGGGGCAAACGACCCGCTTAGAGCTTCCGTTTCTTGTAGAAGATCGAGTTCAGTCCCTTGCTTAGTAAGTGCGTCCGTTATATAGGTGCCGGGTTACAGTGGCGTTAAGGGCACGAATATGCACGGTGAAATTAACGGTGTTAAGTGTCACTTTTGACGCCGTTGCTACTACATCTACCGATTTTTAATGCAGCTATGTATGTTTATATTTACATATATATTTGTGTAAATAATAAATCTTTAAATCATAAAAATAAAAGAAAAAAATGTTCTTTTTAAAACAGACATTTTTTGCAAATTAAAATTGAAAAAAATCATATAAAATTATAAATTGTATTAAAAATTATAAATCCTTACTTAGTAACTTTGAAACAAACAAAAATTATACAAAATCAATATTTCTAGTCTCTAAATTTCTTAACATACTTTGAGGCACCCTGTGTCAAAGCTATTGAAAAAATAAAAATTAGTCCAAAAATAACAATTCATTGTTTAGAGTAATCACACACTCCCCCAACCATTTAATGCAGTACTGTGAACAACCATCTTCATTTTCAGCCATACAAAATTCAGATAATTCCAGATATAAATCCATCAGACTACGAATTACGCCATTAATAATTGCTAATGGCGATACAAACAAACTTGAAACTACGAGTAGTGTTGGTGTTTCGGTGTGGTTTTAGGTCTTATGGAGCAATGAGACCGTATTTTTGAAAACGAAGTCTATATTGTTTATATTGCGATGTTTTTCGTTGAACAAATTGGAAGTAGTAGTTTTCCAGA
Source organism: Diogma glabrata (assembly GCA_963693315.1). NCBI lineage: Eukaryota > Metazoa > Arthropoda > Insecta > Diptera > Cylindrotomidae > Diogma > Diogma glabrata. Next base: position 126,649,105 of record OY856187.1, read on the forward strand.
AATTGTGAATTCATTTGACATTCTGATATCTGATCTGACACGTCACATGTTGGAAAGAAAATGTTTTCTCTTTTGAACTTCGATAATATGGTGAACCGATAAGATAAGCGACCATTTTGTAGATACTTTTGTGGCAGTATTATTGGTAGTACTTATAAAATTGAAATGAAGATCTGTGATATTAACTATAACATTTTTTTTCATACTTGTCAATAAATAGTTCGATTTGTTTTATTTCTATTACTTTAATGGTAGGTGGTTTTTTCTATCGAGATGATCATATATCACAAATAAAAAACAAATTATTTAATTAAATATTGATGCTAACGTTTTGAAATAATTTTGAACAGCAAATTCTTTAGTTCCCTAATTGTTATATGCTTCATGAGCTTCGTGTTCTAGGGGGGGGCCAAAATTGGTCTAGAGGGGGCCGGGCCCACTGGGCCCCTACCTAGTTACGCCTATGAGCTTAGGTGATTTTTTTATGGGCGTTAAATCGGTTAGCTACATTACTGAACTTTTCAATCCCTTCGGATAACGGATATTTATATTCTTTTTTTTTTTTAAGAATAATCAAGTTTAAATGATGATTTATTTACTCATCGTCGATCAGGAAAATTTATTCAAAACACTATTTCTCATAATAGAAAAATTAGAAAAATCAATTAAATATCAGAATAAACAAATAATTCACGATAAAATAGAAATAATTCAATCAGAATCGTGATCGATAATTTTATTCACAACAAAAATTATTGCTATTGAACAATTCTTTTAATATATTTGTTTAAACATCTTATTTGCTTCTTCTTCTTCATTCGTATTTTATAAAACAATTTTTTACTCTCGATCGTGATTTTATCTTAAAATTTAAATTATTTTATTTTTATTTGAAATCTTTGAGATGTAGTATTACATTACGACCACAAATCGATCAAAAAATCATCAAAGCTAATTTTTTTATGTATACATATTTCTAAAACCAATAATGAAAAATTAAACGTAATTTCTGATGCATATTCGATAGTTGAGCAATGAAACAAAAAAACAGAAATAGGTATAAGTAAGAAATCTTGTATCTTTACAATTCAAAGTTCTTACTGTGTTATCGTTTGTTTTTTTTTTTTTGTAAAGTGAAGTTTTTGATTTTTGAAATATTTCATAATCATCTAACATTACTACAGTAACGATAATCGCCAAGGTTATAAGCTTCCACTACCTACAAAAACAATCTGTGATTTAGATTTGAAGAATTTTATCACTCTGCAAATAAATAGTAAAACTTGGAATTTATATGGTATAATGTTAAAACAAAATCAAACAATAAAATGGACATTTATCTGATGTCAGAAATCTAATAAAATGAAAAATGTACCACATGCTGATCATTAATTAAATGGCAAAAAATATTATGTAGATGATTTTATCTTGAACGAAAGTATAAGAATAAAGATTAACATACAGAAAATTTATAAAGGATTTGACGTTCAGTTTTAATACTTCAAAAACGATATAAAACAAATATAAAAAATTTTACTATTTTTTATTATCAGATGTAGTTTATGGGAAGATAATTGTACATATGTATAGTTGAACATCATACAATTTTATCGTTTTAGAGTTTTAAGAATATGTTTGATAGAAAGAAAAATACATATTGATAGTACTATAAAAATAAATCGTCTCTAATTGCTACGATGTTAACACTATCATTTTTTTTAATTTGTGGACTTGAGACTCCATTTAGGAGTTTATGCTGTCTCAAGTGTCTTTTACCTTAACTTTATAATTCAAGTACAAAATATGAAGGGGCTGAAATTTCAATACTCTGATATATCAAAATTTGGTCTGTATTAGGGTTTTTTAAATAGTTTAAGGCAAAAAGCTTTTATAAAGACATCGTTTCATAGCTACAAATATATTATTTCTGCTTAGAAATGTATTGTTAACCAACCAAGAATCATCAATGCTTTATCAGAAAATTATCACAGATCATAAATTAACATAATAACGAAGCAAGGCTTCATCCGGTAAATTTCTGAACCACGTCTCCATTCAGATTTCATAAATTTCCACTTTTCAATAAAAAACGAAGTACTATATACCAAAAAATAATATTTTCTATTAGTTCAAAAAACGACTCAGCTATCCCCTCAATTTACCTAAACCCTTCCTTTACTTATAACAACTGAAACGAGTTGATGTTATGCAACCCAATTGCGCTAATTAGTTCGGAAAAATTAGCATAAAACTTCTCCATTCAGAGAAAACGCTTACATATTTGCAATAATTACAATATTTACAACAAATACTTATTTTTAATAATTACAACTTTTGTGAAAAAAGGACATTTAATCTAACAGTACATAGTATGTATTACCCATCTAACTGTTACTATTATCTTCCTCACTACACAAACTACACGTTTGTTACAAGTTTTGTAACAAACACTGGACCTGCTAGTGATGTCACTAACAGGAAGCAATCGAAGGACAGCGTGCCAAGCGAGGTTTTGTTCCAGCGAGCTTCAACCACGTGTGTCCAAGAAATAATTTCCCCAAGTGCAATACAAATAATCAGATACATATACCTGCAAATGAGACTGTGTAAACGAAATTTAATAAGCAAAACAAGGAGCAGAGCTTTGACGACCTTAACGACCGAAGAAACCGAGATCACCACACACGAATATATCAGGATTACATTTCAAAAAGATTCAATAAAGGTTAAACTAACCTCATGATTGTATCCTATCAAAGCCTCATGCCAACGTTAATTCAGTCGATTATACTAACTAAAGACTAGATCTAATTCCCACAGTAACAATAATAATGCTGCGCCTCTGGTCCTGGCGATTGTTGCATAAGAGTAATAAAACAAATAGTAATACAACTTCTCGAGCAGAAAATAGTTAGGGAAATCCTAGGCTTGTTTCTTTTCTCTAGTAATGTTTTAGGTATCGCTTCTCGACTGACACACTATAATAATAGTGTTTAAGGGGGCTGATATATTTTAATTTTTTCAAATGTAATTTTTTAATTTTATTTTAATTAATATATATCAGGATCTGGTCTGGATATTCCACTCAGGGTCTGATCCGATTATCCCAATCAGGACCTGATAGTAAAAAAGCGTTACACTCATGAGCAGGGCTCAATGAGACTGCCCTAACAATGGCTGATCCGGGCTAGGGCAAACCCAACACAGCCGGAATGATATAATAACGTATCAATAATAATAAAAAAAAAATATATTTGCCCATGATATAAAAAATATAATGCCTCGGTTTGGGTTAAGGATTTTTATGCAGTTTTCAGCAAAATGCTTACATGAAGACATTGTTTTTATTTATGGTCAGCGATGTATATATTGAACAAAACATTCTTCGTAAAAGTACAAGAAAAAAAAAATTATTACAAAATCAAAAATTGAAACTTTTTCAAAATTCTAAAAATATTTCAAGAATTATAACAAAATCAAAAATTCAAATTTTTTTCAAAATTCCAACAATATTGCAAAAATTATTACAAAATCAAAATTTGAAAATTCTATCACAATTTCAAAAATATTGCAAGACCTAAAACAAAATCAAAAATTCCAACTTATTCTCCAACTGTTCCGTTGTACAGAAGTCAGAAGTCGTGGCATCCAAAATCACACAAATACTTACTCAAGAAACATCTCCCTAATAATTACAATTTTTGTTAAAAAAACGACATTTAATCTGCAACAACTTGATATTTTCCATATGTTCCCAAAGGTTGGGAGGATTTGAAACTGTATAGAACCATATTCCATGTCCACTTTTATGTTCAGGTAAATTTCATTTCTTACAAACAATTAACTTTACTTTTTAATTTTACACAAAATTTGGGGAAAAAAATAAATGAAAATCATTCTTTTGACACACTTAACTGTTTTTTTTATACACTTATAACACAATATCGTCGTGTTATCACTTATCATTTACGTGTTACTACATTTTAGAAAAATGGAAAGGAAGCTCACAAAACGATTTATTGCTATTCCAAACAAGCTTTTAAAAAAAATTACTATCAATAATTTAAAAAATTGTTTTTTTTTAATTTATTGATAAAAAAATTTTATTTTTAAGCTTG